>CM045056.1:22418051-23018051 GCA_024542945.1 allo-octoploid hybrid of Carassius auratus x Cyprinus carpio | reverse complement strand
CATATTCACACACACACAGAAAAAAAAAAAAATTGGAAACATCTATAAGAGAACTTTGTGTGACACTAGGCTCACATAACATAGGAGGCTTTGTTGAGAATTTCAGCATGAGTTCATACTAGTGCAGATATTGTGAGATCACCAAAGAATTCAATGCAGATCCTCTTGTCAAGGGCAATAAACACACAATGCAGTCATACAGTGATCATGTTCAGACAGTCATCATCCAGTGGGGTCATTAAATTTGACTCTTCTATTTAATACACTCACAAACTTCCATGTTTGTCAGCCAGAGTTACCTCCTTGTCTTGGCCATGATCTTTTTGAGGGTATTGTATCCTCAGATCTGGCATTGTACATTAGCCATCTTAAGGTAAATAAACAGTTTAGCTGAATGTTGTGGAATCAGAGGATAAATAAGTTCAAGTATCTTGGTAACGATGATTATGACAATGATTAGTGGGGTTGGGGGGAGGGGCATGCTGTGTAAAATTGGTCTTTGCTCAGAATGTTGCCTGTCTTGATTGGAGACAAAATAGAAAATTGAGGTGACAATGAAATAACGTATTGCAACTTATTATGACATATTAGCTCGTTTGTGCATCAGCCATTTCAACTGGTCACTTTAACCTATCTGAGAGTTATTATCGATGAATATTTGCATTGCCAACAACAAGCCTTTCCTGATCACCTACTGAAGACCAAACATCATTATGTCGATCTTTACCCAGGGCTCATTGTCCAATTTGGGCCATTTATTCATCTATGGACTTTAAGATATGAGAGCAAACACGCATATTTTAAACAGTGTTTGAGAAAAAAAGGGGAACTTTAGAATGCCTGCTCTACTCTTGCAGTGAGACAACAGCTTCTGCAGCCCTTTTTGAGTGCTTCAAAATTCTTCCCTCCAGCTGTTTAAGTGAAGATGGGCACACCATTTTTTCTCAGGAGACTACAATGATGATATCAGAGAGGCAGTTGCACAACATGATTTTGAGGCTGTAAGCACGCTAATAGCTCATGATGTAGCTGTGAAGGGTACACAATACAAAAAAACAAAACAAAACAAAAACATGTCCATTGTGATCAGTGACGATGATTAGGGACTTGTAGTTGGAAAAATCAAAGTGGTTCTCATTCACAAGGATTTAGCAGTATATTGTATTGCTGAAAAATATCATGGCATGCGTCTTCCTGGGTGTCTATAGTCTTACACTGATCTTGAGTTCTGGCTTGGAAACAAAAGAAGATCTAAAATATGTACAGAAGGAAAATATTGTGATGTGTTACCTGTCATTCAGCTCAGAAAACTCATGGATGCATTTAAACAAGGTAAAAAAATAGGGTAGGTATAGGGAACTTAAATATACACGGAACAAAGTTATAAATGCAACACTTTTGTTTTTGCCCCCATTTCTCATGAGCTGAACTCAAAGATCTACGACTTTTTATATGTACACAAAAGGCCTATTTCTGTCAAATATTGTTCACAAATCTGTCTAAATCTGTGTTAGTGAGCACTTCTCCCTTGCTGAGATATCAGGTGTGGCATATCAAGATGCTGATTAGACAGCATGATTATTGCACAGGTGTGCCTTAGGCTGGCCACAAGGCCACTCTAAAATGTGGAAAGCACTCTAAAGTGTGAAAGCACCCTTAAACCATGAGTTTAAACTTCTGATATACGGTTTTCTGAGAGCACACATCCGAAGCACATGGACAGAGCATGTGAGTAACTTACTAAACTAAGTTCTCTTTCACACAGAAGTTTACGTTAAAAACACACGAGTTACAAAAACAGTCGGTTATGTCTGTGAAGGTAAACAGCTGGGAAATAAATTGCATGCTTATTTTAGATCTGTGTGGCAGCAACAATATACAGTAAATAAATCAATAAATCCACTTCTTTCTTGTCTCCTCTGAGTCTGGGACTCTAAATAGTGTTCTGTTGTCGTCTTTGCAGCCAAAGGCAGAACAGTAAGTACAGTATGTTTTGCTCAAACTTTCACCATGGCATTAGAACTGGTACACTGTTGTTGCTTGCAAAATCAAAATGATGGTGCCGTGGGTATAAACTTACAGATTAAAGGGCGGTAATATTAAAATGAGATCCCTTTGCCACATCACCAAGGGAGCAAAATCTGACGCGCTCGCTTGCAGAAAAAGGCTTATCAAAACAAAGTTACTGGATTCATCTTTTTCACGTTTCCTTGGTTGGTAGATGCACCTGGGACCTGATTATAGCACTTAAAACTGGGAAAAGTCAGATTTTCTTGATATGTCACTCTTTCTAAAAATTAGAGCGTAATGACTACACGTCTGCTCTGCTTTAGTTACAAGGGAAATTAGAGGGGAAAAGACACAATAAAATAAAATCCTTATTCATCACAAAATTAATTCTCTTCCAGGCATCAGCATAATCCCTCACACATCAATTACGTCTTTATCAGAGGGAGACAAGATAGATTCCCTGCCTTCAATTTTGTTAAGAATCACATTTTATTTTTATTTTTTTTTCTTCTCAAGTGAAGTTTTTCGGAAAGCACATCAATATTTCATTGCTGTAATATGAACATCTATCTTTTAAAAATAATGTTTTAGCTTATGTTCATTCGCTTATGCTCTCGCTTATTTCCCCATTAAAGCCCTACTGTGCACTGCAAAAGATATTTTTGATGTGAGAATGAATGATGATATGAAACTGGCTGTCAGTCACTCCACAGGCATTTTACATTTGATGGCTCCGCAAAATGACCTCCAGAAACTGGTAGAAAAAGTTGCAAGAATAGCTCTGAAGACCTAATGGAATTCTCAGTTATGCTTCGTTTAAGTATCAACTTTGTCGCGGATGTTTGTTTTAACAGTATGCCTCAAGAGAGCCAATTTAATTTAAAAACTCCAATTAAACGGTGCTAAGCAAATCACCTTACATAACGCATAGTTGATTTGTTAAAATTAAGATATACTGAGTCTGTGACTCGAGAAAATATTCTTAATTTTGTAAAAAGGAATCAACTGTTCTAAATTATGCAAGTCCATGCATTCCATTCCAGATCATTTATTACTTAGGGAACTGAGAGCTACGGAAATAGACAACAAAATCAGCAGCCTATAATGACAGCAATGTGTGTGTTATTGTTTTTTTATTTACCTCCCACAGGAAAAAAAAGAAATAAATCACAATTGAATATCTTAATTGTTTATTCATGGCAGCAATGAGATTAAACAGAGAGCAAATGGAGACAACTGCTTAAATAGATGTTTCTCTTTCAGAGATCTCAGCAATGTCTCAAACTAGGCCAAGATTTGAAAAACACTAATTTCACTGTAGAACTGTAGAAATTGATTTTGCAGAGATTTTGCTAAATCTCTTATTACTGCTTCATATATTTCTTCTTCGCTTTCACATGTGAATAGCATAAAGTAATAAATTCAAAGCAGAATTTGACAGACTTCATTAACTATGTGTAATGTTAACTTTCACATTGCATTCATCAAGTTCAAAGAGGACATTCAGTCAGTTTATCATCAGCTGTTTTACATTTCAATAACAATCATACTCAGCAACAAAATCTGACAATTGTCTCATACGTGTATTTTCTAATGCTCAAATAGAATTTAAAAAGCCTGCATGTTAGGCTGGACCAGCCAATGTACATATGTTGTCATAATCGCATCTGAGGACAGTGACTGTTTCTACCAACTGGAGCTGCAGCAACGCAATGGCGATTTTGTTTACAAGGCAGATTTTTTTTTTTTTTCTGTAATACTGCACGTTGCCCATTCACCTATTTATGGTAATATGAGCGAACCATTTTTGTATCTAACTAGTAAATGGCTCCAGGACAGTCAAACAGTATTAACAGATACAACTTTTGATTTTGTTTTAATATATTAGTAAATGTTAAAATAAATTGTAACATATACACACACACACACATATATATATATATATATATATATATATATATATATATATATATATATATATATATATATATAGTCACGGGTTTGAGGAATAAGGACAGCAAACGAAGATGGTAATTCCAAATAGACTTTACTGAGAATTCTGACTTGGTACAACACATAACATAAGCTAATAACCAATAAAGGATAGAACAGAATCAGGCCTATAAGTACACACTTGGTAACTGAGGGAACTAAGCAGGAACAGCTGGAGGAGGATTAACTAATCAGAAACCATGGTAACTAATGAGAGCTCATAACAGACATGACAGGAACTGAACTAAACTGAATGTAATCATGACACACACACACACACACACACATATATATATATATATATATTAAAATTAATATGAGCTATTATTAATTAGCTAAATAAATGCCTTTTTTCATTGTTGGTTACAATGTTGGTTACAATGTATTACAAATTGTATTTTTTTGATGTGACTCACTAGAACCACCAGTCTAGGCAGGATTCTAGTGCTTCATGGGATTTCTAAAGCAAGGATGGGACAGAAAGGTTGTGTGCAGTGCAAACCGGACATTTAGATTTAATCAAAGATACATAGTTTTGTAACGTATCATATAGAAGCAATAAATATTGTAATAGCATTGCCAATACACATCCTTTGCCGACTTTCATTTCTTATACTTTCAAGTAATGTAAATTATATGTCCAGAGAATGGGGTATAAGGTTAGTTATCAATAAAACAAAGCAATCTCCTGATTTCATCAGGACTGGGTGTGCCGGGGATGAGAAAACCCAGCAAGTGCCCTCAATCAAAGCTTAACTTCCAGTGGCAGGTAATTGGAAAAGTCCTATCAGATAACAATGTATTTTATGCCGTATCTACAATGTATTTTCTGCCTGTTCTGGCTCATCAAGCTCAGACACAGCTCTGGCTTTCCCTCGGTCTGTGCGAGATTGTGTGTGTCTGAGTATCAGTCCTCCACAGCGGTGCCAAGGCCAATGCTTTAGAGGCACAAACTCACAGGTGCTGTTTTAGACAGAATTACAAGCGAGACAGAGCATGCCTTGGCCACCGGAGCACGGCGGGGAGGATCATAACACAGGCAGATAGCAGCGGCACGCTGACACTGTAAATCAGCGTTGCCAAGTTCAGGCCTGTAATTGGCGAGTCCATTTGGGGAACGGAGTAGCCTATCGACAGGCTGCTAAGGATGCTGGAAGATGTGATAAATGTGCAAGCTGGCACGGGAAGATATCTGCAAGCATCTCACCCAGCTTGGTACCCAAAGCAGGTTTGCTGAAGAGGATTAGATGATTCATCAAATGTGACCAGGAGCCCGGCTGCAGGGAATGGATGGATTTTTGATTTGATAAGGGAGTGTCCCTTATCAAATGCTTTTGTAAAATTTTCTCTTGCTTTTCCAGGAATTTGTTTGTGGTTGACAGCACAAAGTTTCTCAATAAATGGTGATTTTGCAGAGACTTGACTGATAATGATAGGCCTTTGAAGCAGGGGTGTCAAACTCAATTCCTGGAGGGCCGGAGCCCTGCAGAGTTTTGTTCCAACCCTTCTCCAACACACATATCATGTAGTTTTCAAATAAGCCTGAAGGACTTGATTAGTTGAATCAGGTGTGTTAAATTAGGGTTGAATCTAAACTCTGTAGGGCTCCAGCCCTCTAGGAATTGAGTTTGACACCCCTGCTTTAAAACACATGATTTAAACACGATAAACATGATAATCAAAACCAAAACAGATGCTTTTAGCAGGTCCGAGCTGTAATGGCACAGCTCTATTCTGGAAAAGGGTGCGGAGCGCAGCAGCTCATTCACATTTAAAGAAACAGGCCCGAAAAAGCTTCCACTCAAAAAAGGGAATTTTCAAAATGATATAATAAATGATCTGTTGAGTATTTTGAGCTGAAATTTCACAGACACATTGTGGGGACCCCAGAGACTTATATTACATATTGTAAAAAGGGACATAATATGTCTCCTTTAAAGTACAGTGAAAAACAAGTATGTAAGACATCTTTTTAGTATGCAAGAAATTTTAACCTTCATGTTATGGTGGTCATTTTGACCTGGCGAGGATTTTATTTTTCCGCAAATTGTTAATGTTATTGAGTTTACTAAAATTAACTGACTTTTCTTACACAGGGTATACATTTTTTTAACTTTTGGTGGAATTAACCCCCACGTTTATACACTTGTGATGCAAGTTTTTGAGTGAAAAAAGCTTTATTTTTGGATAATTTCAATGAGGCCTACAATCAATACATTCCAAAAATAAATACAAAACTTGGGCTAATTGAAAGAAAACAAGTTAATAAAAAGACTGAATCCAGTTTTTGGTATTAATATAGCATAACAATAAAGTTATAAGCATTTTTTTTTTTTTTTTCTGTAGGCTGGCCACTGGGAACACCAAAAGTTAAGGGTGCTCTGATCAGGATTTTTGGAGCCATTCATCAGTCATCGTCACAGGAAGCAGTATCTGCCAGTAAAATTATCGATGTCATTTAAAAAAAAAAAAAAAATAAATAAATCCTTCTTTTTATCATGTAGAATTATTTATAGTGATAATTTTGGGTTAATTTGAGGGGTGGAGGGACAGTATTTTTTTTTTTTTTTTTTTTAACTTTTTTCAAAAATATATATCTAAATATATACCTAAATGTTTGCTCATGCAGTGCATTTTTATTTTTACAGGTGGTCAATTATTGCACAATATATAACAAACAGCCCAAGCCTGATTCCATTAGCTGTATGTGAGGCGGCCTTATGTGTGTGCAATTTGAGTGTGCATGAGCGCACCATCTCTAGGAGAGAGCATGTGTACTGAATGGTTTAAACACTGCCAAAAAAAAAAAAAAAAAAACTAAATTTTTGAATTCATGAGGTCTTTAAGATGTTTACCAGATGTTAGTATGCAAATTTGAAGCCTATTGGGTAAAGTGTACATGAGTATAAAGAGCAGGATGAGTGTTGTTAGCCTTGAAGTGAGTTACAGTGACCTCAGATAAATGATGAAGAGTCTGTTGAGACATTTTGTGAGCTCACTGAGGAACACACACTGACACATGACAAACACACTGTAAAAGCAGTGGAAAGCAACCAAGCATTTTATCTAGCCATTTCTCCTCTGAACAATACATACAGTACCTTGTCATTAGATCCTCCTCTCTCTAATTAATGCATCATTAAAAATGTAAATCTGCCTGATTCAACAACCAAGGGCTGTGCTTTAGAGGTATTTGAGGTGCTCTCAAATGAGACACTGCAAGAGAACAACAAGAAATGTGCATATGGCAGTCTCTCGCATCCGCTATGTATATTTCTGGTGCAGAACCTGTCCGGATGCTCAGAAAGTTGCTAAAACATCTGCTAAATTAAACCTTTATTTGGTAATAAATCTTATTTGTTATACTTGGCTTGCTTGTCACAATGTACCATTCAAAGTACCTTGTTGAAGGTATAAAAATGCAGTTTTAGCTGATGTAGCATTAGTATCAGCTCTTGCAGAAATAATAACCTAAACTTGCTGAAAAATCACAGCTGACTTAGGCTTTAAAATGTTGTTGATAACAGATGCACACTACATTTTTTTATTATTATTATTACTAGACCTAATACACAGTATAATGTACAGTGTAGTGCTGTGAAAAATAATGCATTGCTTTTTCCAATTATTGATATATATAAAAAAAATGCAACTTCTGAACTATTTCACATTATACAGTATCTATGCATATTAATATTTCAGATTAATAGGCAACTGTTTAGACTATTTAAAACTGCTTAAACCATAAAAATAACGATTGCAATGAATGCAACATTTGGAGATCACACTGAATAAATGTGACATTTATTATAATTATTTTAATGAATTTATTAAAACAATTATGTGATGATTGTTATAAGTGTCACAAATGGTTGTAAACCATGCACGATAAGGAAGATTACGGTTCAAACAGTCATTAATAAATCCATAAGTAAATACACTGGTAAACGAAGAAGCATAACCATACACTGACAACACTGGACAACTGAACCAACACAGAACTGAACTAAATACACATAATGAGACACACCTGAAAATAATCAAATGAATAAACATGACAACCAACTCAATGGAAACAGAAAACAAAGTCCAAACTAAGGCATACTGTGATAATAAGTTAATTTAAATTCAATGTTGTTATAAGATGGATCCTCTTTGAAATAGGTTTTAAAAATTATTAAAAAAAAAAAAAAAAAAAAAAAGTTAATTGCTCAATTTAAATAAAATATAGGTCATATATTTTAATGCTCAATTATTATTATTATTATTATTATTATTATGCAATAATAATAAATAATGCAATAATGTAATAATAATGTAAATAGAAAGTAAAAAGTTATAAAAGTACAATTACTATTATATTTTAAATAATTGTCTAAATTCATCACACATTACTAGGTTTATATACCATTCATCCATCTATCTATCTATCTATCTATCTATCTATCTATCTATCTATCTATCTATCTATCTATCTATATTATTATCTAATATATTATTATTATTATTATTATTATTTTGTATACAGTATGTGTTATTTGTTCTTTCATTTGTATCCATATTGTCATGTTGCCATATTTTTCCTGTTATTGATGGTACATAGTGTAAACTGTAAAAAGTATCCAAAGTTTAATATTTCGGTTTAGATGTCTGTTCAAGTCTCTGTAGTAAGTAATGAGCAACAGCAATGGTGATGCTCGCATTAGCAAACAACCCTTATTAAAAAAAATAAAATAAAAAAAATTAATAATAAAAATAATAATAACAACAAGAGTGAACTTAAGCTCAGTGAGGTGAGGCATGTGGGAGAAAGAAAAAATAGCTTCTCTGAGAATCAACAAAGTCACTAACTTGGATTTGATATAAAGTCTATCCAAGTCTATAATTACCCGGGAATAGCTTTGGGAGGCTGCATGCCATTTGAATCCTAGTCATTTCTGAACCTTAGCCTTGAATACATTTACAAAGATTAGGATTATTTTACTGTGTTATTGCTAAACATGAAAATGAAAGGGGTCACCGGTCAATTGGGTATAGGTCAGCAGAGCCTCCCCTGGGCCAGCTGGTTTGAAAAAGGAGAGAGGGGAAACAATCATAATAGCATGAATGCTCCTTTGGCTCATCTCTGTGTCAGACATTTTAAGTTATGCCAGAAGGCACGACAAGGGTAGAAAGGAAAAGAAATCATGGAATGAATGTCTGAAAATGATACAAGGCTTTAGGCACAGTGTGATGTGCCCTATGCTTCACACTGCCCAGTGATACAGGCCAAGGTTATGGAGCTGGCATCTCTAATGCTAGAGGCTAAAGACTGATAAGCCTCTGAATCTTAGTCTCCAGAGTTTGCATCATTCACTTTCAGCATTTCACATCATTCTCATTCCATATGCATGTTCATAAGGTCAACGAGAACCATAGGTGGAGTTTCACTTTTATGCGTGGAGGGCTATGGCACCCACTGGCAGATGAGCCACGAGCACTTTTTTATATGTTCTTCAGTTCATGTATTTATGTAACACATATTCTACATTAAAAATACATTTAGAATAAACAATAACTGCTGTACAAAGAGTAATATATATATATATATATATATATATATATATATATATATATATATATATATATATATATATATATGATCTGTGAGGCATGTATTCGCTGAGTTTTGGTTCTTTTTGTGTGAAGCGCTCCTGTTCAAGATGAGACAGCAGAAAGCGCATCATGTTTATTTTCTTTACTTTATAAAAGCACAACGTTTTGTTGATATTGAGAGTGCACACAAATAAGAGTAGACCCTGGTTTATTAAAATATACATTTAATTTCCATTATTCAGGTAACTTGCTAAAGCAGGAAAATAATGAAAAGAGAGTCTCATGTAGCCTGTCACAACAAGTTAAGAATCATGATGACCAGTCGGGGCTCACGCTGATGGGGCTTAAATGTCATAGAAATTAATTTAGCCCAAAGGGTAGGCTACTTATTCTATCCACTAAAATAACAAGATAATACAAATAAAATTAGAAAATATAAATTATTATTTTTTTTATATTTTATTCATAGCTCAGACAAAATCATTATTGGCTCTCGTCTGCCCCCCCCCAAACTCCGCCTATGATGAGAATCTATATCATGCCAGAGGCCAACCCCTGTGCCTATATTATTTCATATTTTTATCTCTCAGAACTGTCAAAAATACAGTAAAAGCAGTAATATTGTGAAATATTATTACAATTAAAATAAAATTAAAATATTTTGTTTCAAAATATTTTAAAATGATATTTATCCATGCGATAAAAAGCTGGGTTTTTTTTAGTTGCTATTAATCCAGACTATTTTAAAGATTTGTTATTCTATTTTATTGCATTTTCTATACTTTCTATTTATCAAATAATCCTGAAGGGGGAAAATTATTATGGTTTCCACAAAATAATAAATAGTAAAAATAAATAAATAAATGTTTTCAACATTGATAATATAACCTTTATTAATAACTGAATACCAATAATAATAATAATAATAATAATCACCACTGATGATGCATCCCAGCGCATACGTAGGATGTATTTTTCACCTGTTGTATCTGGCTATGCCAGGGACTGCCAGGAACAGGCTGGCTGGCAACCAAGAAGAGATCAGTGACTAATAGAAAGACAGTCGACAGCACAGAAAGACAGCAACTGGGGAAATGAGGGCTGGCATCCCAAATTGCATCTTTTGAGAGGAATACCCCATATTAAAGGGGTCATATGATGGTGCTAAAAAGAACGTTATTTTGTGTATTTTTATGTAATGAAATCTGTTTATGTAGTTTAAGGTTCAAAAATCATTATTTTCCACATACTGTACATTATCTTTTCTCCTCTATGCCCCGCCTTCTGAAACGCGTCGATTTTTACAAGGAGCGTACCTTGCGCTTGCGGCCACCACATATGAAGACTCCGGGCTGGACTCCGCTTCGTCCACGGTGAAAGCCGATTCGGCGATCCACTGTGCAAAGTTGATGTATTTCCTCAGTGACCAGCACGGATCAGCTCCAGGCATGACGAGGCAGATATCATCCTCTTCTGGAAGGCCAAACAAAGTAGTTTCGCTTTCACAGAGAAACACACACCATCTATACAACATGGCGGCGGCAGCAACAACAATACTACAATGAGAATAAAAGGTACGCCTTCTTTCTTTGCGTGAACATCTGGGTGCCGTTATGCAAATCTTCCCACATACTGATGTAGAGATGTGGGGGCGTGTTAGAACGAGCCGTTTTGGGGGGCATGGACGAGTATTAACTTTTATAAAGAATATCTCTTTGGATTTGAGACTTTAGTCTCAAGAAGATCTTCTTTATGCACAAGAGCTTGTAACACTCCAAAGAGAAAGGAAAATTTATTATTATATGACCCCTTTAAACTACAGACACACAATCTATTGAATACCCTCAGGGGAGCCCGAGGGTGGGGGGATGAGCACCCTATAAAGATAGACCATCCAGTAATGATAAATGCAAATGGAATTCAGACTACGAGTTTGGGATGCATCTGCGGCTAGGTCTGTAAAACCCTGTGTGGTCTAAAGATACATCAGAATAGGATGAAATGCCTGAGGAAGGAGCAAATAGTGCAATGCAGAAGGTTTGACTCTGGTGGGACGCAGGAGGAGCCCGGCCTGGAATCACCCCACAGTGCCATGAAATTCCAGGCACCAGAAGCTCTAGTCCTAGACAGAGTAAACCAAAAAGTACAAGTGAAATGGCCAACAGTCAGCAAGAAGAGGGAGTGGCAGCAGTTTGGAGAAGATGTTACCCGGATAACATCAAACATATGGAAAAGTGATGCTGACAGTTGCCTTCAAGTGCTGACTACAGTCATTGTAAATTACGGAGCTGAACGGTTCAGTCAAGAAGATGAGGAAATCATCAAGACTCCATAAATCAAGAACCTGAGAGCAGAGAGAATTCATCATATGTGTCAGGAGCTCGGCACACTCAAAAAGCATTACAATACTGGAGAGGAGGAGGACAAGCCACTACTTATTGATGTCCGCAACATCATTAGAAATAAGCTCCTGACCTTGGAAAGAGTATAGTGGGACAGGAGATGGGGAAGGGAGAGAGCCAGGTGAAATTTATTGCCAACGCCTTTGGCATCACAAAAGAGCTGCTTGGAAGCAAATACAGTGGACATCTCACATGCTCCAAGGAGGAAGTAGACCACTTCCTTTGTGACACCTTGCATGATCCCAATAGGGAGCTGGAGCTGGACCTGGTACAGCAAAAGCCTTTCTTGAGCCACAAACCCCAAATGTTGACTTCATTATGAGTAAGCCAAGCTGGAAAGAAATCCAGGAGCCGGTGAGGGCAGTGAGAACCAGTTCAGCCCCAGGACCAAGTAGAGCGCCCTGTAAGGTTTATAAGGGCTGCCCAGAACTGCTGCGATTGCTCTGGAAACTATTGTGGAAGATATGGAGCAGGGAATTATTGCAAGCCAGTGGAGATATGCTGAAGGTGTATGGATACCTAAGGAAGAACATTCCACAAACATTGAGCAATTTAGGTCCATCTCGTTGCTCAGTGTTGAGGGCAAAATCTTCTTCAGTGTTGTGGCCAGGCGGAAGACTGACTTTCTGCTTAAGAATGATTACATCGGTACATCATTGCAGAAAGAAGGAACTGCAGGGACACTGGAGTAATCACCCAGCTGATCAGAGAAGCACAGGAGAACAGAGCAGACCTGGTTGTGCTGTGGTTTGACTTGGCCAGTGCATATGGGTCCATACCATCACCTCATCCTGGACTACTATAACAACTTCAGGTTGAGAGTCACTTCTGGTTGATACATCTAATCTGGATGGAAAGGTTCAAATGGTGGATATACCAGCATGACATCCTGTCAAAGATTATATGGCCCCTGCTGGTATATGAAGTGCCGATTACATCAGTTGAGCTAATGGAGAGGAAAGTTAGCAGCTATCTCTGTAGATGGCTCAGTCTTCCTCACAGCTTGAGTACCACAGCATAGTATGGGAAGAATAAAACCCTGCAGCTCCTTTTCAACAGCATCACAGAGGAGTTCATGGTCTCGGAAAGTGTAGGAAATTCACATGAGCAGGGTGGCAGGCATGGGGCAACAAGAAGCATGAGATGGGAAGGTGCAATGGAATATAGGCTCACATGGTCTGACATATGGCAAGTAGCAACACAATGCATGAAATTCTTAATCCAAGCTGTTTATGATGTCTTACCAAGTCCAGCGAACCTCCAGCTATGGGGCAAGGCCGATACTCCTTCCTGCTCCCTCTGCAATGGAAAATTGTCACTAAAACACATCATGAGCTGCTGTCCAAAGGCTCTTGGGGATGGCCACTAAGGCTGGCAGCATGATCTGGTTCTAAAGGTAGTAGCGGAGAGTATATCATTGGCTTTTGCAAGCAGTAGGCACCATCACGGAGCTAGGGAGGAAATATGATTTGTGAAAGAAGGAGAGCAGCCAACACTGTAGCACAAAGCTCCAGCAGGCCTTCTTCATACAGCACAGGACTGGCAGCTTTTGGTTGAAATGGAAAAGCAGCTGAAAGTCCCAGCACACATCGCAGTAAGATCTTTGTAAGTAAGAAGAAGAAGAAGGAGAATCCTAACAGATACAATAGGTGCCATCGCACCTTCAGTGCTTGGCGCCTAATAATATAAAAATTCAGCTTTGCCATTATAGGAATAATTTACATTTTAAAATATCAACTGACTGTTCTTGCCTTAACTGTTACAATTCACCATTTTCTGAAGCCCTATTCACATGGGATTAGTATTACCTGGTGACCTCCAGTCATTTGTAATAATTGCGGATGTTGTATGTGATCTTAATCCCGTGCGAATCGTCCATGTCTGTAATTTGTAAAGTAAAAATTCCCCCGCCAATGACCTACCATTTTTCACCGAACACTGAGGTCCTGTGATAATATTAGTCCTGTGCGAATCGACATCTCTGTGATTTGGCCAGCATTGGCAGGTCCTATATTATTTTTTGAGGTTTTTGTTTCCTGTGCCCCTTTTTATCCATCTTTCGCGAAGAATGGAGCTGCATTATAGTGTTTGATAGTATTCTCGGTGCTGTCATATCGCTTCACTTTACAATTTGCAGAAAGAGAAAACTGAAAGGGTTTTGAGGTTAATGTGTTACAAATAAATCAAGCATAAAGCTTGAGATATTATTTTAACCTGGTGAAATGTAAATGACACAGCGCAGGAGACTATATTAGTTTCTTTTTTTTTTTAAATAATCTAACCGGACCAAAGAACGGGACTCTCAAAGCCTTGACATCCGGGTATCCGGGAGATATGTCAGTAAATCTGAGTAAAATTACATGCTTCACTTATCCCGTGTGAATGCACCACACAAAATTCAGATGTCAGGGGGTTCAGATTGGGGGTGTAATTTCAAAATCACACAAGGTCCCCAGATAATACTAATCCCATGCCAATAAGGCTTTAGACAGCGTTTGTGTGTGTGGGTGTTTTAAACAGAATTTTACAGCAACTATCCAAAATATGGTTAAAAGTAGTTGACAGGTCACTTATAATAATGAGACAATGTCCCCAAAGAGGATTGTCTCACTTATTTTTTTTTTCTCCTTTTGCAATTGAATAAAACAAAACTTGAGAAATTTGTGTTTTGTATTAAACTCCTTCATTCCCAAATTAACATATATAATATCTGTAAGAACACCTACTGTCATGATCCCAGTGTTGTGTTGAAGGGCTTTTAAGCTGAAATGTTTTCCATTCCTATTGTTTCTCTGCTCACCTCCTAGTTACCCTATATGTGTTGCCATTGTGTTTCATTGTCTCTTCCCCCCCTTGTTAACTAATTTCCCTATGTATATATACCCCTGTGTTTCAGTGCTTGTGGTCAGTCATTGTGTTCCCTGTAGATGCTCATGTTCCTTGTTCGCAACTTGTGGTTTCCTGGAGTGTATTCCAGAAAGCATGTTTTGTATACAATATTTAATCTTTTTTTGGGGGGTATAATAAATTAATTTAATTAAATTTATTATTTTATTTTTTTCTTTGGGTATAATTTAATTTAATTTAATTTAATTTAATTTAATTATTTTGCCATATCCATGTGCATATTTATTTGAATGGTACCATTTTTTAAAAAATGGCGTTCACTTAATAACATCTTGGTACAACTTCTAAGTAACACAATAATTAGAATTTCCTTTAGCATTTCCAGATTTCCAGTCTAGTTGGATGCATTGATTACACACTGGAGTTTTCAATCTTTTCAGGTTTTAGGTTTGAACTGGTTCAACTCTTACGTATTTGAATAATAGAACCTTTTCTGTTTATATAAATTAATGTTTATCCTCCAAGGCGCCTCTGACCTGTGGGGTTCCCCAAGGATCTATTCTTGCTCCCATTTTGTTTTCTTTATATATGCTCCCTTTGGGCTCAGTTTTTAGAAAACACAGAGTATTTTATTAATTTTTATGCAGAAGACTCAAATATATGTGCCCATCAAGCAAAATTACAATGCTGGTTTGTCTGCCCTAACTGCCTGTTTGTCAGATATTAAGGCTTGGATGTCCAAAAAAATGTAGAACTTAAACGATATGGAAGCATATGGGTAGCATTATTCAATTTGGGATGTAATATGCAAAATGACAATGTAATATGTAAAATGGCAATGCATTTCTACATTTACATTTACATTTTCCAATACATTTGTGCAACGTTTGGTGCAAAATGAAAATGAAAATTAAATTACATAATTTTCATTTGCCATTTCCTACACCAGTTTTAATATGTAAAATGAATACTAATTTTAACGCTTTATAAGTTGCAAAATGAAAATGAAAATGTATTACAGAAATGATTATATATGTCTAACATGTTCAAGCAAAAACTGTGGCAAAATGATCATTTAAATGTTATTTTTCTTAAATGCATTAACACTCACAGTCAAGACACTTACGATTGCATTTTCATTCAATGACCCGCAATGAATGTAGCAAAATTCAAAGTGCACATTGAAAATGCATTCCGAGCCGATCACGTCTCCGCCCCCTCCCGCCCTGTCAATCACTGCGTGAACAAGGCGGGGCTTACAGAAGGTCAGAGACTCAAATCTCAAGAAGAGGATTCAAGTGAGAAAACATGGACAAGACAGTTGGTCCGTGTATGTTTTGATGATTTCGGTTTATGGCTTCAATATTTCATTCGCACTTATGGGCGGAGTTGAAACGCTGCTTTCATCTGATTGGTCGAATCGCTCAGTCTTCAGCTCGGTCTTTTCATTCTTTCAGGCAGAATAAGAGTCAGTGCAAGTGAAGCACTGTAATGTCTGAAACCACCGCTCACTGTTAATTAGCATAATATTTGAATCAGATGTAGCTGGGCACATAATTTGTGCTGTAGAGACCTGCAAATTATTTCTAGGTTGTAGTATTGTATGAATATTGTCCCACTGATAAATACAGTGCAAATAGTTCTGTCTCCTTGGATAACAGTGAAGTGGAAATAAAAATCAATAATAGACTGAACAGTTCCATGTCTGTAACATTTACCACTCTCATATTTTAAGTCATAAGGCACTAGGTATGTGTGTGTGTGTGACATTAATAAATAATTGTAAAAATTAATATAGTTAAATTTCTAAATAAAAATAGTAAAATTAGCTCTATGCTGCTCAGTGCTCATGCTGCTCAGTGCTCCTGTAGCCTACCTCAGAGCGCCCTCTCGCGGCTGTAGACGGTAATGTTTTCTCTTGGTCCTGAATAAATGCAACTTATAGTCCAGTGCGACTTATATATGTTTTTTTCCTCGTCATGACGTATTTTTGGACTGATGCAACTTATACCGAAAAATACAGTTAACATTATTATTATTATTTATTATGAGAGTAATTGACACAGACTGGAACTTAAATGTTTCACCCAATTCAGCTCAGATCTTCAGACTCGTCAGACTCGTGTTGCTTATATAACTGGCCAGACTTACCTTCCCAAAAAAATCATATTTAATTTTATTTCATATATTTAACTATATTTATTTCCACTTCACTGTTATCCAAGGAGACAGAACTATTTGCACTGTATTTATCAGTGGGAAAATATTTATACAATAATTTAACGGGGTCTCTTGCAGGTCTCAGCAGCACAAATTATGTGCCCAGCTACATCTGATTCAAATATTATGCTAATTAACAGTGAGCGGTGGTTTCAGACATTACAGTGCTTCACTTGCACTGACTCTTATTCTGCCTGAAAGAATAAAAAGACCGAGCTGAAAGCGGAGCGATTCGACCAATCAGATGAAAGCAGCGTTTCAGCTCCGCCCAAAAGTGCGAATGAAATATTGAAGCCATAAACCGAAATGATCAAAATGTACACGGGCCAACTGTCTTGTCCATGTTCTCTCACTTGAGTCTCTGACCTTCTGTAAGCCCCGCCTTGTTCACGCAGTGATTGACAGGGCGGGAGGGGGCGGAGACGTGATCGGCTCGGAATGCATTTTCAATGTGCACTTTGAATTTTGCTACATTCATTGCGGGTCATTGAATGAAAATGCAATCGTAAGTGTCTTGACTGTGAGTGTTAATGCATTTAAGAAAAATAACATTTAAATGATCATTTTGCCACAGTTTTTGCTTGAACATGTTAGACATATATAATCATTTCTGTAATACATTTTCATTTTCATTTTGCAACTTATAAAGCGTTAAAATTAGTATTCATTTTACATATTAAAACTGGTGTAGGAAATGGCAAATGAAAATTATGTAATTTAATTTTCATTTTCATTTTGCACCAAACGTTGCACAAATGTATTGGAAAATGTAAATGTAAATGTAGAAATGCATTGCCATTTTACATATTACATTGTCATTTTGCATATTACATCCCAAATTGAATAATGCTACCCATATGCTTCCATAAAACGAGAGTAAGACTGAGGCAATTGTGTTTGGAACATTAGCTTTTTCTGGCAGCTTAAATCAAGTGTTAGGCAGCTTAGCTGATAATGTAAAACCATCTGTCAAAAACCTGGGTATTGTCTTTGACTCTGCGTTATTATTATTATTTTGCAGTATTTCTGTTTCCTGCGTCTCACTTCAGGGCTGCATCAGGTCGCACTGCGCAGACGCAACCTACGTCACGTCCTCGCGGCATTATTAAGAAGATGACAACAAAAAAGTTGAGTGGGATTTATACTTTTGCCTGGCTCCGCTGACGGTGAGCGCACCTTCCCAAACGGACGAGGCTTTTATACTTCGCTGTTGTACTATTCTTTGAAACGACAGGGGAGCTACGAGGAGTAATTGTCCTCTAACACCATACCACACCAAAAAAATCCCCTTCACCTTATGGAGTTTGAACTTCATATTAAACTGCTTCTGTTTCACACAAACGCCAACACAGACGTGCATGTTCGGCTAGAATCACCCTGAACTCGTGCATATTCGGATGTGGAGTTATGCGGAAAGTTACAAAAAATTAGAATTTTTTTTTTTTATTATTTATTGTTTTTATTTATTTTATTTAAATTTATGTGTGTGTACCTCTAACATGTTTGGTTGGTAAAATAAATGTTGTAAATTCAAATCAGAGAGTCTTCCGTGTCTGGAATGGATGTATTCTTGAGTCTATAAGGTAACAATAATATAATCAGATAACCTTGTTTGAAATGGGTTTGGCTAAAAGAAAATGTTGGTTTTCGTCTATACTACTAGGTACTTTTATTATATTGACTGTGTTAAATAGAATGGCATTACTAAAAAAATGTCATCAGTTTTCGTCGACTAAAACTAGACTAAATGTCATCAGTTTTCATCGACTAAAACTAGACTAAAATGTCATCAGTTTTCGTTGGCTAAAACTAGACTAAAATGTCATCAGTTTTCGTCGGCTAAAACTAGACTAAAATGTCATCAGTTTTCGTCGACTAAAACTAGACTAGACTAAAAAGAGTATGAACATGACTAAAACTAATAAAAACTAAAATGACGGCTTCCCACAAAGACTAAACTAAAACTAAAATTAAAACAGGCCACCAAAAACAACACTAGTCTGGACTACTGCAATTCAATCTATATAGTTATTGGTCATTCATAAATGAACCGAATGCAATTAGTACAAAATGCAGCTGCTAAACTCCTTACTGGCACTAGTAAATTTGAACACATCACTACCATCTTATTCTCTCTGTGTTGGTTGCCGGTTCATTTTAGAGTAGAGTTTAAGATTTTACTCTTTGTTTTTAAGGTCTTAAACGGTCTGGCACGGTCTTATTTATCTGAACTTGTGACTGTTAACATATCTGCTAGATGTTTAAGGTCATCAAATCAGAAACTGTTAAAGGTTCCCAGATCAAGGTTAAAAAGAAAGAGAGACCGGGCTTTTGCCATAGTCGGCAACATTTAATTATGTGAAAAAGCATTAGACTATGTGGAAAAAGCTGCTGCACATTGAAATAGATATACACTGACTGATATTTACTGAATGTCAAATATTTGTAAAGTTTACACCCATTTCACGCTTGAAGCTTTACCTGATTGAATTGTTTTTATGTTTACTTTTTTAACTGCTGCCATATTTTTTTCCTTTTTTTTTTGCCTGTGGGAAACCATGAAAATTAATATTAGTTCAATAAATTACCTTTCTGCCAGTTTTCACCTCTGATAACATTGATTTAGAAATAAAGTTATGTATTTCATGGTGTGCAGAAGTCTTTTTGGCGGGAGCTGTTGCCATGGTGAATCGTAATTTTGGAGTTCCATTGATCATGGGTTTTCATAGTCGTGGTGCACGCGATAAACTCAGAGTCAACCTACTCAGAGTGGATTGAACTGAGATCACACCAGAGAGATGCCAAATGAACAATTTTTATTTTCTTTCAAAGGGAATTTTTTCAGGGGCAGACAAGGCCAAAACAATAAACAAAACAAACTTTTCTTTGAAACTAAATAACCTCAAATGGAAATAAAGAAAACAAAATACAAATCAACTTACCTACCTCCCTCAACCATAAACAAAGTGAAAAAAAGATACATATAAATAAAATGGCGTCTAACCCCCTATGTTCCTTAGTATGGCAAACTAGTATTTACAAGAATATTTACAAAGTTTCAGGGCGTACACAAAGCAGAATCAGAATCCAAATCGTAGTCAAAACAGGCAATGTTCAAAGAAACAGGAGATTCAGTATTTGATCTTAAAATGGCAGACACTCAACATAGTCACTACACAGAATATCTCTCTCTGGTACGAGACTCATAACCCAAACGACGACGAAGATACAAACAATAGCAGAAACTAGTCCATCAGAATGCTACAAAACCCAACAGTACTGTATCAACGAGGCTCAAAGGCACTAGACAAGTGTTTGGGGCGGTCCTTATATCTGGGTCAGGTGCATAGTAGGACCAATCACCATCTCCAGCTGGTTAGCAGAGGCCACACCTATCTGGAACAAAAACAGGTCTACCCACACGAGCAGAGAAAAAAAAACACATACAGTAAAAACAGTTCACAGATGCATAGCATATGTTCAGGCCATAACAGCACCATAAGCAAGACCTGCTCCTCGTCCTCCCTGACGGTGCGAGAATGCTCACTGGGGGAAATGCATACTTGCGCAGACCCCGCGGCCAGTGTATCCGTGCCGAGTGTTCCCTCGGTCAGGGAGTAGAACATCTGGCAGTGAGAGGTCTCTGGAGAGGCAAACAGGTCTACCTGAGTGGCTCCGAAATGTCTCCAAATCAGCTGGACTGTGCAGGGATGGAGTCACCACTCTTCCAGAACCATAGCTCTAGACAGCTCGTCGGCCGTAGGGTTGAGCAGGCCTGGAATGTGAATGACACAAAATGACCTCAGAATCTTCCGACTGCAAAGGCGGTCACTGTGTTGTCCGTTCAAGGCGTACTGCTAACAACTCTGGGCAATTGATATGCCAGTGCAGATGGAGGCCCGTCCATACCCCTGACACTGCATGCCTGTAGTATGTGGCCCCCCAGATGGTGGTAGAGGCATCCGTGTAGACCACAGCATGCCTGGAGACATGTTCCAGGGGCACTCCTGCCCAAAGAAACGTAAGATCTGAACACGGGAGAAGGTTTGGCAACAGGATGGTATAACTTGGACCCGGTGAGTGCCGCGGTTCCACACCCACCTCTGGACTCTGCCATGAAGCCAGTGCTGAAGCGGTCTCATATGCAATAGCCCTAGTGGTATAAGTGCCGCTGCAGCTGCCATATGTCCCAGGAGCCTCTGAAATAGTTTTAAGTGGGACTGCCGTCCTGCCCTTGAATGAATTCAAGCAGGTCAGCACCGACCGTGCACGTTGTGAAAACCAACTATGTGAGGCGTGCTGTTTGTTCAACTGAATCCAACTCCATACCGAGAAAAAAGATCCTCTGCATCGGGGAAAGTTTGCTCTTTTCCCGGTTGACCCGAAAACCCAACAGGCTGAGGTGCTCGCACAACAGATCCCGAGACTGTGCTAATATAAGCCAATCATCTAGATTGTTGAGGATGCGAAAACCCTGCTCAAAAAACCCAAGAGCCACCTCCGCGATTTTCGTGAAGACACAGGGAGACAGGGACAGACCGAAGGGCAAAACCATGTACTGATATGCCCGTCCTTCGAACGCAAAACACTGAAATGGTCTCTGGCACGGAAGGATCGACACATGAAAGTAGGCGTCTTACAGGTTGATCGTTGAAAACCAATCTCAGGGATGGATGCACCCGAAGATGCGTTTCTGCGTCAACATCTTGAACGGTAATCGATGAAGATCCCGGTTCAGAATTCGCAGGTCCAAGATTGGCCGTAACCCACCACCTTTCTTGGGTAAAATGAAGTAAGGGCTGTAAAACCCCGACCTCATATTGGCAGGAGGGACCATATCGAGTCCTTCGCCAGTAGGACTGCGATCTGCGCACACAAGACAGGAGCGTTGGCCTCCTTCACTGTTGTGAAGTGGACGCCGCTGAACTTGGGGGACGCCGGGTGAACTGAATCACATAACCGAGGCTGATGGTCCGCAGAAGCCAGCGAGACGGGCTGGGTAGCACTAGCCAGGCACCCAGATACTGCACAAGCGGGACCAGCGGAACCACCGCCGTCCCTGCAGTGGGGCAGCAAAGTGGAATGCAGCCTTGTGAGCGGACCAGAGAGGGGTCGAAGCTTACCTGGTTCCAACTGCTCTTTTGTCGAGAAATTTGGTAAAATAAAACAAAAGATTCTCCACCCAGAGAGGTGCCTTCACCATCTCCTGAAGAGCAGATCCCTCCATCTCTGGGTCTCCCGTCTCAGGGCCGCTTGCTCTTCCGCTTGCCTCCAGGTTTGATGGGGGCCTGGACAGGCGTGGCTGCTTGGCTGGAGGCTGCTGTAGATGCTGTGCAGGAGCGGGGGCGGATGGAGGGGGCCGCCCTCTGCAACGAGCAGACTGGGGTGCTGCGGCCGGTGGACAGGTGGAGGCAGAGCTGCCCGCCGGGGCAGGATGTCTCGGATCGCCTCCGTCTGCTTCTGTGCAGCCGAGAACTGCTGGGAAATGCTCTCGACTGCATCACCGAAGAGGCCAGTCTGGGACACAGGGTCATTAAGGAACCATACCTTGTCGGTGTCTCTCATGTCAGCCAGACACAGCCAGAGATGGCATTCCTGGACCACAAGCATTGACATTGCATGACCCAGAGGACTCGCGGTGACCTTCATTGCTCGAAGCGCGAGGTCAGTGGCAGTTCGGAGCTCTTTCAGAACTCCCAGATCGTGACCACCCTCATGCAGGTCCTTCAATGCCTTGGCCTGGTGCACCTGCAGTAACGCCATAGTGTGTAAGGTGCAAGCAGCTTCCCTACAAGCCGTATAGGCAATGCCGGCTAGACCAGACAAATGGCTACAGGCCCGGGAAGGGGGCGACGGGTCTCCCTGCCAGGTGGCGGCGGACTTAGAACACAATTGCATCGCTAACGACCACTCCACCGTGGGATCACCAAATACCCCTTCGCTGCACCACCATCAAGGGTGGTGAGGGAGGAGGACCCAGCAGGCCGATTTCTGGCAGTAAAAGGTGCCGTCCATGACCTGGTGAGCTCCTCATGCACTTTGGGGAAAAAAGGCACCGGGGTTGGACGCTAAGAACCAGCACGGCCACCCTGAGAAACCAATCGTCCAGCTTGGAAGGCTCGGGACACGGTGGAGGTTTCCACTCAAGCCCTACCTTTTCAGCAGCCTGGGAAAGCATAGCTGCCATCTCTGGATCCAATTCAATCTTCCTCAGAAAGCTCTCCCTCCGATGCAGTGATTGACATCCGGTCATCGGGAGGGGCCCCGCTGGATACCGCTGGTACGCTCTTTGAAGAGGGTCCAGCGTGTTCCGTGGGCTGCCCAACTGGATCGGAGGTGCTGGAGGAGTGGTGGGCCCCCAAGGGTTGGTTCCCTGAGGGGTTTGCCACCGCTGTGACCCTCAGACCCCCTGTGCTACTGCTGGAAGTAACCACCTCAGCATGCTTAATGCCTAGACATGAGAGGCAGCGATCATGACCATCACCCGGTGCCAGGTAAACATGATGTTTAAAACAAACTCATAAAATTGGTGATTTTGGCTTTTCCCACATCAAAGAACTGGACTATCTTGACTATATTAAACAATAATTTAAAAAAAAATTGACAATGCTGAATTGATAAAAAAAAAAAAAAAAACTGTAATGTAGTACCTATCAGTGTTGTCAAAAGACCTGGTACTTCGGTACCAAGTCGGTACTAAAAAAAGAACTCGGTTCTTGATGCATACAGCGCTATGATTTCCGCAAAGCAGAAAATGCGGACGGAATCTCAAAATCCAGTCATGAAAATGAAACTTACATTTTAATATGGACAGTCACGGAATTTGTCAAAGTTAGCATAAATTAATCAAATCAAATCTCCATATGGACTAGTATCTGTAAATGTTAAGACGCAAAAGTTATTTTGTTGTTGTTCTGCGCGTCTATGTGTGAATGAATGAATGGCAGACACGTGCGGGTTTGTTTACTACATAGACTGAAGCGCACGCTTGCAGTAATTTCAGCATCTGCCTCAATGAGGGCATAAATACATAAACAACATCACCAGAACTGTTCTGATTCACTTCACAAGTATTTTACCGTTTCATTTGAGTAAAACCAGTGTCAATTTAAAGGTATTCACGGCAACCCAGGGTTTCCCCCACATTGATTTATTACAATATCAAAACTGACCGCCACAAATAGATTTTCCAAAAGGCTTTGACTTCATTGAATAAACATGAGCACTGCACGTTTCAAAATCAAAAACCGATGCGGGTGTTTTTATATCACTGTATTTCAGAAGGAAACCGACTGTATTTAGAAAATTTTTGATTTCATTTTCATTTCATTTTGCATGTAATGCTTGATAAGGCAGCGTTTGTGAGCTCAGCGCTGCTTTGCAGCCGTTACCGGAGAATCCTGTATCTCTCCCGCTCTTAAAGCGCCTCCTGCTGGCAGAAAATGAACTTGCATATATATGTATATATAGGGAAATAAGGAAAGAAATAAATCACACAATATTTCTTCCATGTTTTAATTTTAATAGCTAATCCCCTTTATTTAACAAAAAATAAAATGTGTTTAAATTTCATTAATAAAAGACAAATTAAATTTGGGTGAAACTTGTTTACTGTTTTTCATAATTATAGGCCTATTACTTGTAGAAAAACTTTAAACACAATTGTAGATAATTATAAAGAATGGCATTGATTTTATTTTTAGTGATAAAAAGTGTTTTTTTTTTTTAATTAGCATATTTTTGTGTTTTGCTTTGGTACCGAAATTGGTACCGAGAACCGTGGATTTTCACTGGTATCGGTACCGAATACTGAAATTTTGGTACCGTGACAACACTAATAAATCCTGTAATAACCTACGTATACTATTTAATATGACAGACAGGAGGTTTTCTGAAGATAAATTACTTTTTTTCTCCCACTATTTGTTATACAAGAAGATGCTATGCAATTTATTTTTAAGAGTTCCTGGCCCCATTTGGTACCCTCATCATGGAAAGTGAATGTATGTTCTGATGTACGCTATCTTATTGGATACGTTTTGCAGACGTAAGTGTGTTGCACCTGCTTTCCACCATCTAAATACAAGTAGTCAGCATATTGCCATCATATTCAACTCGTATCCATGCAACTCCTGTGACCACTTGTAATTAGATTGTAAGGTGTGGTTCACTAAATTCATGACTATATCAGGTAGTTAGAATTGCACATTGCCATTTCAGTAAGCATATGAATTAAATTAACGTCAAATGTGTGTGTGGTGAAATCTACAGAATCTACATTCATTCATGAAGCAGACACTTTTATTCAAAGCAAATTATCTGTCACTGCATGTAGTTGACAGCCAATTTCAATATCCAGTATCCAATATATCAAATCAGATCACCCAAAACGGATGTTAAGTGTAAGGGTGTACTCAAACTAGGCACGGTTGCCCTGAATTGAGACCGAGGGCGATTATCCCTCCTCCCCACTCCCCCGAGGGCCTGCACTCACACTTGCACTAAACTTTCCAGGCTGGAGCACGCTTACGTCATGTATGAGATAACGGAGAAAACCACTTTCGCTAATTTTCTGCCAAATAATTAATAATAATTCATTTATAATTTATGCCATACATTGATTTTCACTTGTATGTATCAGAAAATTATCACGGAGACAGCTGAGGTTAATGAAATCATTTGCAGCTTTACTCGCAAACTAGATTTCCTGTTCATCAATAAGGTAAGAACCAGAGCCATTATAAACCTAAATATACTTGATTAAATTAAATTTATTGAAAAGTGTAGTGTAGTAGTAGTAATAGAATATGTTTGTGGTCATATGACCGGTCGTGTGACCGTAGCGCACACAAAATATTATCTGTTCTGTGCTCCGGCGCGGTTAGTGCTCACACTGCATGCGTACCGTGCCCGAGCCCAACTGAACCGTGCTCTGTCCCACCTCTTCCAGCCGGGCCGGGGCCGGCTAAACAAACCGCACCTGAGCACAGCACGGAGCACTCACATTAGTCAAAAGAACCACGCTTTGGGGGTCAAGCACACTCGGGCGCAGTTCAAAACGCCTAGTGTGAGTACACCCTAAATGCGGACTTATGCAAAAGCTCAACCATTTTCCAAATTGCTAGTATTGAGTAGCATGAACATGAAAGTTGGATAAACTGGCAAGTTGTGTAATGATCCATACCAGGCCACATTAAAATGAGACTTTCAGCTCCAAATGTACATTCTGATTGCAGTTTGGAAATTAATTGTCTATCGAGTCATCAGAGACAGACACCCATCATAGGTGATCAACCTTATTTCATCTGCAAGTCACTGCATGATCAGTTACTGACAGCACAATATGGTCTGATGGCCCCAGATGAGCGTTTCCTACGTTTACAAAAGTGGCAGACCAAAGCTTTCTTCTCCCCCAGGGAAGTCGTCGTTTCTTCCTCTTTGTTTTCGCCATACGCGTTTTATGTTTCTTTGTCTGTGTCGGGTTTTGAAGATTCTCAGAGAGGCTGCAACAGCCTCTCCAATTTTTCCAGAGAGCCAAAATGTTTTCAGTATGCTGATGTACTGCATACCCTTTCACTTTTACAAATGGGCTGCGATATTAAAATGAACACCCCTTTCCTGAAATCCATTTACTCTCTTGCTAGTTTAAAACCATCACAGAATTGAAATAAATCTGTCCCTCCGCCTTCAGGTAATATTCATTAAAATAACCTTAATGAAATCAGCTGCAATCCATGTCACTTGCCCATGTTTCCTCATATGCTTGGCCTGTTCAAATCTCATTTATACCTCTTCTATCCATAAAAAGCCTCTCATCAATCTGTCAGAGCAACTGTAAAAATTGGCTTTAACATTGATTTAACATTGTATATTATATTATATTATATTATATTATATTATATTATATTATATTATATTATATTATATTATATTTTACTGTGCAATTAATCAAGTCTACTATAAAATAATACCCATATTGTGCTGTGGGATAATTATGGTAGGGTTCTTATTCAGGACCGGTTCCAATTTGTAGGAAATACTTCAACTGAATGTTGTTCTTGGTTTTCACAAATATTTTATTTTATTTTATTTTATTTTATTTTATTTTATTTTATTTTATTTTATTTTTTGGTGAATGTGGATGCAACACTTATTCAACAACTGTTGAATGTGACTGAATCTACATGTGAAACAAGCGCTAATTATGAGTATATCAGATTATTGAACAAAGTCAGTTCTGTTTAGTGAATCAAAGTCGTACCACAACTGTGAGATTTAAATCAGTGTTACTGGTTGATTGTTTATATTACAAAAATAGTTAAATATTCATATTATGTATTTTTTTTCAATAATATTATACAAAATAAATTAAATATGATACCATATTTTATGATGTTTGGTGTTTTGTGATTAACACATGGCACATTACTAGAATGCATTTATGCTCTTATTCAATATGATAGCACGAAAGCATACTTTATGAATACACATCAAATAAACATTGGCTAAAGTCAAGAGATCAAATTCACGATGTCCTGTAAGATGAATTAAGTGTCTAATAGACAGATATAAATAAGCAGCTAATGGAAACTTGATAAGGATATAATTAGAAACCAAACACTTTCCTTTTTCATTCAGTGCATAAAACTCATTATATGTTTCCAGGTCAGAATGACTCAAAATGACGATGACATAATGGTTTCTGTTCATTGTTCTTGTTTACTGTAAAAAAAAAAAAAAAAAAAAAAAAAAAAAAAAAAAAAACATTGCTCAAGAAAATACTGTCAAATCCCACTGTTTTTAAAGTGTACAGTCAGACAGGAAAATATAATGGCTATGTAATGCTGTACAGTATACATATACTGTACTTCCCCTCCCCCACTCAAGAAGACCTAATGGTTCCTTGCAGCATGAGTGGGCTGTTTTATTCACCGTCAGTTTCCTGGTAAGGATCATTCCTATGACATCTAAAATAAGACTATATGCCTGTTCATGTTTCTTAATGAGGTCTACACAAAAAAGTATTCTGTGTATATAGTCAAATCAGTGAGACTAATAGCAAGAAATATGCCACCAATTTCAGACTGAAAACATTAGGTTTTCTGTAATTACAAAGGCTGTAACCTCAACTGTTGGACACTAATTACCTCGGGTTTGCTCATCATAATGGGGTCCACTCTTGAGTCTCTGACCTCACTGGGTTTTTAGCTGTACTGAAGAGGTAATGAGGTCTTTGGTGTCAGCATTTTAGTGTTCTTCAGTGTGAAACTACAGGCTTTGTTTTTCTGTTAGTATAGACACCCATAGAGTGTCGGATGGAATGATGAATGGATGGGCAGATGGATGAATGGTTGGAACAATATGGAAGAAATCTATGGATAGATAGATGAATGAATGGAAAAACATATGGATGGATTGATGGATGGATGGAATGATGGATAGAACAACATATGGAAGAAATCTATGGATAGATTAATGAATGGAACAACATATGGATGGATGGATGGATGGATGGATGGAAGGAAGGAACAACATATATGGTTGAAATCTATGGATGGATGGTTCAATGGATGGAGCGACATGGATGGATGGATGTGAACAACGGATGGATGGATGGCAATGAAATGGTGAAATTTATGAATGAATGAATGAATGAATGAAAAAACATAAATGGTTCAATGGATGGAGCGACATGGATGGATGGACACATGGATGCAATGACATATGGATGGGTGGATGGATGGAACAACATATGGATGAAATTTATGGATAGATCAGTGAATGGAACAACATATGGATGGATGGATGAAATCGATGGATGAATGGATGGAACACCATGGGTGGATGAATGCATGGTTTGATGGATGGAGTGACTTGGATGATGGATGGATGGATAGACTAAACAATATGGATGGAATCTGTGGATGGATGGATGGACAGACCTTTCCTTTAACTTCACCTCACTTTTTTTCCCTACAATCTAAAGTGTTTTTACAGTATCTTGGATACAGTCAGTGGAGTTGATCATGGCAAACAGAAAGAAAAAGCATAATTTCCCTATGATTATGCAAATAAAGATTATATATGTCAAACAAGACAGAATTTGGAGTATGTTTATCAGATAACGTAATTGGGCAAACAGAGTTGAGGAGTGAAGGTTTGTTTTGGAAGGTGGATTTCTGTTTGCCTCAATGTGACAACTTCAGCTCGCTGTTAATTGATTATTGCACCTTAGAATGAGAAATGTAACAGAAAACAGAACACATGTCAGTCACACACATTTGTATTTCTATTTTAATTCTAGGGAGCATAAAGAAAGCATCGCTGTAAGTGAATTCTATCCTGCAGTACCAAAGGACTTGGTCGAAACCATTGCAATTATATACTCTCAGAAAAAAGAAAAAAAAGAAGTACAAATGTTGTTACAGGGCAGTACAAGAATTTGCAGTAATATATATATATATATATATATATATATATATATATATATATATATATATATATATATATATATATATACTGTATATACATTTTTATATATATTCTAGGAAATGACCTATCGCTTTGATAGATAAGACCATTATTCCTCAGTTAACAATTGTGTAAAGCCTTTTAAAGCTACACTGAAACTGCAATTTGGACATTCAACCCATTGGGTACCATTGAAGTCCACAATATGGAGAAAAATCCAGGAATGTTTTCCTCAAAAACCTTAATTTCTTTTTGACTGAAGAAAGAAAGACATGAACATCTTGGATGACAATCTTTTTATTCTGGAAGTGAACTAATCCTTTAAGTACACTTCTGATGTCTTTACTAACATACTAAAGCACACCTAAAGTACATGATTATATTTTTCTTGGAAAAATCAATCAATCAATCAATCAATCAATCAATCAATCAATCAATCAATCAATGTTTTTGTGGTGTAAGACAAAGATTAAAACTTATGCAATAAAAGTGTGATTTCTTTATATGAGAAAGTCTTGCTTAATTTAGAACAAATCAGATGGCATACTGCTATATCCTGAGTGCCATATTGTACCTTCCAGCTCTTCTGTTCTTCTCTATTCTTCATGTGACTCTTGGTGGTCCAGTAACTCCATTGGTTATACACAAGAATAGCTCACACGCTGCATTAACAAATTCCAGTGAGAGCTTGATTTACATTATAATTAGACCAAATGAAATACAATCCCAGGGAAAAAAAGAACAACATTGCAGCAAACTGCTTAGAGTAGTGCATAATTAATAGCCCATTGTGTACTATCGCCTTTACTGAAGGTCAAAACTTAACACAAGCAATCTGAAACAGTTTCCTCAAAGGTTCTAATGAGCACACCATTATAGATCCAAAACACACGGCAGTGAGATGCAGTATGCTCATCATGTTGACACTAAATGTCAATTACAATTGTTCTCTAGTGTTTTATAACCTCACTGATCTAAGACGCATTGTGATCTACAGTAAAAGATGGCAGCTAACACAATGTGGAACAAATTGAAACTGGTTTTGCTTGCTACATACCTTCTTATGCTGGCCACCTTAATCTTCATGATGTAGATTCCTCTTTATCTGCATGTTTTTGGAAGTCTGCATGTTTTTTTTTTTTTTTTACAAGTGCCTCCAGCCCTGTGCTCATATCTTTTGAAGGTATTCATTTCAGGAAATAGAAATGTAAAATACAAAAGGTGAAATTATTAAAGAACTCTCTAGATCAAACGCAGAATGACTAAAAGGATTCAGTCATATTCAAAAGCAATAAACAAATTCACCTCCCAAAATGTACCCTTCCCTGTCAGCTTGGCTAGGTATTAATGGCTCTACACTGAAATTTTAAACTTTGTGCATCAATACTAAGAGGGCTTCAGATGGTGCAAATGAACTGGTTTTTATTCTGAAAATATATAACCATTTCTCAATATATCTGCAGTGATTTAGTCAGAATATGGATATGGAGTGTATTATAATCAATACAGATGACAGAAATATATAATAATGTAGGCAGAGCAGTCAAAAAATGCATAAACAGAAAATTAGATATAAGTTGTGCACCTGATTGTAATGATTCTAGAAATCAAGACAAAACGTCTGAGGATGAGAAAGTAGAAAAATATCCAAGTTCCTTAGAATAATCACAGATACCATGCATCATATAAAAGCTAATTTATATGACTTTTTCTAGGAACATTTTTTCTCTCTTTTTTTTCTTATCTTAAAAGGTTCATAGTACTGTACCTTCCCTTGTAAAAAACAAAAACAAAAAACAAAAAAGAAGTGTGCTTTATTCTACTAAATGTGCACTTGTGGCGTACTTAAAAAATAAAAATAAATAAATAATAATAATAATAATAAATAAAAAGTAAAATAAACAAGTAAACTTGCATGTAATATAATATTAATGAAATAAAAAAGGCTACTTAAGTTTGCTTTCACTAATGTTTCTTAACACATTAAGTGCACTTTTTAATAATGTCAAATACGCATAATTTTATTTTAAGTACACTTTTGATATGAGTAGCAAACTAAAACATAATAATATTAATGATAAAGTACTTCATCATTTTAACTGTAGCATTTTATTCAATTTTTTGCATTTAAAGTTGTTTTTATATGTACTAAATTGAGATTTCATAACTATAAATTGTCACCTAGGAATTATAAGGTTCTGTCTGCATTCTGAGGAGTTTCTAGAGATTGAACTTCAAAGTTTTTTTTTTTTTTTTTTTTTGCATTCCATATAGTGATATGGTGAACAAGTCTCTTCGTTACATCAGTCCCAAAATGTACACATCTTACATAACTTACAAGTTTAAAGAGAAATTATATTGAAGCATATTTTAGTTTACCATAATTCTTGTCAGTACAATCAGCAACACACTTTAATCATATGTTAAAGATAATAGGAGTAATTTTAAATGTGTAAGTGGATCAAAAAAAAAAAAAAAAAAAAAGTACTCAGCGAACTGCATTTGATATAAATTTAAACTATAATACATATTCATTTAACTGCAATTAACATGCAACTAGGTGTCAGAAACAATTCTGTTCACACATAGGCATATTCTTTTAAAATGTATTATTTCCATAAATATTTTTGTTTAAAGCATGCAACTTTTTTTTTTTTTCTCACAAGGGTTCAGGTTACAGTACATGTTACTACTCTAAGGTACTGACATGCACCTCTTAGGGATAAATCAAGGTACAACGTTGTCCCTTTAAGGGTATTTTGCCAGTGACAAGCTGTTGTGAAATTAAATTACATTTCTGACTCATAGTGCTTTGTGGTGGTAATAAACTGTATTGTTTGTAGATTCAGAGAGATCTATTTAAAGTGATCTTACAGTTATATAGTGATGGAGAGTGTTATAACAGAGGGATTCACAGTGATGTCATAACACAATGATTAAATTTGATATAATGTATTCAGAGTGACAAGTATTGATAATATAATATTGCATAATATACTGATTCAGGGTGATATACTACATTTTTCAGAAGCATTGCAATTCATTAACTCACCCACACACCAATACAGCTCAAGACTTTGTTACTTATTTATTAAAGTCTTTATTTATAATTAGAAAACTGAATGGGTTGAATGTCATTTATTATCATTTTTTATGATTTATTCCTTGCTGCACGGACAAAGTGGTTCTTGCAGTATTTATCATGTAACTTAATAATGTGAAATTCTGCGAACCTTAGAGATATTTTTGCACTATGGTAAGAAATATTTGACATTTGATATTTCCTTGAGAACCACGTGGCACTCCAACCAGTCTTATCTACAAAATTCCCTCTTTCCCTCAGATCTGTCAGGCAGTGCAGACAACAGTTTAGCTGTGGCTCCCCTTTGACAGATTATCAAGTTGATAAACTGATGAACTCCCCAAATACTCTGCGTAATACAAGTGCAAGCAAATCTCAGACTGCTTACAGTGAGTAGCTAGTGAAAAGCCGAGCACATTTCTGCTGTAGAGGCAAAAATCTGCAGAGGACCTAAGCATTACCCATGCTATTTTAATCCCTAAACTATATTTATATTGGTATTCGCCCCTCACCTGAAACCATAAAGATTATGGAATATATATATATATATATATATATATATATATATATATATATATATATATATATATATATATATACAGTATATGTTAGAGTCATGCAATGTTATGCAATAAATATTATACTGTATGTATGTGAATATATGAATGCACACATACTTTCATGTATTGCTTAAAAAGGGTGCAAGATTTCAATTATCAGGGCAATTTAATATCCACTCCTCAGCACAGAAAAAAAGATCAATTATATGAAATGCACCATTTTATGGTTCACTCAGAAGAGCATTCCAAGCTATTTTTTGTATATATTTCATTATCTTCTCTTTCCCCCCACTCTCTCTCTCTCTCTCTCTCTCTCTCTCTCGCTCTCCCAGACTATCACATGAATGCTCACTACAGAACCCTGCTGAGCTCCATTTTGAAAATCATTTATCTTTCATGCACTTTCTCAGCTACTGTCAGTCTTCCCGAATGCAACATTTTCCTTCCAGTGTAAACGAAATACCTTCTCCAACTAGTTTGTCTACCCAATCCTTAAGCTTTTAAAGTTGTTTCTCTTTTGAGCTCTTTTAGCATATGCTCAGATTGCTATCAGCTTTGCTTGAGGGACTGCATCCCACTTGTGAGGAACAATAAAATCTTGAACAGGTGATTTAGAAAACTTACCTTGTAATTAAAATTGCTATTTAAGTTTGCCATCACTTGTTACTTAAGTGAATACATTATAAATCCAATAGATAACCATGCATCATTCAAACGGTTCATTATATGATGTTATCTACTGTAAAGGGTCATTTCATTGCAGTTCTTTGCTGAATTTTATTTTCAAGGATGTGTCGCCAAATTAACATCTTCAGCTGTCTAAAGCTTTGAATACGATTCATACACAGAGGTTCAGAGCTTACAACTTGTCAACTTTTGTAACATTATTAATTTAAATACATCAATGTTTCCAATTACTCCAAACAACGACTTGCCCACTCAGATTATCTTTTTTTTAGATTTGCATGTGTTCAATCGGTGCTACATGTCCTCTTGACAAATTTTAAGGTCTTATGAAGCAAAACGATCAGTCTGTGCAAAAAAACTGAATATTATTTGCAAAAGTTTTACCTGTAGGCTAATCCGTTGCCTGTGTAAATGATCCTGGAGCTCAAGCTTTCTGTCACATGACGACATATGCGCTTTAGCAAAATCAGCATGAACTGTCACCATTGTTGTTTACAAAAGAGAGGGAGGACTCTACCTGCTTTTTTTTATCTTAAAGTGACGACAGCCACTGATTTGTATATTATGAGTCACCAAGTAACATGGATTTAGCTGAAATCAATTGATGCTATTCTACTATTCTGAATGACCTGAGACTGAGAAAATTAATAGCACATTTTTGTTATTGGGTAAACTATTCCTTAACTCTTTTCTCAGGCATTGCTTATGACTAATATGAATACAGCTCCATTAAAATATAGGGATTTTGCACAGCATTGTGACAGGTAGATTGTAAGCCATTTAAAACAATCAACACATCCACTATTTAAAAGAATATCTAAAATCGCAGTGCTGTCAAGAGCAAAAACAAAGCAAAAAAAAAAAAAAAACTGCTTTGAAAGCTCTCTTCTAAATGCTATTCTCTTATCGGCAACCTCAAATAGAATCCCATTTGAACACTTGAGCTAAAAAAGGCCTGTGTTGTCTGTTTCTTGTGTGTGCCACTCTTTCTTTGTACAAACTGTAATTTTTCTCTTTAGCGACACAGTGTTAAAAAGGTCTCAAAAGGTCGATGCTTGAGTGATGTGCGTACAGTTATGAGAAACAAGCCATTACTGGCCTGCCCTGCATCCGGCAGGTCAATGTATAAAGGTGAAATCCGCCCTATCGTACTACGGCATGACCAAAGAGAGTCAAAACATTGTACAGCCACGTGAGAACATGCATGTGGAATTAATATGAAAAATTGTTATTCAGAATTCTGTGAGTGAGGTCTTCGCAAGGGAGAGACACTAAGAGGGAGGGAAAGAGAGATAGAGAGTGTGTTTTGGTTGTCCATTCATGCTTCAGTAAACATCAAGACATTTTCTGTCTCACTGGCTGCCAGTGTGTTTGTATTACGTAACCATCACAATGGCAGGGGATTGAAGTGGCACTCCTGAGCTCTGAATCTAACAACCAACTAGAAAACGGATCATTTATGCCTCTTAACTACATCTTATATCCTGTTCCACAACTACTGCAATTAGTAATGCAGAACGTCTAAAGTTATTTTTAGCATCTGAATTCTGAACTCTTAAACATAATTTTCTCAATTCAGTAATTAGCTTCAGTTGGCAACATTTGCTTGACAGCCACAGAAAACTTATTCTCAGTAAAAAAAAAAAAAAAAAAAAAAAAAATTATAAACAAATAAAAATTAAGCATGTAAAGACCAACATCTGAAGCTCAAATTTTGTGACAGCATGTACATAATTTGATGTTATTTGATGTGTGAAGTCAAAAATAAAATTTTTGTGTTCATTAGGACTACACTTCTGGTGGGTGAACTTTATTGTTATTGTTGTACATCAACAGACGTTTGTAGTCACACACCTGTTGTCAAGATGGCTAGTTTTTGTTGTCAGACATTATGAGCCTAGGCAGACCACAGTAAGGAGACGAGTTTGTATTTCTGCTGATTCAAGACAACCTTCTGGCATACTCTCTGCTCAGCTCCATGTAAAAATGAAGATTGATATAGCTCTGTACCAAAACCTAGTGAGCTGCCTTGTTGCTTCCTGTTTACATAACCAGCTATATTCTAATGCAACATTTTAACCATAATAAAACCACACGTGACCAAGTGAGTTATTTGCATGAGAGACTTGTTATTTCCAACAAAATTTGATATTATAATGACAAGCAAACAGGATGGTTACCCTACAAGCATAAAAGTACATTGGTAAAAGGGTGCTACAGTTTGGTGGCTTTTGAACTGAATAAGTCAGAATTTTATGAATGTTGAAATTTCATGAATTTTCCCAAAGCATTACTGTGCAGAGGGCATCACTCATAAAGGAAACATTTCATTAGATTATTGTAACAATAAAAAAAAAAACTTCACAATCACGGGAAGAAGGAGGCGGGAACTGGCGGACACTCAAATAAAACTTTAATGACAAAGTAAACACAAAACTACGCGACAGCCCCTCACGGGCGACTGCTGCGCACAAACAAAAACCAAACACAAAATAAAGCCCAGGCCTGGTCCTCTCTCGTCCTTCACTGTCGTCGCTCCTCTTTTGTATCCTCCCAATCTCCTCCGTGGGACTCGAGACCGGTGAGTGGAGCAGGTGTCACTCATTTCCCAATCACTCCACCGGCCTCGCTTCGTTCCCACGGCTCTCGGCCAATTATATTTTACCTGCCTGTTAAACAGAGGTTATGCTTGACACTGATGATTTCAGTATGGTTGTTTTCCCCTTACAGGAATACTTCACCCAAAAATGAAGATTAGCCGGAAAAAAATTACTCCCTGATCTAGTTTTTTCTTCAAAACAGATTTAGAGACATGTTATTTTTTATTATATTTTTTTATAAACAAACACACACACACACACACACACACACACACACACACACATATATATATATATATATATATATATATATATATATATATATATATATATATATATATATATATATATATATATATACAGGCACTAATCATTATGATTTTTTTTTTCTATTAATGGAGTTTATCTATGCCTTGAAAACCATGTGGCATGAATGTTGATTTACATTTTATGTAAAATATACAGTATTGTTTCAGAGGAATGCAAAATCCACCAAACTGTAGAAATGACCCAAAAATATAATTTTCATCTGCATCTGACATTGATAGATTTTACCATAAACATATTTCACAGACTGACATAAAATAATCAGGCTTAAAACATATCCAGCTGTTTTGTGGGTGTAATGTTTTTGTTGACTGTTTATTTTCTACACATCTAAAACCGGTGCAGTGATCGGATTCAGGCAGATGAAAACATATTCAAATGAAGATCTACATACTCAAAATAATTTATGTTGATAATGTTTTCCACTTGTTTTTTTAAAGGATTAATTCACCAATACCTATTCCTTTACATTCAGGACTGTTGCCATAAAGTTTTGTTAATGAATATATATCTGTCCTCAGTCGATTTCATTACATGGGAAAGGAAAAACAAGTCCTGGATATTCTGTAAAAATTATCCTTGTGTATGCCACAGAATAATGAAAGTCAAACAGTTTTGGAATGACATGACAGCAAGTGAATTAATTTGAACTAATGATAAAGATATTTCCCCTTCTTCAAGCAAAGATCTCACAGTGACATCTGTGTCTCTCACAATTTGAAAGAAAGATCGAATTCTGATCTGGTGTGCCAGTGAGGTCTGACTGATTTCATCATGTTGTTAGGACAATGAGAGGAGACTGAAAGGGCTGAAGGTAATGATCTCTTCAGCTGGATTAATTCAGCAGTTAATACGTGTTGCCTTGGCTTCATGTATCACTGTGTGTAGGGCCGCCTGCAATTAGCCTGGCTTCAGTAAAAGTGAATATTGCATTATTCATCGGTTTTATTTCAGACAGCCTCACATTCAGAGTCCATCTGACACTGACATGCCCAGTGACAAGGGAAGTTCACGCATTACTCTTCCATCGGCCTCACAATGAGGTTTAATGGCTGTGGGGAATACAGCTGTTGTTCAGCGAAGGATGCAAAATGTGTCGCCCCGACGGGAAGCTGATAGAATCCCAATGAAGACCACAGAGGTTTTTTAAATGTAGGCATAGCAGTCAAACCTAAGCACTTATTTCCAATTCAATTACGTGCATAAGAATGTGTCGGTTACTTAGTAGTCATGTTAAGAGTGTGTTGCAAATGAGGATTTGATTGCTTAATTGAAAGTGATGGCTTGCTTAGGAGATGTGGAGCCCTTTGCATAAGTTTCCATTGTGTACCTTAACCCACACAATTAAGAAAAGGAAATCAATACCATCACATCTTGAGGTGTTGTTATTATTGCCTTCTTGAGAACTTTAGTTTGTCTTCACAACACAAAACAAGAATTCTCTTCTGTGTGTGGTGGTCTGTAAATATATTCTCTTGCGAACAGTTTACACCAGTTTTTTTTTTTTTTTTTTTTACACTTTCAGCATCTGCTTCCTAATGGTTTGTGATTCTGTTACAGGCCATCAAATGCTGATAAAGAGGGTCTTATCGGCTTCTTTGCAAACAGAGACTTGGGTTGCATCCTCCCACTCAGAGACGAAACTGTGGTGAAAATGGAGGCATGTTTGCAGCACTCATGTTACAATGGCAAAGCAGAAAATAAAGTCAGTCTAAGTCAGCAAAGTGTCTTGGAGGGGATTCAGGACAAGTGATGTTATGCAGAAAAACATAATATAGCAAGGAGGCAATGCACTGGCTGGACTTATAAATACCTCATACTGCAATATCTGTCTATATTAAATCTGTTTATGCTATTTCCTCAAATGCATATAAAAACAGGGTCAAACCAAGGATGTCTATACTACTGTACATGGGGAAAGTTATCCGTTACCTCCATTCCATTCATTGCAGTTGTTGACACTGGTGTATTTTCCACTTAAATTCACACAATGTATATATCAGAATCAAATGTGACATAAAATATATGACGGTGCTCTCATGGAGGTGAGAGACTTTTCTGAGAATCTTCATAGATTGGTTTTGCTGAATCCTCACTTTGACTCTTCAATGGATTCTCTGGAGAATCTGCAGTCTCTGCTTTAAAGTAAGCAGATGAATTGCCAGTCACATATAGAATCAGATTCTTCCCTTAGTTGCTCTGTTTTCATTGAGTGCTGATGAAGCCGTTGGTAAGTGTTGCCGGGACACACTGTCTGCAGCTCACTGCTTATTTATTGACCGGCGTGTAGTGTGGCATACTGGGTCAATAACCCTCCACTTGTTTTTAGTCACCTGAGAGGAAGAAAGACAGTATTCCTTTGTGAAAAATAAGTAAATTTCAGCATACTTTTAAAAATAGTACTTCCTATGATTTAATATACATAATATACATTTTAAGTATTTAATTACGTCTTTATATGTATTTCATAATTCCTTCTATTGTCTTATATGAAATATAGATAAAGTATAATAAGGTGAATGGTATCTGTTTCTTTCCCATGCTTCCCCTAAATGTCTGTTCTAGGAGTATGCAAGTTCGGTGAGCAGGTACGCAGTACAGTGGAACAGGCGGATTGCTTTACTGTAGCAACAAATACTGTAATGCACAGTTCTCGTAATTTCAACAGGAATTTATTTCCAACAGTGAATTCCATTCACCTCAACTGCAGGTAAGCTTCAAAGTTGCAAAAATACACAAATCTGCATACAGTTGCTTATTTACACAACAATGCACTACAAAACGGAAAGTTTTTCCTTTGCATATTTTTTAAAGTTTCACATTGTCAAAATGATCCCCATTCACACGGACCAGCAAAAAACGGCTAAAAAAAACAATGTATTGTGATATCAAATTGTAAAGAAACATGTACAGTACATGAATACAGCGTCACTGTTTTCACAAATTAGCTTATTTATAGTTTATACTGAGATGACCATAAGTATCGTTTAAAAAAAAAAAAAAAAAAAAAAAAAAAAACCTTTAAAACACTTTTTCAAAAGTTTCCAATTTCAGGCCACCGAAATGCTGTTGTCATGTAAATGTACAGCCAAAACACATAAAAAGTTTCTTTAAGCACACTTAAGTGGTCCTTTATTTAATTAATATCATATTGTCTGCCAGTACAGTTTTCTAAACAATATATACAGTTGTGGTCAAAAGTTTAAATACATTTTTCAGTATCTGCATTAATTAATTATTTTACCAAAATAAGAGGCATAATAAAAAATGCATGTTTTTTTTTTTTTTTTAATACTGACCTAGATAAGATATTTCACATAAAAGATTTTTACAAACAAGAGAAAATAATAGTTACATTTATAAAAAAAAAATGACCCCATTCAAAAGTTTATGGTAACTTTTTCCCTGAACAAACCTCTTAATGTGCTGCTTATTAGTAGTTAAAAAGGTTTTTTATTTTTTTATTTTTTTAAGTGTAGGTATGGGGTGGATTAAGGGATCTAAAATGTGGTCCTGCAAAACAATTAAAAAAAAGTGTGTGTATATTTTTATATATATATATATATATATATATATATATATATATATATATATATATATATATATATATATATACACACACACACACACACACACACACACACACACACACACTGTTAAGATTGTAAGTGCACTAAAAGTGTCCACTTAGAGATTAAGACATTAAGAAATGATTAAGAAATGTTGTATTGGTTTTCACTTTCCTTCAGGGCCTGAAGAATGAAAATGAGTAGTAATGATGTTGGTCTAAATACAGCAAATGAAATTTGAGAATAAACAGTCATTTGTTTGCAAATTTATGCGAATGCAGTGCATGCTAATGTCACAATGATGGGAATTAGCCATTCAGTCAGTAAATATGGGCAACAAGAGGTCATTCATGCCAATGACCATTTTCACAACCTTAGTCCAATAACCAAGATCTGGATAAGAATAAATAGGGCTGAATGTAGATGACAGCCATGAAACTTCAGTCCATGCTGAGGTGGAAGTGCTAGCATACTGAGGGAGGCTAGCACCAGGCACATTCCCTGTCAACATCACCCTCCTGTTGACACCCATTATACTGGTGTTAATGAGAAACTGGTGACTCTGGGATCTCTTGACCCTGTCTCCACTCCTGACAACGATATGGAGTCCAACCACCCATCGCTTGCCATCCGCAGCTTCTCACTCGATGCCTGTTTTCCCAAAGGAAATGGACAGTAAACAGAGATTGTTGAACTTTCTTTCTTTCTTTTTTTCTTTCTTTCGAATGTGTTAGATTGATGCAAAGTATCGATTTTAATATTATTTATTTATTTATTGTAGTTGTTGTCTCTCTAGTCTATTGAGCATCATTGATCTTACCCATTATGAGTGAATGGTAACACTTTAGAATAGGGAACACTTATTCACTAATAACTACAACCTTCCCTCTCAATAAATTCCTAATTTGCTGCTTATTTGCTTAATTGCACTGTTTTTGATTTGATGTAAATATTGACAGATTGTGTATGACAAAGTAATTGTGAACTATGAAATCACAATTCTGTAGGCATAGAGTACTTTGTTCTTTGACAGCAATGACCCTTTTTTTTTCAGAATACAGTGTCCCCAAAATATTTGAACACTTAAACCACACCTTTAATCAATATTAGATAAAAAAAAAAAAAAAAAAAAAGTTTTTTGGAGCTTATATATTATTCAAAATGTAGGGCATATTTCAATTAACATGGTAATTATATATATATATATATATATATATATATATATATATATATATATATATATATAATATAAGAATAAATTAACAATTCTAAATGTTTTGAAAACAGCTAAATAGTGTTCCAATATCCAACAGAGAGCATCTCTGCAAGCTATACTGAAGATAAGTAAATGTTCTATATAACTGCATTTCAGGTGAAAACAAACACATCAAATAGTGAAAGAAATTACAAACAGACATGTACCTTTCCCCAGACCTTACAAGTGATGGGGAAGATTTAAAATAAGGACAACAACCACAGTGTGTTTCCTTGCAAGTACAACAAAATTTATTGAACACAAAAGGTAATTAGAAGTGGCAAAGAAACAAAAAGAACAAAACAAACAAAGTTAAACCCACTACAGACCATAGGGTTCCCCAATCATATAGAATGGCAATTCCTCTATAAAAATACACTCAATCACAGGACAAAACCCAATAACACTACAAGTGCAAAAACCCAACCCAACACTCACTTGACTCAAACCCCTGCAAATTGCTCCCCCTCACCTTAACAGAGTTAACCGTGTAAAAAAAAAAAAAGGAACCCCACTGTTGTTTGTTGGTTCAAACAAAACAAATAAATAAAATAAAAACACAATCTCACAATAAATTCAAGCCACTTTATCACAATGTAACATTTAAAGTCATATCTTAAGACCCAAGACCCAACATCAAGCCACCAATATTATCAATAAAAGTAAACGGCAATCATGTATCATCTGTAAAAACAAATAATATACAAATCTCTGAGGCACCCATCAGTGTATCTCCAGTTAGCACACTCCACAATTTACTTCCATACTGCTCACAAGGCAACTAGTCGTTTCATCTGTCACACAGCCACATGCCACACAGTTTCTCCTGCTTAGCACATGGTACCACAAAGAGGAAGGCCAAAAAGTTTGATTTCCTCTTATAATACTTAGACTCATGGGGTTTGTAGTCCAACTCATTTGTAGTCATAAACAAGCCTGATTTAGAGCCACTACCAATACTACCTCCACCCCATTACAAATGGACTGAGAATGAGAACATTTTCAGCAAATTTTCATTTTGGGGTTAACCATTTCTATCTGATTGGCCGAGCAGCACTTCTAAAAGTTATCATCATTCTGCTTGTCTGTGTTTATGGCATTGCAGATCAGAGATTGTAAACAGTGTAGATAAGAAGCCTTTCTATATTCAGACCAGACCTGGTGTGGGTGGGACTTAAACCTGAAGTGTGTGAAAACTGAAAGAATATTTTTTAACTGTATTTTATTTTCATATAGCAACTATACCATGTTTGTTCAATAAAACTAATCCAGTCATGATAAATCTCAGGATAGTTTTAGCATGTTATTGGATATAATATATTTGGTCTTGCCAGACTAGATTTGGTGCACATGCTGTTGCAAAGAAAGTATGGAGACACGCTAATGCCAATAAATGCACAGACACTCTGCTGTGAGTGTTTAAGAAATGCTGCTGCGGCACAAAATCCTGTAGACAGGTGGAGCTGGGGGAGATGAAGGGTTTCAGAGGAATTCTGAAAGGACAAGCTTACAGCAAGCACTAAACCAAACTATTTGAATGTTGAGCAAACAGTTCCATTGGCTGGAGAAGCATGTAGCAAAAGGATGTGATTGCTAGCAGATTGCATGTAAAGGACTTATGAGCCAGTGCCAATTTATTTATTTTTTTATTTATTTTTTTTGAAAAAAGCCAAAGTGATTTATTTATTTATTTACAGATATACTGACAGTTAGTTGGCCATCCAGAATTTAGATTTCTGACACTTGAACTAAAGAAGACTGCAGTGTGGACGTGTGATTTGAACTTGAAATCACACTGTGCTCATTTTCATTCATACAATTAACACTTTAGTCATATTGGCCTCAAAGTAATCTAATAGTCAAACCTTAATTTTCCTTTTTTTTTCTGGTAGAATTTGTTATTCATTTTGAAGTCATTATTCACGCCTTTTAAATAAGGTCGGCTTTGAGAAAACATAATGCAACTTTGCTGTGAAATTTGTCCATGAATTTTGTCTGAAGTGCTATATTGAGAGAAGCTCATTTTAAGTGAGCTAAGCTCAGCATATTTATAGACGATAGTTATGATTAATCATTTCATATTAGCTCAGTGTTATATTTAGATTATTTATTTTATTTGTATTATTATTATTATTATTATTATTATTATTATTATTATTATTATTATTATTATTATGACAGCATGGCTTCAGTTTCATTAAAACAACTTTGGGCTGATGAGAACTCTCCTTGCCTGATTTTCACATCAAAGTCAAGAGATCGAAAAGATATTTAAATCTAGATAATGTGCGGCTAACCTTGCCCCTCAAACTTGCTTTCATTTTTTAAAAAGAAACTCTGTGTCCCTACAATAAAAAGCTCCCAGTAGACCAGGTAATTCCAAGGTGTTTAGCATGGATATTTCAGATCTTATCAAAAGATGCACATGAAGGAGAAAATTTTTTCAATTTATGTTAAATATACACATTAAGTCATAGAGGCACAAGGTCACTTGCACTATCCCAGCAACTTTTAAATGTTTCAGACAAGCCTGCCAATTTAACAAGCTAATTAAGTGATTTAATTATAAAATGAAATAACACACAAAAATATATACTTAATTAATGACACCCTCTATTGATCTCTGGGTCACTTTTTATCTATTCAGTGATTTACTCAACTGCAGTGGCTTTACTCAGATATTGATAAATGCAACTAATTTAAATATATATATATATATATATATATATATATATATATATATATATATATATATTATCAATTTAATCAGTTTTAGATGACTCATCACACATGAAGTATCTAATGATATGGTCTGACTGTTGGTATAGTACATGCAGGCCTGGTTTCACAGACGGGGCTTAGACTAGGATTAGGCCATAGTTCAATTAGGATATTTAAGTCATTTTTATTAACATGCCTTAGAAAAAACATTACTGGTTTGCATCTTGAGACAAAACAAAGGCACTGATATATTTTAAGATCAGTCAGTGCAAGTTTCTTTCAGTTGAAACAGCTCAGAATTACATTTTAGTCTGGGAGTAGGCTTAAGCCTTGTCTGTGAAACCGGGGGGCAATGTGGTGGTTCAGCTTCTCTTCAGGCTGGGTGAGAGGAAAGAGAAATCTGATCTAATCTAATCATAGCTTGTCTGTAAAGAAGCATGTCTACAGTGTAAGGTCTCTAGTTGGCAATTCATTGCGAGAGACGTCACTATCTTTCCAGATGTTCAGCACCCTCACTCGTGCAGAAAACCTATGCAGTGTGACAAATGATGTCAGCTTATAAAATTAACAACTATCAGATAAAAAATACATAAATGAAATAAAATAAAATAATGATTTAATTATTATGACGTGATGTCAAAGAAAAAAAAACAGATTTATACTAAAATGAACAAATCTAACAGCTGGATCAATCTTGATAAAAGAATCACATTGAGTGAAACTGTGTTTCTTCTGTACTTTATATAGCTCAAGTGATTTAATGATCTCTTCAGTCACAATGTTTCAAATTCCTAAGAAGAAATAAAAGGGTGAAGCAAAATATAGATGTAAGAAACAATTAAGGGGCCAATGGCATTTTACAAAGAGTGGTTTAAAAGTCTTCAGAAGAATTGCTAATAAAATAGTACAATTACATATATGGTGACATTGTCACCAAATTACTCAAGCACCTTTACATCAAGTGAGGTGTGACAGCCGGCATGGGAGGTGTGCATGCTAACAAAAATGCTGTCTGCAGCCTGTAGTGTCATTTGCAATTGTGCCTCTTGAGGTCAGAAGAGTGAGATTTACTGCACAGCCCTTTCCAGCTGGCCTCTTTTGCACCTACTTCCCTAAACCTCACTCCCATCTGGGTCACAGCACTGGTGCAACTGGTACAGCTCAGAGTTCTTGGCCAACTTTAAAACCATAGGTTCTGGCTGTGGGTAACGTGAAGCTGAAAAAGGGTAGCAAGAAAAACTAGACTTCAAAATGTCTGTGAAATCTGAGTGTTTTTACAATCAAATCATTATTCACTAACAACTTTCACACTAAAATTTAAGCTCAACGTACTCTCATTAAAAATAAAATAAAATACAATAAACAATAATGATTTATTCTTATTTATTTTATTACTTTAGTGAATCCAAGTGGATTTTTGTAACAAAAAAAAAAAAGAGAAAGAGAGAGAAAGAGAGAGAAATAGATTATAATCTCTACTCAGGAGGGATTTGGTATTGTTTTCCAAACCAGAGGAAATATATAGGTTTCGGCATCAGAATCTGTGAAATTCAGTTGAAAAATATCAGCATATCTGATATCGGCAAAAATCCAATATTGTGCATCCCTACTCCAAATTCATTAAACATTTAAATGAGGATAAAAAAAAAAAAAAAAAAAAAACATCTGTGTGCATATGCATGTGAATTAGGTGGAAATTGTTTTCATGAGAAAGTCCCCCACATATCCCCCTCATACCCGCGTATTCTACGCCCATGCATGGGTTTGTTTTCCAAGTAATACATGAACTGGTAAAATGTATAACCTGAATGCAGTGCAAGTCGCTTTGGATAAAAGTGCCAAATGTATAAATGTAAGTGTTAATTGCTAGAAGGCCAGAAGTTACATAGTGTAGTTTTAATAACTTTTGTCCAGCATGTTCTGAGGATGTTTTGTCCCAGATTTGGTTATAATTTTGAGATAAAGAGACCAAAAATGGCACAACATTTTCAGACCCTCTATAATAAGTTTGCCATATTTTGCCACTTTTCACCTGTCTTCGGGAAACAGTTGTGATATTAAAGGGATCTCATTTGTGATTGTTGCTCCCTGGTTACAAAAAAAAAAAAAAAAAAAAAAAAAACACTTTACACAATCAAGAAAAAATTGTGCAGGTTCATTGAATCAGTAGTTGTGTCACATAAAATGGACATTGTTCCTTGGCAAACACTATTTTATCACTAAAAAACACTCACTGGCTCCTTCACTACAACATAATTTAATAGTTCTTCCTCTCTTTTTCTGAAAGAAAATATGCCTTTTAGTGTGCTGAAGATTTGACTTTATTGAAAATCATTGTGTCTGCCCTACAAGAAACAAAAGACCCATCAAATGTCAAAACGAGTTTAAAGCTCAAATAATCAATTGTGCAAATGTGGAATTACCTTCCTATTGATTTCCATTAGTGTATTGCATGGTGTGTTCACACAGCTCTCCAACAGGAGCGAGAAAAAATAAAAAAAATAAACAAAACTACTGCTTTAGATGCTGTAATTGGAAGACTCTCCTGTGAGGACTACTACAAAGCAAAGGGACCAGGAATACTTTAGGAGTGAGAAACAGCTGTTGTGATGTATAAGGGTCACCAAATGAGACACAGCAAGGCCAGCCGACTTGTTGTCCAACTGTTCAAACCAAATTGAAGTAAATATACAGGGAAAATATGTCCTGAAATTATCACAGAGCTGTAAAACTGCATGTGATGCGACAAACTATTCTGTTCACACTAATGAATGCGAAATTTCTGCACATTGCAAATCACAACCAGTAAGTAAATAGAGAAATTCACATTTGATCCACTCAAGCAGAGGAGCTGTCCACAGTCAACCATACTGAATGATTTAGGATTCTCTGCAATACCTCCTCAGTAATGGACCAATTTCTGAGATTTCATAATCCCACTCATTGGGCACAAAACTGACAGACAAAGGAAATACATTCTCAGTTTCCTGTTATTTCTACTCCCTTGCAGCTCCACTCTTGCAGAATTTATGTTTGATAATGAGAAATTTATTGTCTTCGAAAAGTCATGACACATTTTTACTGAGCCAGATTAAGCAGGTGAAAACAAAACAAACAAACAAAAAGTTTTATTTGGGAATGTGCTGAACTTTGAAATGATCTCATCAAACCTCCAACATGCATCATAGTTGCTATTTTCCTCTGTTGTTTTACATATTTGCAGTGTGTGTGAGAGATGAAAACGGTTTATGAATGTGTTTATGTTTTATTTTGTTTTGGTATAAATAACTGTCACGACCCAGGCCTCTGTGGCTCTCTCCAACGGCAACCGGAGGGCACCTTCACCTGAGTACTGATGCTGTGCTGGACTACATTACCCATATGCCTCGTTCCTCGGACTAATCACCACCAGGTGTTCGTAATTCCACTCCCTATATAAACTGGTTCCAGACTCTCATTCAACGCAAGTTTAGTCTGTCTTGCATTTCTGAGCATTTATTCTGGACTGGTTACCTGTGTATTATCTTGGACTGCTCCTATTCTATTGATTCTCTGCCGCCTGCCTACTGACCCTCTGCTTTGTCTCTGACCTGTCTACCTGCCTGCCACCTGCCCTGATTCAGGTCTGGTAACCGACCTTGATTCTGTTTATCTGTGATATCCTTGACGCTGTTGTTAGACCTCTGCCTGGTAATTCTACGTTTCTAAATAAACATTGCAAATAGATCCAAATGCTCCTCATTACAATAACCACCACAGATGGTTATCATTTACTGTATTACATTATTAGAAAATCAGTGTGTATATATACAAACCCGATTCCAAAAAAGTTGGGACACTGTACAAATTGTGAGTAAAAAAGGAATGGAATAATTTACAAATCTTATAAACTTATATTTTATTCACAATAGAATATAGATAACAAATCAAATGTTGAAAGTGAGAAATTTTGAAATGTCATGCCAAAAATTCAGAGATGCACATTCCAAAAAAGTTGGGACAGGTAGCAATAAGAGGCTGGAAAAGTTAAATGTACAAATAAGGAACAGCTGGAGGACCAATTTGCAATTTATTAGGTCAACTGGCAACATAATTGGGTATAAAAAGAGCAGAAAGGAGTTTCTCAGAGAAAAACTGCAAAGAGTTTGAAGTTATCATCATCTACAGTGCATAATATCATCCAAAGATTCAGGGAATCTGGAACAATCTCTGTGCGTAAGGGCCAAGGCCGGAAAACCATACTGGATGCCCATGATCTTCGGGCCCTTAGACGGCACTGCATCACATACAGGAAGGCTACTGTAATGAAAATCACAACATGGGCTCAGGAATTCTTGCAGAAAACATTGTCGGTGAACACAATCCACCGTTGCCGGCTAAAACTCTATAGGTCAAAAAAGTAGCCATATCTAAACATGATCCAGAAGCGCAGGTGTTTTCTCTGGGCCAAGGCTCATTTAAAATGGACTGTGGCAAAGTGAAAAACTGTTCTTTGGTCAGACGAATCAAAATCTGACGTTCTTTTTGGAAAACTGGGATGCCATGTCATCCGGACATGATGTAGGATCTAGTATCTAGAAGCCTCAGAAGGACTGGTTTAGGATGGACATACTGTATACTCACTCAGATGCAGTCATCCATTTGAGAAGCAGCCCTCGTCTTTATGAGTGAATCATTGAATTGTTCACTCAACCATTTTGTTCATAAGCACTAATTAATTCAGGAACAAAACAAGTACTTTATGAGTAGTGTTGGGCTTGTTACTTGTTACAAAATTTAATGTATTACTTGTTACTAGTTACTCATTTTAAAAGTAATATTATTACTTTACATACAGTATTACTTCCTGGCAACAGTTATTAGTTACACTACTCATTACATTACTTTTCCTTCATGCCCCACAGAAGTTGTAATTGTGTATCTTCCCCATAAAATTCTTCTAAAATGTGATGTAATACCAGAATAAAGTAATGCCACAACTTACACATCTGCGTTCAGATCACCTTTTCTCCTGACAAAATCAGTGTAATGGCAATATTTCTATCCCCTGAATATAAGCTTTTCCATATGCCAAGCTTTCCTGATGCACCGGTGATTTCATGTGCCTGTGTCGTGAAAATTATGAAAATAAATCTAGGAATTAACAAGGCATCAAAAGTAACTAGCTGTTTAATGGATGGTAACTGTAATATTGTTACTTAATCTTAAAAGTAATTAGTTTCACTACTAGTTATTGCAAAAAAAAGAAAAAAAAGAATATTATTACTGTAACTAGTTACTGCCCAGCACTGTTTATGAGTAAGGCAGTCACTCATACAATTCATTAAAAAACATAAATGTATTCAGGAAAGCCATAAATTTCTTCTCAAAGACAACTGTTGCTTTTGCTATGATTTAGTTTGGAAGTATTTGTGTTGATGGTGGAAAACAAAAAACAATTAATGTAATTCACTCAGCTTCCTCTCTACTGAACTGGTTTATAAAAGCAGTATCACACTCCTCCAGCTGAGGCTGCAGGTAATCTGAAACTGATTTTGGCACAACATTCTCATGTGATATTTCCTAAACATTAAATATTTCAAATGCAGCACATTTATTTAGCAAAGTTTACCTATCTACAGTACATGCTTAATGGTTGGTGAAATGGATCACTCCCTTCAGGGTGATGTGTTTAATTCTCAGCATTGATTCTTCTGTCCATAGTCATTGTACTCTAGAGAACCGCAGTTAATCTCTTGACCTGAGGTTTTGCAAGTCCAGCTGAACATCTTGTTTCCATGTTTAATTTATTAGTTGTGGAAAAAAAAATCTGTGTAGTTTTGTACTGCAATTCTATTTTGCCACTGAGCTGAATTAATACACCATTGCGATAATGATTATTATTTTGACAGGTTGAGGTGCCTGAAACATAATTTACTATGGCTAAATTTCAAATCTAAATCTGGTCTTTATAATTACATCTGCAAGTTGGACAGGCTGTCTGCTTTTGAATGGCAAACATTTCAAGGAGCTATAGATTTGTGAAAGCATATCATGTTACATGTGTATACCTGTATGTGTTCTCACAGTTCTGTGGTTAAGCTGCACTGGCTTCACTTCACAAAAATATACCATGTTGATACTATGCTATTCTTTGAAGCACCTTGGAGCACCATGTAAATACTGTTGTACAGTACATGAATAAGCTAATCCTTCAGTACTGTGGAAGGTACTATGGCATTACCATCAGATACCAATGATTAATACTGGGCACTGCCTATTTTTAAATCTCAATGGTCACAAATTCGGCTCCACATGACTGTATATTACAACTAAAATAGTTTTGATTGGCAATGATTGTGTGATAATGAGCCACATGTTCAAGTTCAGTGTGGCCACACAAAGTACTTGGAAACTTGTCACATGTTGAAGAAGGAAGCTAGTCATTAGCTGATGAGCCTGTTTCTCTTTTGTCATGCATAATTCAATCAGTGAATAATCATTCATAATTATTATTGTCACTTTGTTGTTGTTGTTGTTGCTATTTGGCATGGCAAACAAATAAGAATATCTAAGCAAATGTTAATAAAAGGGAAATGCATTGTAATGTGGCAAATCAAATGAATATTTAGCAATGAATGGCCTAGATTCATTATTAAATTGTTGATCTGTGTCAGTGATGTCATGCCCTAATGGGTTGCCAATCAAAATTATACATCTTTGATAACTGGCATCACATGAAAATGTATTGAAGCCTGTTAATGAAAAACCAAGGGTAATCCTCTGATTATACATAAAGGGAGAAAGGCCAAAAAAATATAACTTAAATAATAATTTCTTATCATCAGTATCAGTGTTTTTGTTTTGAGAAGCAAAATTGCATCAGATATTAAGACTTAGCTTTACTAGATTTTTTAGATAGATGCAGCTTTATTAGATTTAGGCTTAAGCAAAAAAAAAAAAAAAAAAAACCTGTGCTCCAGTTTGTCGTAAAGGCCTGTTCACACCAAGGATGAGAAAGTCTCAGTTATGTATGGTAACCCTCATTCCCTGAAGGAGGAAACGGAGATGTGTGACGTCTCCGTTCTCTCCTTCAGGGAACTTAACCAAGATGTTCCCTTTCAGTCGGTCACTCTCGACGTCACGTCGGTGACTGACGAATCGGGATCCCTACCATAGTGCCATGGGTGCCGCCCCTTCCAGTGCCCCCACTTGTTACAGGGTTGCTGCGAAAGCCCCATCCTTCCTGAAGGAGTTTTCCGAAGCAAATACACATATAGCATCCGTTTAGGTGTATATGGAGAAATTGGAGGTGATTGACACTCTCTTGGGAAGGCAGAAGTCTGCCAGGGAAACACAGGCTCTAAGGCTATACCGTGGACTATACACATATGAGTACCGCTTAGGTCTCAATATGGAACCCAGCCTTCCACGGTTCTCACAGATTCATCGTGAAGGCCTGGCGCCTGGACGTTCCGCTGCATCCGGCTGCCGAAGGTGATGGAGGATCTCAACAGGGTCTACAGTAAGGACAGTACGGACTGGGGTCCTGAAGCTTTGTGTCCAGTCTACGTAGCATCTTAATGCTCGGACGGGATAGAGCAAACCCAGGGCTGGGTCTGGCTCCTCCGGGGGCAGTGCTTGCAGGTTCACCTCTTGGTCTTTGAAGGGTGTAGTGGGAACCTTGGGCACATAGCCGGGATTACCTGGGAGTCCGCCGGCCCAAACTCTAGGTACGAACACAGTGTGAACAAAGACATAGCCTATCTTATGCAATTTAATTTGTCTTGTGAATACTCATCCAGTTTATCTTATAAATAATGTTTCAATATTTTACAGGGGAAATGAGACAGATTAACAATGACTGAGCCACAGTGTAAACAACAAAAGCTACAGTATAATTCCAAATCTAAAAAGTAAGGTCAATACAGAACAATGCCATTTTCTGTAGTTTGGTAGAGTGCCAACTGTTTATCTGTCCACGAGATATCTGTTGGGCAAGTGACAAGACAAAACCCAAACACATAAATGGCACCTGACATGCTGTTTAAGGACTTTTAAAAGTGAAGTGTTAGCTTGACAGGGAAGTCATTTGCTTTCAGTCTCATAGACTGCCTATTTAATCAGGCCTCAATCCTTTAGAGACATAATAAATGATGCTGCCAAGTTTCATAAATGAAGGATGAATTGTAATTGATTTCATAGTCCAATACATTTATTAAAGTGACACCTATTTATGCATTTGCTTACTTGTTTTCTCAATCAGGCCATGGTTGCAGTTCTCAAGAGATGAGGCCCCAAGTGCTGACTAACCACACACTCCATTAGCAAAGTCAGGCAAAGAATTTCATGACAATTAAATAATTTTAGCAAACTGACAAGGCAAGGTTGAAGCAATGTGGGGAGATGGGGCAGAAGTACATTTTCATGTCAGTTAGCCTGAATACTTGGCTGCATGATTCGCTAACTGTGTGATGTGTGTTAGTGTGTGTTCGACAGACAGTTAAGGGATGGAATTTCCTTTAAGAGCTGAATAAATTAGTTCCAGGTTGTCGACGGCTGTCACATGCATGCTGATCCCCCTCGCAGATGAACCCTGTCACTCGCGGACGCTTGGGAAAGCCGCTGGTGATTATTTCATCCTAGTGTCGCTCCTGCCTGTCCAGTTAAATCATGGTGGAAGCACACCTCACACAGAGACGGACATGATGAGAGAGAAGAGGGGGTCTGGGTAAAAAAAGAGACGTCTCTGTAATATCATTAAGCTTTGTTTCCATGGTTTTTTGCATTGCCTTACAGAACTGACAGATAAGTGGATTGGACCCACTGGAACCTTGTTTTAGCTTAACACTACTACTCTACACTACTACCTCGAGACTTGTTAAACGAGTGTTCATATTTGTAATTTGCTTATGGACAGTTTTTGTGGAATGCTCTCAGTTACCACAAACAATTCTGATATTCACTTTTTCTGTACTTCTTAAGGAATATTGAGCTTGACAGTGTAAACATTTGAGAAAATTCATAAGTTAAAAAGGCTTATTTGAACTTAAAGTTTTCTAACTTCTTTTTATTACAAAGTTACACTTTTGTACAATCAATCAATCAATCAATCAAATGTATTTATTATTATTATTATTATTATTATTATTATTATTATTATTATTATTATTTTTTTTTTTTTTTTTATGTAAGCATGAAGGTTTATTTTGAACCAGTCCATTAAGACATTTTTAACATCAAGCTGTTGCTTCTGGCTAAAATATGAGTCCTCTATCAGGAGCGGAATATGCACACATCAAGCATCTTTAACTAATTAAAACAATTATGTTGGTGGATTTAGATGTGGGAGTACAACAGGGGATGGACTTTTTCATTGAAGGAAGAGTTATTATGGATTATGAACTCGCTTTTTGGTCAGAATTGTTGGACTGAAGATAATATGCTTTAATGAGTGACCTGTTTCTTATATACACACAGCTTTTTATTTCACATGATGTTAATTGATGGACTGAAATTGTGTGGATTACTTGTAGATTCATTATCCATTGTAAGCAAGTGATGCAATGCTGAATTCTCCAAATCTGCTCTGAAACAAACTCATCTACAACTGAGGTTAAGTACATTTTCAGCAAATTGTAATTTTAGGGTGAACTTTTCTTTTATGGCCATGTGACTAAAACCGCACATTTCAGCACATTAGGTATGTTCAACTTCACGTGGACCTGCACACAACAATCAGACTTTAAGCAGCGAATGTCAGTTAGAAGTTTTGTTCATATGAGCCAAACCCAGTGGTTTATCAATGTGATGTTTTCTATCAAAGTATTGCAAGATTTGAGAACAGCCAGCTGTCTTGGCCAGTGCAGTTTCTCCAGAGTGGCTGCACAAGCTCTGATGAAAACAGCTATTTTGCAATTGGCCAGACTCACCGACGACAACAATGTGCGTTTTGTATATATTCTGAAACTTTCAATTACACTAATGCTCAGAAATCTGTTTATACCACTAACTACTTTTGATGTAATCCCGATGTTATAATGTCACGTATATCAAAATAAGTCTAAATATATATATATATATATATATATATATATATATATATATATATATAAAAAAATATATAGACTCTACTTTATAAGTATTTATATAATATGTGCTTATTATCTTGAAGTTCCTTCTTGTACACATGGACACAGTTTTGAAGCACATGACCTATTCAAGTACACAAGTTGCTTTTAAAGATCACCATCACTGGTAAACATCTACTATAATATAATTTTTTGCATTTAATAGTCAGTCAATGGCAACTTTTTAAAGGCCATCAATGGAGAAAGATGCCTCCACCAGCAGGGGCTAAATAGGCTTGCAAACCCAGTTTAAGAGGATAGTTTACTCAAATTTAACTTTAAAAGGATTAAGAGGTTAATTTACTACCCGTTTATAACAGTATTCCAAGCCAAGCCTGACTCTTCTCTCATCTGTGGAACAAGCAAGAAGGTATTTAACAGAATGTTTCAACATTTTTGCCCGTTCAGTAAAAGTTGTGGTCCACATTCACTGAATGCACCAAAATATAAATAAATAATTAAATAAATAAATAAATAAATAAATAAACACTGAGAAATTTTGTATATATTAGTAATATCTTCACTATCATGTTGTTGTTGTTTTTTTTTTTTTATGTATTTTGTCCAGATTCTGTCACTGCTGCTATTTATTTATTTATTTATTTATTTTTATACCCAGGATGCCTTAAGCAGGGCCTTCAGTCCACAGCTGTCTCTCAAAAGCAGTCTAGGATTTTATTGAGCATTACAGTTCCTTATGCCCATAAAATCATGAATGATGTGATGAGGATTGAGAAAATCGATCCTCATGAAAATTCAGTAAATTAGTCTAGTGAAAGTGGCAACTGTGATATCCTGAGATGCCCTCTGGAGAGATTTGATTGAATCATTTATACTGTATGGTACTGGCTAAAAAAATGATTGAGAGTCTGGCAAGATTAGTTCTATGTTTCTGACATCATACGAGAAGAAAAACGATTATAGCGATTGATGAGGCCAAAGCCAATCAGTGGCAAGCTGGCTTGCAGATTAGAATCCATGCATAATGGCAGCACATATGAATATATGAATACACGATGCACTGTTTTCTTCCTTCAGACCCCACTAAATATATTCCGTTACAACATTCACCCTGAATAATAGCCAGTCATTATGGCCTCGAGCACTTCTTTTGTGTGTGCTGTGTTTAGAAGAGCTCTATTTTTATCTCAATGGAAAAGAAGCTTCATCATATTTGATTTGCTTTTTCTGCACATGTAGACTGCTAAGGACAATCAGAGGCAGAGGAATGCTGGAAAACAAAAGTAGCTGATGATCAAGTAAAAGCAGAAAGAGATCCATTTAAATTGCAATGAAGTAGAAGGAAATGCTTTTCGAAATCACCGCCCCGTTTCTCTCCTTTAGAGCCCATGTAATTAATGAACTCCTCAACGGTGAGAGTTTAATGATTGCAGACGCAATGTCGCTTGTGTGATTAATTGCTGCCAAGGTGAGGTCACTGCTTTCCACCTTTGGTTTACAACTGCAGCCATTACAAACAACTGTACTCACATTTGTGCATGTGGATGAGTATGCCATAAAAAAAAAAAAAAAAAAAAAAAAAAAAACCTTATTCACTTAATCACTAACCATCCGTATTCGAGTTTAATTAGGCTCTAAAGGTGCCAGTGACATGCAAATGAAAAGAATATTTCACTGTCATTCTGTCAATGTTGTTCCAAATCTACTTTATGCTGTTATTTTTGCCTGTGAAGAACAAAACAAGAATGTATAGAAAGTCTTTACACAGCTTGAACATACATTGAAATGCTGTTTAGTGTCTTATAATAAAAAAAGTGCAATGTCAAACTTGTCTACATTTGATTTGAGAGCCCATGGCAGAAATGTATTAGCCTATTGTAAATCATTCTTTTAGAATTACAAAGATCCGATTCAGGTGTCTTAATTGAAGTACCAGAGTGATTCTGTATACAACAGTCTTAATTAAGTATGCCAGATTTTGGTAGTATGTTGCATCTTCCACAACCAAACAGTCAAATCTGGCCTGAAAGATGACGAATTTCAGCATGCAATTAGCATTTAGCACTAATTTCTAGCTCATATTTTTGCACCATCACCTGATGTACATGGATCTTTTAGTGAATTAGATGCAAAAATACCACTTACAGCATATTCAAATAGCACTCTTAGAGACCTCAATTCATTTCTAGCAAATTCCCTCTTTGAGATAAAGCAAAGCGACTGCTAGACACAAATAGAGAGTTAAGCTTCTCACTGATTCATGTAGTTTGAAGTCAGACTTCTGCCTAAACAGTACCAAAATTCATTAGTGCTCTGATTGTGCAGTAAATGGCATTTGATGACTGATAACCCTAAATTCATTTGAGGCTTATCTGCATCTGGTGCTCTAATCGCAGCCCATCCAGGAATTTGCTACATGCAGGTAATCCGGGCCATGTCACTGATAACGCTGAAGCTCAGAGTCAGTGTAATACATGTTCTTATCATCATTCAAATTAGGGTGATGGAAAGCAGACTCTTTTCACATGGTGGTGCGGTCTAAACCAGTGATGGGTTACTGCTCCTGTATACAAACACAGAGGGATAAATATTTGTGAGTGATATATCTTGATATTAACAGTGGAGCTGTTATGAATTCGATTTGCAAGGTAGGTTTATAATGTTTATATTAGAGTTGGGCAACGATTAAAATTTTTAATCACCATTAATCACATGACTTTCTGCGATTAATCACATTGTTGTGCACAAAATTCAACAATGAATTTAAAAGTAGCATATTGTGCACTTTCTTTCATTTTAAAGTACTGCTTTGGTTTGCAAACACTTTACACTACAACAGTATTCCTTTTACATAGTAGCAGTTGGAATATTTCTTGTAAATCTCAACTTATAATATTAATGTAATCAAATTAATATAAAAACAAAGTTATTTGCCACTGTCAGACCATTAACGTTTTTATAGAAAATATTTTATAGTTTGCTATAGAAAAATAAGTTATGCTCAGAGTCCAGAGCCTTGATCATAACATTATAACAGGCACCTTCCAAACAGAGACCTGCACGGGACCCAACGCACCAGACTGCGGCGTGGGACAACACTTAATGTGTGCGGGATGCGGGAGAATAAGGATGTATCATAATAGTTAATCTTAACCCCCAAAGCCCGGTTCGTTTGACTAGTGTGATCACTCCATACCGTGTTTTTTTTCTAGCTGGCCCTGGCTTGGTTGGAAGAGGTGGGCCAGAGTGCAGTTCAGTTAGGATTGGGCGCAGTACGCATGTAGTGTGAGCAGAGCACTGAACTTCTTATACATACAGCATAATTGCTTGAACATTTCTGAGCAACAAAATTGCTAGATCTGTAAAGCAATGTATTGTGAGAGGGCCGTGTGTGCTGCACTGCTGCAGTCTTAGGCCCTCACCAAATGCCCTCATTGGTTGAGATGTGTGATGACACCCATCCCAAGCCGGTACTGATCAACATTCCACCCCTCCTGTGACCCATGGTTTGTCTGTATGTGTATTCAGAGCCAGTGAGGAACAGACTTTCATAATAATAACAAAACTGCATTAACGTGCGATAAAATAATTGTCTGCATTAATCAGTTAATGTGTTAATGCGATAATAACGCGTTAACTTGCCCAGCCCTAGTTCTAATTATGTTTTCATCTCAAGTTATGTGACCCCATAGTCTTAGCCCCTTTCCACATAAACACGTTTTTTTTTTTTTTTTTAAACCACTGCTTTTTCTATGTGGTTTGGCCACATTCAAACACAGTATCAGGTCACTGAAACCAAACCTTTTTGAAAAATCCTGGCAGGGTGAAGATTTTCAAAAAACTCCAGTTGCAGTGTTGTGTAGCTGGTGAAACTTGAAGTTTTGGCTTGTGATGTCGGAGTGCGCACTGTTATTTCATTTGACGTCAGATTGAGCGCAACTATCTCAGATGTTTACATGAGGCGAGTCTGTGATTGGCCAACACAGCTTTACGATTAGGGTTATATTGCCACCTGTTGGTTTGGCATGCTCTTGACAGCGCTTCATAGCGAGCTTTTGTGCTATGAACTTATGTATATATATTTATTACTTATGACCATTATAACTGTGTAGTCTGTTGAAATACTTATTCCCAAAAATCTAGAGTTTTACATCATGCTAAAGTAGATATTGGACCAGTACCTGATTCTTTTTGGGTGGCTATCAAGGACACAGTTCAAGATAGCCACTAATGTAGAGTTCTTGTTGTGCCATCGGTCAATAAGTCTCATCAGGACGACATCATTTGAAAGCACCGATCATAACAGTTTTCTGGAATCCTGCACTTGAGTGACTGCCATTAAGATGAATCAGAATGTCTCCAGGTGTGTACATGTGTACATACAGTAGACTTTGTTGGGAATGCTCACAGACGACCCAGTTTGTTCACTGATTATCTGATGAATTTTGTACACAGAGCTGGAAAGCTCTTCCAAGTTCCAATTAGACTGCCAAAGTCAGGGTTCATAAAAATTGTGTTCAAAAGGTATCATATAGCTTATGTGAAAGAATCACTGGATTCATGTGGCTTCAAAACTTCTTCAAATCTTTGTGTTTTGTCTGGGCCACTTAGTGCCAAGTATACTGAAACATAAATAGCTTAGTTTTTGTATATTAAATAATCATAACTTACTTTTTGGATATACATTTTTTGCAGAAGTGATTTCATTTCCACACTGTGCTTAACATTGGGTTATCGTCATTCTAAACCCTGCTTTTAACCCCAGGTAGAGGAAAGTTTCATGCTTGTAATTTAGTAGCGTGTTAGTACTGTTTTTTACCTGCGGTTGTGAAACCTTGCATTGTGGTGCCAAACTTGTAGAGTTTGAAACGACGCATTGTTGCAGTGTTAAAGCTCGATGCTAGCAACAGACACTCAATCACGTTTCTCAGTGTTAGATTTGGCAAGTCATGTCAGTCAAGCTTGCATGAGCGCTAGGAATATTCATGTCCATGAATAGGAATATTATGCCTATCACAGCATCCTTATATGAGGTCCATTCAGTATTATTCAGCAGCTGTTTCAATTTGCTTAGGAGCTAATTACCCTCCTCCATCCCCAGCTCCTCCTTTCGTCCACAGTCAGGACATGACCTTCTGATATTCCCAGTTGAATCATATTCCTTTATCTTGAATTATGTTGTTACATTAAATTGTCAGTTCATCACTGCTCCATACTATGTTTTCCATACTAGGATATGTGGATAGGCCCAGAACAGAACCATATCGCCAATCTAAACTGTATGCAAAATGTCAGTCTTCTTTGACAATATAAATCCTGACAGAAACAGTATGTTGTATAAACAGTAGTTTCAGCTTTTGAGGGGAAAATGTCAAATGGTGACAGAAAGTGTGTAAATTGGACTAAAGAAGAGACTGTTTCATTCCTTTATACTTCACAAAGTCTGTTCAGGAAAATAAATAAATGAGGATGTGCAATGATATAGTCTTTATGTAAAAAGGTTGCCTGCTTTGTTTGTCGAATCAATAACCCTAGCATCACAAAATAAGAGAATTAACCAAAGGTTTTCGGAATGTACACTGTGAAGCGTCAACTTATGAATACCCAGGATTAATTGTTATCCCAGGGAAAGAATGACCAGTGTGAATTATGAACCAAGATTCCTTTTACCTGAGGTTAGAATGACTTAGGGTTAACTATTTCAAGTGTGAAAAGCCCAAGATTGACCCAAACTTGAACACCTTGTAAAAACTATGGCTGGTGAATTTACCATTGTCAGATAGTCTCTTCCTGTCTAAGTGGAAGGTTCTTGGCCAGAGTAAGCTGAGAAATTGAGCAGACTTTATGCAGATTGTCAAAATGGCAGCTACACAAGACTGTGTGACTCATGAAGTGCACATTCCGTTGCTCCATCTGGACTGTCTCTGAAATGACTGAAGGCAGTTCAGATAAAAATCTAAAATGATGAAAAATGTATTAGATATTAGATCATTGCTCACCATTGCTTGTTTGTGTAATAGAAGACGAAAACGTGATTTTCCAGATTTGTGCCAAGAAGAAACAGAAAAAAAAAAAAACACCCTCCAGAGAAAATTCAGATTCCTGTGGGAAGCAGTGGTGCTTAGAAGACAGCACAGGTGTGATAGACTGCACTTCATCATGCTCACCATATAATAATTTTAAAAAGATTTTCCTATGAAATGTCTGCTTTCACTAAACACTGTAAAGCCATTGATGCATTTCAAAACATACTATTTAGTACTCACTAATGTGTGAGTTGATGTAATTGTAGGGTTTTGTTGTTGGTGTAAGTTGGTTTGTGCTGTCCCAACAATTAAAATGCCACAATCATCTACAGTAGCTCTCAACGTTTATGATGCAGTGAAGGTGCATAGAGTCTGGTGAGTCAGGCAGCTAGATCTGGTCGATGATGTTCTGGCAATAAAGATGGTGGTGGGGGGGGGGGGGTCAAAAATTATGAATCACATGATCAACAGGAACTGTGGTAAAAGTTTTTGGATTTGAGTTGGATATATTTGTGTGGTGCTGTTTTTTGGTTCCTGCCTGAATTTCCTGTCACTGGAGGTCCAGTCAGTGTTGCTACAGGTGATGTGTTTACTGAGATTAGTATGGTTTACCTATAGACTACATTTGGTGTGTTACACATAAGCACACAGATTTTCGGCACCTTTTGGACATGGCATTCAAGTACATGAACTTTTGCCTCAGAACTAAAGCATTTCAGGCGTCTTATTCTTGTGTTTGGGCTCCCTCATTTGGTGCATGTGTACAACTGCACTAACGCCCACTGAGGACTGGATTTTATTTAATTTTTTTAAATCACAGTCTTCTACTGTCTGTTGTTCATGTGAAATAAGGGGCATTTGAAGTGCAACACATCTATGCATGTATTTGCCTGCATTGATCCTTTGAATAACCCTACTCTGTTTATCGGTACACAGACTTGGCGGGGCAAAAACATCAGAGATCTTTGAGACAGTTTGTCTTGGTTTAATTGCTTGGGTCAGACCTGTGTTTGATTCCACCATCCTCTCCTGCCCCCACCAAATTCTTTTCAAATTGCACCAGGGTGAGAAATAAATGATGTATGCACTCTGGCCATAGTTTTTGATTTAAATATAAACATATAAACTCAAACCAAATAGTGAACGGAGTAAAAATAACTGCAGTTCTTTTCGGCATTCACATAATTATGTGTCTACTATAATTATGTTTCTAATATGTAGTATGTAGTAGTATGGCTTTCCTGAGGTAGTTACATGCAAGCTATTTTATTTATGTCTTTCCATGGTTGAAACACTGATTGTGTTCTGCCATCTGTCATGCCACATTAAAAGTCTTATTGCAATTATTGGATGGGAGACATGCTATAAATATTGTTTAGTGAAGTTTTGTTCATGCATCGACTGAAAACAGCTTAAACTGAAAAACAGTATTGGTTTTAAAGAACTGATGTCAATTCATGAAAATGAAAAGTGATTAAAACTGATTAATCTATATTCTCAATATAACATTCTAAAGTACAGTACATTGCAATTACTGTAACCAGTAAATGTTATTAATTAAAACACTATATATCTTGTTGGTTGCCTGCAACTATTCAAGTGTGTTTATTTATTGGTTTGAATGTATAACAAACTAATTTTTTTTTTTTTTTTTTTTTTTTTTACCAGCAAAACTTTACATGCACAGATTTAACATGCATTTCCATATTGCTTGTGTACTGCCAGAGATGCAAAGGTAATTTATTTGAAGACAAGCAGCTATGAGAAATGCATTATACAGTACTAAGTGTGACTAGGAGCGTGCAAAGATTTAAATTATGTGTCAACAATAGCGGTTCCCTTCCGTGATTTAGGACGGCTTGTGTTCATAGCAACTGCAAACCACGTAGACCACTTTTTGAAACAGACTGTGGTGTAATTCACTGGTGTGCATTTGGGTTTGGAAAACCACTTTTACAACCAAACCAAACTCTAACAACAAACAGACCTGGTACTCTGAAAGATAAACTTCAGCATACATTTTCTTTTACTGTGGCGTAAAAGAGGAATTCCAATTTATTTAGCCTTCGTATACAAATCTTTTTGTATAAGTTTTTAGCTCAAACTAGGATTCAGGTTCATGTGATATAGTGTTCATTTAGTCCTATCAAAGATGCTAGCAGGAGACTTGCATTGACTGACTGAGAGACAAAATCTATGTCGCTTGCACACTGCTAGACAATTAGAGATCCTTCATCACTGAAAATAACTTCACATTTTCCGAATGAGTTACCCCGCCTGGACAAATGATCTAGGTGCATGACATCAACTGTTAAATAAGCTCTGGGACCAAGATATTCATTCTACTTTGTGGCTTCAATGTAATGTGTGTCCCACCATGAAAATCCTATTTTCCACCCTGGGCAGGTAAATGACAAGTTGAGCTGGTCTGTATGCAAGTTTAATATGGAGATTTTAGAACTGTCTGATGGACTTTCTTCAAAGGCATCCATGTATAAAAGCACATCTTGTTGTGTTTTCTTTTGAAGTGAGCACATTTGGAAGGATAAACAGAGGCCCTTTCTGAAAGAAATGGGAATCCATAAGTGGTGTTCAAAATGTTTTAACAGGATCAATGTGGAAAAAAAGCTCTCAAATCGTTTCAAACGTTTGCATTTTATCCTAAATGTGTCAAATTACACTATTTGTTATAAGTTATGTGGACACCCAAACATTTCACCCATATGTGGAGTGATCTTCTGTGAAACATCAAAGAAGATATTATGAAAAATGTCCAGTGTTTTTGTTGTCACAGTGAAAATCAGTATGGTCCAAATTATGTTTTGGAATACAAAAATGTGTTCATTTAACTAATTAATTCATCATGTATTCATCCAAGAAATGTATCCAAATCTGTTGTAATTTCTATAAATACATTTTTTTTTCTTTATTTGAACTCTATCTTTTTAAATGTTTCTCAAGGATGAATAAATATTTGCTTAATTTTCTGATCCTATTAGTTATGGGTAGCCAAACCTGCTAGGCTGCTAATAATAATAAGTCTAATATAAATACATAATAATATAATATAATATAAAAATATAGCAATGATTTAAAATGCTTATACATCTTAGTAAGCTGTTTTTGTCAAGTTATAGTTTAGTCAGACAATAATTTGTTGCAGAGACAACAGACAATAGCTTACAGAGAGCTGTCTATACCTGATAACTTAGGAATATTATTAATGGATAATTCAGGATATGTGAAATATTGAAGTTCTCATATTAAGTTATCGGTTTATAGACAGGGACAAAGTGAGGGCTGGTGATGTGTGTTGAAAAAGTTTTTTTTTTTTTTTTATCTATATAATTAAAGATAAGGTGAAAGCTCTAATCCTAATGCAATTTGCACTTCTAACAAAAGCTGGCAAACTAGTATAAAAAAAAAAAAAAAAATGATTATGGTACATTTTCCAGACGTCATTGCAGTTTTCTGAGGTTACAAGTGAGTGTTGTACCTCTTGTCATCTCATGAATTGCAATTAGCTTGGAAAGCTAATGTAGGGTTCACGTTTTGTATTGCTTTATTATAATGATATTACTTTTTATATCATTGTAATACATATTAACTTTGTAACCAAAAAGCAATAATTGATTTTTTCTGACTGAGAAAAGCTCTTGTTTTGGCATTTGCATATCATTTTACTGTAAGATGACATGGAGACATATAGATGTAGTTTATAGAGGGCATTCAAACCATTTTCATTGGCAGTGATGAAGCTTTGTTAAGCACCCTTGTAATAAATTCCACTTTTCCTGAGTTCACATTCAACACACTGTCCTCCCGTTAAACTGGATGATCTATTGCTGTTTGAGGTCATTTGCATAAATTAATTATTTGAACATAAAATAAGCCTGAATACTAAAGTGTATTATTTAACTTAAAGCAAATACAATCGTGACAAATGGGGTATCTCCAGGTATTATTATCAGCCTTTGAATTACCAGATTCCTTTTTTAAACTCAGTTAAGCAAGTCAGACAGCCAATCATTTTCCTAGTTAACATGTCAATTACAGCACCTGCCAATCATGTCTAAGCAAATCTATGGCTGTGTGCAAAGTTGATGTCTAGTTTCACAAAATGAATCACAACACAACTCCTTCACTGAAATCACCAAAAACTGAAGCCTTGTGAGCCAATATTAAGTTACCCCTAGGCGCTGCTATATCGATAAATTAGGACCGGTATAGGAACAGTGAAGACTTTTTTTTTAATTATTATTATTATTATTATTATGGTGATGATGATTTACTTCTGGTGATTGTATTCAGTCTTCAAAATTAAAATAATAATAATAATAATAATAATAAAGTTGTGTTCATTTGTGAATATTATCATGATGAACAAAATGTGTAGGAATCATAAACTGGTCAAAGAGCTTATTTTCTACAATAATCCAAAAGCCAATGGAGAAATCCTCTTGGGTTTTTGTCAGGGAACCAGGGTTTTATTAACTTCCGAGCTGGCCTACAAAAATATGTCTTCACCGCAGCAAGTGGTGTTCATGTTCCCCAATAACATAAAAAGACATAAAAGCTCTGTTTCATTTAAATTTGAGTTTTTGTCCCAGCCCAGTTTAGTGGTTTATGAAGTTGCTTTTAACCAGATGTCAAATCAGTTCTTCCAACTTTCGCCCATCATTGTAGAAATGCACATAAAGGATTGCGGGATATAGACAACAAAGGATTTATCTAAAAACTCACCACATGAAAGCATCTTAGTAAACAGAATGTTACATTTGCATTGGACTGATGCCTTTCAACCTCTGTATATTATGTGAATTCAGCATTTTAGGTCTAGGACACAGTCTTTTGTTTAGATAGTGATTTCCAGAGGTGGAGAGTAACAAAGTACATTTACTTGAGTACTGTACTTAAGGAACACTGTTTGAGTATCTGTACTTTACTTGAGTATATTTTTTTCTGTTTTTTTTTTTATTTTTTTTTACTTTAACTTCACTACATTTGAAAGACAAATATCATACTTTTCACTCCACTACATTTCTATCAAGAACGTCGTTACTATGTAGCAGCTTTCATAGTCAATAGCTGATTTTTTCTTCTTCTCCAAAACGTGACTTTGTTTTATTTTTATTTTTTAGACAGCCAATCAATAATCACTTCTGGGTTACATGAAGTGATTTCTCAGCATTTTCTTTAACACTGGCCAGTTGCAAATGTGATATTTATTTACAACAATTTAATAAGAAGTATTAATTGTAACGTAGGAGTTGTGACGACGGAGTCGGATCCAAATTGGGGCTTTATTATAAAACGTGGTCCAAACAGGCAGGGTCAAACACCAGCAAACAATAAAACCCAGGGCAAAGGCAAGAGTAATCCACAAGACAAGCAAAGGTCAGGGCAGGCAGAAAAACAATCAAAAACAAGGAAACAGTCCAAGGATCAAAAAACACCTAGGCTAGGTTAGACAAGGCAACAAAACATGGAAGACAAGAAAAAAATTACAGGCTAACAATCACCAGCAGCATCTGAGTGTGTGTGTGTGTGTGTGTGGAATTCTTATAGTCCTCCTAATAAGAGACAGCTGTGAATTGATAATGAGTTCTGATGAGTCCATGCAAAGGATTGTGGGAAGTGGAGTCATGGTGAATGGTAAAGGTGAAGGGAAATATTAATAAATACTGTAATAAATGTACTGTTCATGTTAGTTAATACATTAAATAACATTAACTAATGGTACTGTACCTTGTGTTACCAGTATAATTAAAATATACTGAACAAAATTATAACAAAACAAAAGTACCTTGTGTTAGCAGTATAATTAAAAGATACTGAACAAAATTATAAATGCAACACTGTTATTTTTGCCCCCATTTTTCATGAGCTGAAGTCAAAGGTCTAAGACTTTTTCTATATACACAAAAGGCCTATTTCTTTAAAATATTCTTCACAACTCTGTCTAAATCTGTTTTAGTGAGCACTTCTCCTTTGCCGAGATAATCCATCCACCTCTTGGGTGTGGCACATCAAGATGCTGATTAGACAGCATGATTATTACACAGGTGTGCCTTAGGCTGTCCACAATAAAAGGCCACTCTAAAATATGCAGTTTTATCACACAGCACAATGCCACAGATGTCGCAAGTTTTGAGGGAGCATGCATTTGGCATGCTGACTGCAGGAATGTCCACCAGAGCTGTTGCCCGTGAATTGAATGTTCATTTATTTACCATAAGCCATCTCCAAAGGCGTGTCAGAGAATTTGGCAGTACATCCAACCGGCCTCACAACCGCAGACCATGTGTAATCACACCAGTCCAGGACCTCCAGATCCAGCATCTTCACCTCCGAGATCATCTGAGACCAGCCGCCCAGACAGCTGCTGCAACAATCGGTTTGCATAACCAAAGAATTTCAGCACAAACTGTCAGAAACTGTCTCAGGGAAGCTCATCTGCATGCTTGTTGTCCTCATCGGGGTCTCGACCTGACTGCAGTTCGTCGTTGTAACCAACTTGAGTGGGCAAATGCTCACATTCAATGGCGTCTGGTACTTTGGAAAGGTGTTCTTTTCACGGATGAATCCTGGTTTTCACTGTACAGGGCAGATAGCAGACAGCGTGTATGGCGTCGTGTGGGTGAGCGGTTTGCTGATGTCAGTGTTGTGGAATGAGTGGCCCATGGTGGCGGTGGGGTTATGGTATGGGCAGGCGTATGTTATGGACAATGAACACAGGTGCATTTTATTGATGGCATTTTACAATGCACAGAGATACCGTGACGAGATCCTGAGGCCCATTGTTGTGCCATTCACCCACGACCATCACCTCATGTTGCAGCATGATAATGCACGGCCCCATGTTGCAAGGATCTGTACTCAATTCCTGGAAGCTGAAAACATCCCAGTTCTTGCATGGCCAGCATACTCACAGGACATGTCACCCATTGAGCATGTTTGGGATGCTCTGGATTAGCGTATACGACAGCGTGTTCCAGTTCCTGCCAATATCCAGCAACTTCGCACAGACATTGAAGAGGTGTGGACCAACATTCCACAGGCCACAGTCAACAACCTGATCAACTCTATGCGAAGGAGATGTGTTGCACTGCGTGAGGCAAATGATGGTCACACAAGATACTGACTGTTTTTTTAGACAAAAAGAGTTCAGCTCATGAAAAATGGGGGCAAAAACAAAAGTGTTGCATTTATAATTTTGTTCAGTGTATTTCTTTGTGGGTTAATTTTTTTATCATGCTTGACAAAATTCATCAAGCATAAAATATCCACTCAATCACCCCCCCAAAAAGAGAGTTTATATTTAGGCCATCTATTATCTTCTATAAAAGTCATTCTTGATTATTGAAAACTAAAGACAGAATGCCATAACCTTGATAGGGTCGAAGGTCATAGGGTGACAACTAGCCATTTTGGCTTTAAATGTTCCACCCATTATGAGTTTAGAATTTTTCTCAACATAGTAATTTATTATGAATTATCCTGCTTGTAAAAATGACAATTGGGAAATATAATTTTGACTGAATCAAATCCTAGCTATTAATATGCTGACTTATTAGCAGCAATCTTCACTCTTCCACAATATGGATAAAAGGGTGCCACATTTATTTTCCTCTATATTTATTTATGTTGACAGCCAGGGTTCACCCTTAGGCAGAAGAGATTGAGCAATCATGTTATCTCAAAGTGAGAAAAATCTCATTCCACTTCTAATAAAAGAATCTCCTGAGCACTATTCTTTTACAGTGCTTGTGTACGCTTAAAACTCAGACCTCAAAATGACCAGAGGCCTCAGGGGAGATTGAGGGACGCACACACACACACACACACACATACACACAGAGATGTTGCTTTCAGTAGGTACTCTATAATATTGAACTAGCCATGACAGCTCACTGAAGGATGCAGGGTGTTTTTATTATGTGCAGTGATAAAAAAATAATAAAAAAAAATGATCAGATTATTTGTCCATGCTAATGGACAAACATTCATAATCACTATCCATCTCTTAGACAGCACTGAGACTGTGATTGCCACTTGAACCATATAGCGAGAGAAAATTCACACAGCTGGCAGCTGGCAGCTGGAGCTTTCGGCCAGGAGTGAGATATGAGATACTTGTTAAGTTGCTTGAAATGTGATATTGTGTGCTATATGAAAATGAAAGGAAATTAACTTAAAGTTCACATAAAAATAAAACAATTAATCTTAAACTTTTTTTTTTTAAATCAAACTCAAAAATAAAATTTGTTCAAATATACTAAAATTAAACTTTGTTTCAAAAATACTGTAAAACAGTAATATTATACAATGTTAGATGATTGTTTTCTATTGTAATGTATTTTAAGATGCACTTTATTCCTGTGATTTTCAGCATCATTACCCCAGTCTTCAGTGTCACATAATCCTTCAGAAATCATTCTAATATGCTGAATGACCACTTTAGAATAATTTCTTATTTGTATATATGTTGAAAACAGTTGTGCTTTTAAATTATTTTCAAGGAAACCATAATACATACATTACCAATCAAAAGTTTGAGATAAGAAAGAAATAAAAAATGAATAATAATAATTATTATTATTATTATTAGTAGTAGTAGTAGTATTTATAAGGGACTCATTAAACTGATCAAAAGTGACACAGACAAATCTGAAACAAGAATGAAACAAGACAGCATAAATATGTATGTTAACTGTTTTCCTCAGATAGTTCAACTTTTATTCTGCAGTTGTGTAAGTGAATCATAAACTTGTTCATTCTGTGTAATGACAGATCACTTACTAGCCAATTACATTACAAAAAAATTATAATAATAAAATAAAATAAAATAAATACATTTATAGAAAAACATCTCTCAAGTCACATTTTCTTATAAAGTGTTTTTTTTTTGTGTATGTTAAGTGTATTGACAAGGCGGTATTCGATTCCTATCTATCATCATCCTTTCTTAGAGATGGAGTAAGTGATTTCAGTCAGGACCACTCTATTCGAGTCAGAATACTGGTCCTGAACTTTATATTTGGCGGCAGGCTTCGCTCTGAAGGGTTCAGATTTTGAGCTATCCACAGGCAAACCTCACTGAGGTTTGAATCCCCGAAGCCTAAGCAATTGCCAGATATTTTAATATGCACAGTTATATATAGACAGCTTCATCGGGCACACACACAACTTCCGGTCTGTGTTTGTTTATCAGTCTGGCTATGGCACCGTTAGTAGACTGAAGTTGGGCTCAGGTGGTTGTGCTGTGGGATGTGTTTCCCATACATTTATTTATTTGTGGCGCTCAAAATATCAAACGGACTGATTTTACAAAAAACATCGTTGAATAAACATGAGCATGTACTGCACATTTAAAAATCAAAACAAGGCACGGGTGTTTTTATATGACTGTATTTCTGATTGAAGACTATCTTTAATTAGTCTGTTAAATGTTTGATGTCATTTTCATTTCATCTTGCATGTTATATGCCTGATAAAGCAGTGTTTGTGAGCTCAGCGCTGCTTTGTGTACAGCAGTTACTGGGAAACCTCTGTTTCTCCCACTTTAAAGCACCTCCTGCTGGCAGATAATGAATTTGCATTTTCAGTAAGTCGGATTTATGCAGCAAACATATTTTGTTTGTTATCAAAAATAATCTACTCTAGATGGACTACTTAGCTTTTGTTATTTATTCTATTCGGAAGTCTACCGGAAGTTAAGTTAGGGCCACAAAAGCGCCCATGCGCAGTAACATTTGTTTATGTTGTTGCCGTTTAGAAGGTGGGACCTCTCGGCCACTCTGCGTGATGCACTTCCTGCCATCATTGTTAACAAATATGCAAATAACAGTATTGCTAGATAACAACTTTCAGACCCTTAATGGCTTTTCCAAGTGCCTTGCGACAAGCAATGTCTGATGTATATAGATATTTGTCAAACAACATTTGGATTTGACGAACTAGAGGAATGTTAAGTGAGTATCTGTGTAAAAAATTAGCATTTTGAAGCTGTCTTGAGCCGAACTAGAAGTGAGTCTCTGTGTGACAGAACTGAACTGACTCTGTGTTTGTCTGTGTGACAGACTAAAACTGTTTTAGCGCATCTGTGTGACAGACCTTGAGGCTAAGTGCATGTCTGTGCGACAGACTATGGCAAGCATGAGTACGGATGATCTTATATATCTTATTAATTGTATTGAGAGGACTTACGATCAGCTGAGCGTCAGTTGATGCTGCAGTCACGCCGTTGTCTGCCTGAACTACCTTTGAGCTCCATTTGTTGCTCAAACTACATTTCTGGTAGCCAATGTTGATATTTCAAATCACTAAAACAAACAAGCCCCTACCCCAAAAGAGTCTCGTCCCTATTTTGAAGGCTCCGCCCCACACATGCGTACACAACCCAGGCAAAAATTATGGCTAAATTTGCTGTATTATTATCTGGTGTATTAAACATACTGGCCTTCTTTCATAGACAGGGTTTAGCCTAAAACAGGATTAGGCCATAGTTCAATTAGGACATTTAAGTAATTTTTATAAACATGCCTTAGAAAAAAGCAGTACTCACATTTTACTGCTGTTTATATACGCTCTATATAATTGTGTATGTGATGAATAAAAATCTTAAATCTACTGGTGTGCATCTTAAGACAAAACAAAGGCACTGACATGTTTTAAATTCAGTCAGTGCAAGTTTCTTTCAGTTAAAACAGCTCAGATTTACATTTTAGTCTAGGACTAGGCTTAAGCCTTGTCTCTGAAACCAGGGGATTATTAAACAGTCAATGGAGGAGGTTTAGATGCTCCAGGCATATAGTGTCAGGACTATGAACCTGTTTGTGTGTATTTAGCTCCATGTGACCCAGTTTCTGTCTTCTGTGGTGTTTATTTGATACCAGGTGTGTCTAGCTTCCTCCCCATGTGTTCCATGTCTCTGTTGATTAGTCATTCCATTCACCTGTGTTTCCCCAAGTATCCTACCTTTAAATAGCATAGTTTTTCAGTTCAGTTTGGTCGGGTCTACCAGTTACAAGTCAGTACGTGTGTCTTCCTCCTGTGTTCCATGTTGGATTTACCCCTGTGTTGGATTAATAAAGACTCTCTTAACTCTGACTCTGAATCTGAACTGGTCCCATTCAGCCCTCCTTCGTTAAGCCCAGGATGGGCTCCTGATCCCCAGTTAAGCCCAGGATGGGCTCCAGCCCCAGAGCTCGCTCCAGTGTCGGCTCCAGCCCCAGAGCTCGCTCCAGTGCCTGCTCCTAGAATGTGTCCTCCAGTGCCAGCTTCTAGAATGTGCCCTCCTGTGGCGCTCCTTGAAAATGCCCACCCTCGCACTTGCTCCTGCCTCCTCCACCGCTATCGTCTGGCAGCCCTTCTGCATGCCCTCAGCCCACCATCATTGCGGTGTGAACTCTGTGGGACTGCCATCCTCCAGCCTCCTGCCTCCGAGGCCTTGATCCGTCGGCTCCACCATGGGTCTTAGATTCCTCCTCTCCGCCATGGCCCGGCAGTCCACAAGCTCCGCCTGGCTCCCGCCTCCCTCCAGCTCCGCCTTGGTCTGGCGTCGACCATCCTGCACCTCGGGACTCCACTCCTCTGGCTTTGCCTCGTCCCTCTGGCTGATACAGTATTAAATACAAAACTGATAAAGTAATCCATATGAAAACAATGCGATGTCCAGTCTTTCACATCTCCCTTCATTATATCTAATGCGACTACACCCAAGACGCAGAGCGTGCTATTGATATTACAATTGTCTACGTGAAGCTCGCGGCGGGTATCCGCCCACTTCACGGCAAACAAAGCAGTGAGACTGCACTTTACGTTCTTTAAATGTTACTGTTCGCTTCGCGCTGAGAGGAATAAGACATTATTCACCTCAACAAGACCACTGAGAGGAATAAGATTTGGATTACCTCAGAAAAAAGAATGAAGCAGCTTAAACCATTAGAGATCATAAACATGAGTAAGTCTTGTATTAGTTTTCATATAACTTTTTATATGAAAAAAGTTATATGAGTTATAAGACTTTTTCCAAAATATAATTCCTGACTAAATGTATAATCAAGTGAAACATTATGAAGTTTCATTTACATCATCTCAATGTTTAACGATGTCAGGATTTTTTTTTTCTTTTTTTTATGTTCTAACGTATAACATAGACAGCAATATGATATAAAAGTAATATGAGGTATGTGCCAGGTATGTGATGTTGATTTATATATTTCAACATGACACAATACCAATCAAAACTTTTGAACAGTAAGATTTTTAATGTTTTTGTAAAGAATTCTCTTCTGCTGACCAAGCCTGCATTTATTTGATCCAAAATACAGAAAGTTGCATGTGCTAAAGCAGTAATATTGTGAAATATTTTTTACTATTTTAAATAACTGCTTCCTATTTGAATATATTTTAAAATTGAATTTATTCCTGTGATCAAATCTAAATTTTCAGCATCATTACTCCAGTCTTACTCCAAGTGTAACAATATACACCAGGGATAGGCAACTCCGGTCCTGGAGGGCCACTATCCTGCAGAGTTTAGCTTCAGCCCTCATAAAAACTCACATGCCTGTATCTATCTAGTAATCCCGAAAACACTGATTGCCTTGTTCAGGTGTGTTTAATTAGGGTTGGAGCTAAACTCTGCAGGACAGTGGCCCTCCAGGACCGGAGTTGCCTATCCCTGACCGTTCAAAAGCTGGGAGTCAGTATATATAGAAATTAAAACTTTTGTTTAGCACACAAGTGATGATAAATACAATAATCATGTTACAAACGATGCTGTTCTTTCAATGAATCAAAAAAATATATAATAATAATAATAATAATAATAATAATAGTAATAATAATAATGAAAAAAAAAAAAACATTTGAGTAGCAAATCAGAATATTAGAATGATTTCTGAAGGATCGTGTGACTGGAGTAATGATGCTAAAAATTCAGCTTTGAAAGTCAGCTTTGATTGTTCCTAATAAACTGATTAACTGCACTCACAAGTGAATCTCAAGTTATTTTGTGGGATAATTAAATATGTTCTAAATAAACTACAAACCTATACATATATAAATTTATTTTGTCCTCACATTCTTTATTGAAACTCTTCACTCTCAGTCACACACCTTACTGAAAGGCTCATTATGCAGGTCTTTGTCTTCTCAGGTGTGAATCACACTAATATTGATGGTCAATCACGCCTACTCGTATATGCCCTTTCGAGACAAAAAGTGTCTTAGAAAATTTAAATCAATCTTTGGTTTTCTGTGAGCGAGTAAACAAGATGATTTTCACATCATTTTGAAGCAAAAATTCTAGGCTACAAGGTCCATGTTTGACAATCTTGTGAACAAATGTTCTCTAGGTGTTTTATGACCTTATTTCAGTTCAGTTTTTCACTAACCACGCATAAACGTTGTTTTCTCAAAAACACAATCATGTACATACATGCTATTTACATATTATTGTAGCCAAGTTTGTACTGATTACAGTGTTATTAGACTCTAGCCATGTATATGTTTATAAGCAACTGAAAAAAGCACAGAAGTCAGGGGATGTCAATTTCTCCAGGCCCCCAAAACCCCTTAGACCCCAGAGGGTTAAACGGGTCTGTTTTTTTTTTTAATCTTCCACTATGGGGCTGATAACAGAGCTTGTAATAAAAATGCGCCAGTCCTTGCCTTGGTAATGCGTGTGTTTACATACAATATATGACCACATCATGGAGAATGATCAGATATTTCTGTAATATGCTCAAATAGCACGCTTGTCCAACTACAGAGAGAAACTAGAAGCCAGATAACAAGTGACCAATTCTGAGTAACAACGTCACTACACACATTCTACCAGCACAGTTCAAAATAGTAAGCCAACTGTGCTGAGAATTCTGAGCCAAGAATGGTTCGTAATAGTGCTGTGCCGAATCAAGCTCAAGTGTAAATATTACTGTAAAAAATCCTTACTGTTCTTAGAACCATTCGGTCCCTGTCAGGAAGCAGGCTGGATTCAGATGCGGGTATAATGATATCTTTATTTAATAGACAATTATCAGAATAGATGACGAGCCCTTTTTGCAGACAGCTTGAGAGGGTGTAGAATCCCCTGCCACACAGTAGATCGGAACCCACGGCTGGCACAAGCCGCAATGACGGCAGGAGAGAAGAATCCGGCAAGGCGGGTCGCAGAACCGAGGGAAAGGGGAGAATCCACCTAATGATCCAACAGAAACCCAGGATGGACAAATGTCAAGGGACGCCTCGGGAATCAGAGTGCACAGAGGGAGCAGGAAAACAATACTGTGGCTATGAGCCCGACACCACGACACGACACGACACGACACGACACGACACGACACGACACGACACGACGTGACCGAGACCAGCAGGATAGTCGGAGCTATCGGGAACAACCACAACAGTCTGACAAAAGACAGAGAAACACAGGGAACTATAAAGAGGAGAAATTAGAGAAAACAAGGACCAGGTGGGAAAACAAGATAAGTTAACGAGAAGAGAAACAAGGAGGGCAGGGAAACAATTACACCGACAACGCGCACGTGGCGAGCTGTCAATCAAGCCACACACACATACACGCACAACACTCAAGTGTCAAACAGAGCCAGTATTTTTCAGCTCAACCCCTGTACACATGTGCATTGGTGTGTATATATTTCTCACCACATCTTCGTTGAGTGGATTACGCCATTCTAATCCCGCTCAGAATGCCCCTGCACTTCCAAGTGACGGCCACCAATCTGCATCGCACTAGCATCCACAGCTCTGCCGCCCAGGTATCCACACTTGCAAACCTCTGTTCAACTCCACAGGGCTGGCATGGATTAGCTAGTCAAGGCTTTGATGTCAGATTCTGACATTGAGTCAATACACAGCATGAGCCCCTCAGGATTAAAATGATATCCACACCATGACCTTACTTGAGTAACAGAAAATAACAAGGAACAGAAGCTCTCAGAACTAAGAAAACATGAGGGAATTGAAAAGGAACCTGTTAACATATGAAGTGTGATCTTTTTAATGTGAGAGATTCATGCTGTACATAAGAGGTGATGCATTAATGATTAATGACAAGTATGATGAAACACTGTTGGGGGACAATGGGTTCAGCTGTCACTTGCATATTGTAATAACCTGAAAAAAAAAAAAGTCCAAGCAATCTCAGTTTACACTGAGATTTGAAACATTTTAAGATTTAATTATTTTGTTGTTGTTGTTTAAAAAAGTACTGATCAGCCATTACTGCAGTCTTCAGTGTCACATGATATTTCTGAAGTCATTCTAATATGCTGATTTGCTGCTCAAGAAACATTATAATTACATTTGTTTTATTTATTTATTTATTGTTTTCATTTATTTATTTATTTATTTTTTGGTGAAAATCATGATACTTTTTTATTCTTTAATGAATAGCTAGTTTAAAAGAAAAACAATTATTTAAAATATAAGTTTTTACTTTCGATCAGTTTAATGCAGTCTTGCTGAATACAAGTATTTATTTCATTAAAAAGAATTCCTGATATGTGATGCTTCAAATAAAGTGCTTCCATGGTAGCTCTCTGAACTCGTCAGTTAGCGACATCTTTGTTCTCACCTGACTTTCCATATGACAGTTAGACTCTCAGCATGTGTGAATCCATACTGGTTTTAATGAGATACGTGTGTTTCCCTCACTCCCCAGTTAAAAATTAATAGTAAATATTCAGCTTGAATGAAAGCCAAAGCTAGCTCCTGTCTCTAAGGTCAAATTTTCTTTATTCGTTCTTAATTTCCCTCTTGTCCTGCAGCCATGTTCAATCTCTTCTGGCTTCGTTTTATTGTCTGTGGACGCACAGATGTCAGCAGGTATTGACATAATAGGAAAAAGTGGCGCTGATGCAGCAACATTTGCGGTAATAGCATCTTGCTAATGTTTGCATTCACACTGTACCACATGGGGAAAAGGGCAAAACAGTATAGATATACACACACAGACCATGAATTTGACACACACAAACACAAGCTTTCTCTTGAATGCCAAGGTGTTGAGATTTTGAGGCTGTGGTTTTGTGGCAGTAGTCCATTGTTTGTTATCAGCTTCTCTCATAAACTGCACAGTTATGATAAGCATCAGAATGGGGAAGAAAGGTGATTTAAGTGACTTTGAACATGACATGGTTGTTGGTTCCAAATGGGCTGGTTGGATTATTTCAGAAACTACTGATCTACTAGGATTTTCATGCACAGCCATCTCTAGGGTTTACAGAGAATGGTCCAAAAAAACTGATCAGCAGTTCTGTGGGTTAAAATGCCTTGTTGATGCTAGAGGTCAAAGGACAACAGCCATACTGGTTCAAGCTGATAGAAACATTAAATCAAACAACCACTCAGTAGAACATCTCTGAACGCACAACACATTGAACCTTGAAGCAAATAGTATATACAGCAGAAGAAGACCTCACCGGGTGCCAATAAGAACAAGAAACTGAAGCTACAATACACACAGGCTCACCGAAACTGAACAATAGTAGATTGGAAAAAGGTTGCCTGATCTGATGATTTCTGCTGGAGCATTTGGGTGGTAAGGTCAGAGTTTAGTGGAAACAACATGAAAGCATGGATCCAGCCTGTTTCAAGCTACTGGTGGTGTAGATGTAATGGTGTGGGTATATATTTGTGGCACACTTTGGGCCCCTTAGTACCAATTTTGCATTATTTAAATGTCACAGCCTACCTGAGTATTGTTTGCTGACTATGTCCATCTCTTTATGAGCACAGGAAACCCATCGTGTGATGGCTTCTTCCAGCATAATAATGTATTATGTCACAAAGCTCAAATCATCTCAAACTGGTTTCTGGAATATGAAAAAGAGTGTACTATATTCAAAAGGCCTCCACAGTCACCAGATTCCAATCCAAAAAGCACCTTTGGGACATTGTGGAACGGGAGGCTCACATCATGGATGTGCAGTTGACAACAGCATGATGCTATCATGTCACTGTGAACTAAAATCTCTGAGGAATGTTTTTTTTTTTTTAGCACCTTTTAGCAAAGGGCGTCCAAGCCAGTAGCAAGGTCCACCCAATAAAGTGGCCGGTGTGTGAATAATTGTATTAATTGTATAATGTATAATGACAACCTTTTTACATTCTGATATGAGGTAGAAAAAGAGCTGGATGCAGTAATCCAGAGCTCCCTCATGTGGCTCTGAGTAAAAATTAGTTATATAGTATATCCTCATTTTATATTAAATTTTTATACTGTTTATTTGAGTCATGGATATTTCTAGTTACACATTTCTCCTTGCGTACACTGTGAATCTCACTCTCTTTCAAATTACTTTCAGCTGTAATATGATTGAGTCCGGCCACCAGCTGCGATTATTGCTAATATTATGTAAATGTATAAATTAACCATCATTGTCCTTAGCAGGAGCTTGTTTGTATTTTCAGTTTGTCACGCTGGGCTGAGAAATGCAGGAGATGAAAAACTGACATCTTTACTTATTTTATACTGTATGCAGATTATTTATACAGTACAGGTGCAAATAGAGCTAGTTATCACACTTTTTACCCCAGTGGACATATCATAGGCATATCCTTAAAGTCTCTGACATCAAAAAGCAATTAAACATTTCCACCATTAAATTGGGAGAAAAGAGAGAGAGAGAGAGAGAGAGAGAGAGAGAGAGACTTTGACTTTTGAGGTCTTCTTTAATAATTCAATAAAACAAAAGACCTATATTTTTTAAATTCAAAAACCTTCAAACATACATATATTTACAATTTTCACATAAAAAAAAAAAAAAAAAAAAAAAAAAAAAAAAAAAGAGAATAATAATAATAAAAAATATATAAAAACCTTAAACACTCAAAAATTAAACACTAAATCTCCCTGATCATCAGCTTCACATAAAAAACCATCAACACCCCACACATGAAAAAAAAAATTGACATTATTAATGAGGCTATAAAAAGCATATTCCATAATTAATCTTTTCTTTATAAACCCTCTCATCATCAGAATAGCATCCACATTTTCCCTCCCTTCTACTTTATTTTTCCTTGTACACCAGATTGCCAACTTTGCTGCACCATATAAGAAATTTAATAAAACAACTTTAGATTTTTTTTGTTTTAAATATTTAGGACCAAAAATAAACAATTCTTGATTAAAATTTCCTGTAAACTGTACACTCCAGCTTTCCATTAAGCCCAAAATTTGATCCAAACGTGGACATTCAATAAAAATATGGAAAACAGTTTCAGACACCCCACAAAAAGGACAACCCTCATCATCTGAACCATTAAGGAGTGCTTTGTGTCTGTTTGTAGCTAAAATCCCATGTACAACTCTCCACTGAAGATCACCCACCCTCTTTTCAATGGGTCTTTTGTACAGGGACCGCCAACTACCTTTCGGGGAAGAGCCTGATTCAAACACGGTTGTCCATTTAATATCTCTTACAGTTTTGAGACGTTGATAATTAATGGTTTTCACACATGCTCTGTAAAGTGTTTGTCTGTTCAAAATACTAAAGTGATTCAGTTCTGGTGTGTCCAAGGACAGTAATTTTCTGTCATCTTCTTGCCAGTCTTCTTTTTTTATGGATACATGCAATTCAGGAAACCAAGCTTTCCCTCCATCATTACAATTCTCCACATGAGAAACTTTCATAAAATCCCTTATTGGAGCAGGGAAGACCTCCTCAAGATCATGTAACAACTTCTCAATTATGCGTTCAGACCTGAATCCCAGCATACGTGTCAAAACCTCTGCAGGTATCCAGTTCAGTCCCCTTCGAAGATGGCATATTTTGGAGACTCCTGCCTTCAACATTGCCGACCTAACAGTGGCAGAACACAGCAACTCGACAGAGATAAGTGGATTAAAAAACAGAGGCTCTTCATATACCCAGTGATTGGATTCATCCCATTCTCTTGAAAAGGATAACGTCTGCCAAGCTTGCAACACACCCTGATAGAATATTGTCAATCCTTCTGAATCTATTCCTTCAAGGGACATGACAAATAATTGCTTATCCAAACCCATTCTTCTATTTTTCCGCAACAGAGCACATGCAACATCCATCCACTGCTGATGCTGATAGTACAAAAGACGCTGGGCTACTTGCAAACGGAAAACAGCAATCCTAGAAAAAATGTCAATTAGTCCTTGTCCTCCCTCATGAACTGGAAGATAGAGGATGGCAGCTTTTAGCCAGTGCTGTCCTGACCAGAAAAACTTAACAAGATTCTTTTGAATGTCTTCAATTATGTTTCTTGGAGGATCCAAAACCATCAACTTATGCCAAAGGGTGGAAGCAATAAGATTATTAGCTATCAGGACTCTTCCCCTATAGGATAACTGGGGTAGCAGCCATTTCCATTTAGACAACTTAGCAAGCACTCCCTCTACTAATCCTTCCCAATTTTTCATCCTATATTCCTCTTTTCCCAGATATACTCCTAAGAATTTAATACCTGTCTTCCCCCACTTTACATTTTCCGGGAGTTCAGGTAAAGGGCTTCTTTCAGAGCCACACCATAGAGCCTCTGTTTTTTCCCAATTTAGTTTGGCTGATGAAGCCCCTTCATAAATCTTTAAAGCTTCCTTTAAAACTTGAACATCATATTTATTTCTGACCATAACAGTTATATCATCTGCATAGGCTGAGAGCTTAATAGCTTCAGCTTCTGGCCTCTCACTTACTAAAATACCTGTTAATTTAGTTCTTAATAAATAAAGTAGAGGCTCTATTGCCAAAGCATATAGCTGACCAGACATAGGGCACCCTTGTCTTATCCCTCTTTTCATTAGAATTGGTACACTTAAACCTCCTCCAATTTTAACCATACTTACAGCGTCGGTATATAATATTCTTATCCATGATAAAAAATGTTCTCCAAACCCATAACACTCAAGAACCTTAAAAAGGTAATTATGGTCCACACGATCAAAAGCTTTCTCCTGATCTAGAGAAAGCACACCAAAATCAACATTGTATATTCTTGCATAATCCATAATATCTCTCATTAAAAACAAATTATCATAAATAGACCTTTTGGGTATACAATACGTTTGGTCTTTCTGTATTAACACATCAAGAACACATTTAAGTCTGTTTGCCAAACACTTTGATAAAATTTTATAATCAGAACATAAAACAGCAACTGGTCTCCAATTTTTTAGCAAACAAAGATCACCCTTCTTTGGAATCAGAGAGAGCACTGCTCGTTGACAACTTTTCGGTAGAACCTTTGCTTTGTAACTTTCCTGTAAAACTTGTAAAAAGTCTCTTCCAATTATCCCCCAAAAAGTTTTGTAAAATTCTGCTGGAATTCCATCGATTCCTGGTGCACGACCAGATGAGAGTTGATTCACTGCCTTTGTAACTTCCTCAAACGTCAGATCAGAGTCTAAGTTCTTTGCATTTCCTTCATCCAGCGTAGGTAAGTTACTAAAAAGTTCATCTGCAACAACGTTTCCGGTGCATTCTTTAGCATATAAGTCCACATAGAAATCAACAGCCAGTCTCCTCATTTCCAAAGGATCTGAGGTCAGATTTCCATCAGGTGTACGTAATGCATGCATATAATTAGTAGTATGATTAAACTTCTTATTCAAGTTGAAAAAATATTTTGTAGGAGCATCCATATCCTGTAAGGATACAAAATGTGAACTAACAAGAGCACTTTTAACTCTTTTATTTAACATATTACTTAACTCTTGTCTCCTCTGACTAAGATCTTCTCTTAGATTCATAACATTTTGATCAATTAACATATTCTGAATCTTTGAAATATCATTCTCCAATTTTTTTATTTCATATTTAATTTTACAGGAAGTGTGTGCCACAAATTGTTGACAGAAAAGCTTAATCTGAGTTTTTCCTATCTCCCACCACTGAAGAAGATTATCATAATCATTTTTTGCCTCAACCCAACAATTCCAAAACAATTTAAAATTCTCATAGAAATTTACATCTTGAATTAATTTAATATCAAAACGCCAATAAAAGAACTGTGGTTTTGTTTCTGATAAAATAATATTCACAGTAATAAGCTGATGATCAGAGATAATACATGGTGTGATATAAGCCCCTATAACTCTATTACACTGATTATTATGTAAATAAAATCGATCTAAACGTGCTGCACTAATTCTACCTACTGCTGCTTTAATCCAACTATATTGCCTAACATTTTTATTTTTTTCTCTCCACACATCTACTAACCCTAACTGAGTAATCATTGCTTTTAAAACTTTAGCAGAAGCAGGATGTGGTTCTTCTCCATTCCTATCAATAACAAAGTCAAGGGTGCAATTAAAGTCTCCACCAATTATTAAAAAATCCTCTTGTGAAAGGGATACAAGAGTATTTTTTAGCATCTCAAAAAGCTTAATTCTGTCCTTACCAATATTTGGTGCATAAATATTAACAAAGACAAAACTTCTCTCTTTTATTTTAGCTTTAATTAAAAGGAGCCGCCCATTTTCTAATTCATTAATAGATAAAATTCTTACATTTAAATCAGCAGAAAACAATATTGCCACACCTGCACTTAAATTTGTTCCATGACTAAGAACAAATTTACCATCAGACCACAAACCCCAATCTACCTCATTATTTACATCGCTGTGTGTTTCTTGTAGAAACATCACACTAATCTCTTTTAGTTTTATACTCTCTTTTAGTAATAACCATTTATTTCTATCCCTTATCCCATTTACATTAAGAGACCCAACTCTTAGGACATCCATAATAAAATAGGAAAAGGAAAAAAACAGTAGTATGAGAAGAAAACCAAAACAAATACTGGGACCCATTGTGCACTTATTTTAGTCTACACTTCACTGCCCGGCGTTTCGCCCTGACCGGTTTTGCTCCTTGCCTAATTGCGGTTAAGTATTTTTTTAACCTAAACCTTTTCTGCTGAGATAACACTTCTAGGCTACATTCTTGTCTAACTTTCATAACAGATAACACAAATTTATCTAAATCTGGAAAAAACTTACCAATTTCAACTTTTTTACCCTTTGTCTCGTCCAAGAATGCATTAATCTGCTCAACCGAATACAAATCACTCCCACAATTAGCCACATCAAAGTCAGCACATGAATCATCATCTCTACAGCTTTCTACCGTCGTTTCTGACAAATCATCAAATTCTTCACTTTGCCCATCATGTGTCTCATTTTCCTGGATCATTTTTCCTGGATCACCACAAACATCTCCATTACTAACAACATCGCTACAACTTGGAAGCTCAGCATCATTCACAATACTATCAGAAGCACTTTGCCTTACCTCAGTGATAGTACCTGCCTTTTCAGGTTGTAGCGGTGTATTCTCCGTCGCAATCTGTGGCCTATTGACTGGGCCTTCAGACGAGCCTTCCTCTTCATGATTACGCGCTTTGTGCGGACAAGTGAACCGTTTGTGACCAAAATCCCCGCACTCAAAGCACCGTAAAGTCTCCGTACTAGCATACACCATATATGAACCTTCTCCATGAGATACCCGGAAAGACACATCGAGCGTTTTAGCGGGAGAGCTCAAAAACATATAAACATGTCTTCTAAAAGATAGCACATGTTTAAGTGCAGCGTTCTTACAACCCAACGAAATTTCTTTTACAGCACCGGCAATTTTGCCGAATCTAGTCAGCTCTTTAACAATACTCTCATTACCAACGAACGGGGGTACATTAGATATGATAATTTTAGTTGCCGGTGCGGACAATGGTGTAATATGCACGTACGTTTCATTGATCCATATTCCGCTTTCAATCAAGGTTTTCACCTGATTTTCATTTTTTAAAAAAACGACTACTGCCTTATTCATTCTTGAAGCCGAGCTAATATTTTCATGACCAACTTTGGCTCCGACGGCAAGGAGAACATCCTCAATAGCAGTGTTCGCCTCCGGTGTACACCTGAAACCATTCCGGAGGGTGAGAGGCGACGCTACCCCCGCGGGGGTGGACGTCATGTTGCCTCACACTCGCACCCCACACGAAATAACAATAAAACCTTCCCTAAAAAAAGTGTTTTGAAAGGTGAAAGAAAATGGAAAAAAATAATAATAAATAAATAAATAAGAAAAAAAAACGAAAAAGCAATTATATAGCTTAAAGGAAACTGAAAAATGCCAGACGCTCTCACACACGTGTCTCTCACACACGCACTCGTTCCCAGCATCCACTCCGATAGAGGGAGAGAGAGAGAGAGAGAGAGAGAGAGAGAGATCACATTTATTTGACTCACATAATTTGGGGTATCATATATGAATCAGTTTATCTCATTGGGAGCCTACATGTTACATTTATCTCATTGGGAGCTATGTGCTCTCATGGGGCTATTGCATGCTTTATAGCCAAAATTAAACAGCAAACCAATTATACCATTCAAAACTGTAGAAGGTAACATATATACATACAAACACACACACACACACACACACACACACACATTATATATTAGGGCTGTCATCGTTAACGCGTTAACATATGCAATTAATTTTAAAAATAATAAATGCAGTTAACACAAAATTACTGAAGCACAATTTCTATTCTAACACTTCAACCCAATTTTGCTTCTCTGCTTGCAATCAGTTCATTTTAAGCTGCTAAACTCTGGGAAAGTTTTAAGTCCAAAGATCCAGGAAGCAAATGCATTCAAACAATCCATCCAAAACAGCGCTAATATAAAGGAAACCAGGCTGATTATATCAGAGATTGCAGAGAGAACAGAGACTCTCGTTTCGTGCTGTAACCAATCACACGCTCACCTGAAAGATATTACACAAACTATATAACAACCACCCAGATCCTGCTCAAGGGCCGAGTATTGTTTAGCTTTTATCACTGTGTTAGTCGATAGCTACTTTACGGAGCCAGTTCCCTGACTTCATTGTTCTAGTCAAAGTAGTCTTGCCTTGTCTGTTTTACCGTGTTTAGATTATTGCCTGTATTTCTTGGATTATTCATCTCACACAGTTTGGATACTGATTACCCCTCGCCTGGACCATAGCCTGTGTTAAACCCTTTGGATTACCCAGTTTGGACATGCCGGAGATCGACCACGCCCATTCACTAGACTACTCTTATGTCTTGGCCACTAAATACCTGTTTGCCATTGTCTGACCCTTGTCTGTTTTGACCACGTATTTTAAATAAATCCTTGTATATGGATCAGCACACTTCCTCTGTTTACTCCGTAACAGAATACTCAGCCAAACAAGGATACAGCAGCTTTTCACGTGGGCAATGGCCAGGTATGGACATTGCAAAATTGTTATAAGCCCCAAAGCAGGGCACACGCCTGCTTGAAGGCTATATTCAAGAGTATCTGCACATTGTGTGTGGTTCCGATTTGCCAGACTGTGTATTGATAGACTTTTTCTGTGATGGAGTAAATGAACCGCTCAAATCACGTTTAACCTTTTGAGCGGTACGGTCCCACATATGGGATTCTTATTTCCGTCCCCCTGGGAGTATGGTCCCACATATGGGATTTAGAACGTTCGGTGACGTCACATAACTGCCAAATTCAAACTGCGTTGGCTGCCGCTGAGCCAGAGACAGACGTACACTGCTCTTGTCATATTATCACAACTATGCAGTGTTATTAACCACATAATGCATATTTTAGGTTTCAGATATTTAAATAAACATAAATACTAGTAAAACAATACATTTAAGGTTTGAAAAATACATGCATATGTCTATGGAAGCAACAATAATAATCCGTTCAAATTTAATTTGCAGATGTTTTTTATTCATATCAGATACACATAGTGTAAGTAACTATAAAGTTCACTCTATTCCTCACCCAGTTCACCGGCCACTTATTACCTGTATTTCGGGAGAAATTGATGAATTCACGTGCTGAAAATCCGACAGACAAGACTCTCTGAAGTCTTCTCTCAAGATCATTTAGAAAGGTTTTTAAACGACTAAACACACTCATTTACAAATATTTATGAATGGGAATATCAGATGGTTCAGGACATGGTATGCAAGTTTGTGAATATTTTAAATTAAAAAAGGAAAAACGAAATAAAAGCGATCCATCTGTCATACAGCGTTATGGTAGACGCGGTGTGTCACGTGACAAGCCTGACACGTCGCCATGGAAACAGTAAGGGGAACGTTCTAAAATAACGGTCATCTTAAAAAAAAAAACTCACTCTGGGGGGACCGCTGGAATATTTTAAACTCACCACTGAAAAGGTTAATCCGTGAAGGTCCCCGTTCATCTCTCATTCAAATTATGAATCATGCTTTGTTGACTGTTGGTTCATCATTCACTGTGGTGTCGCAGAGGAATGCAACCCCGCACTCACTCATGTAATGGTGGCTGCACTAGAGCACACTCACAAAATGGTGGACACAACAGCGCCCTGTTATGTCACAGCTGCCAATCCTGACTCAAATCAAGTCACAGTTGGTTGTCATGAGTCAAGTCAAGTCACAGCTGATCTTCCTGAGTCAAATCAAGTCACAATTGATCTTCATGAGTCAAACCAAATCACAGTTGGTCGTCATGAGTCAAGTCAAGTCACAGCTGATCTTCATGAGTCAAGTCAAGTCACAGCTTCCATTGCTGAGTCATGTCTCAGCTGATCTGCCAGAGCCTCATCACGTCAAATCACAGCTGTTCATCCTGAGTCATGTCACGTCACAGCTGTTTATCCAGAGTCACGTCACAGCTGATCATCCAGAGTGACGTCACATCACAGCTGTTCATCCAGAGTCATGTCACATCACAGCTGATCGTCCAGAGTCCTGTCACTTCCTGTCTGTTGCACCCAGATTTCTTCATTCTCCCAGACTGGCATTCAGCATGGAGAATCCACCGCTGATGTCAGCACGTGCAGCTGGTATCCCCAGACCCATTTATTCCAGTCCCTCTGTTCCTGAACTGATTCCCCTGTCTATAGTGCTTCCCATAATGGGGATCACTTTAGGGTGTGTTTGGGCTGCACCACAGAACTCCCAGAGCCACTATGATGTCAGCTGACACTGCAGAACCTTCTGAGGTAGTGGCTGTCGTGTCCCCAGAGGCGATGGCGGCCAGTGCAGTTTCTCCAGAGGTGGCAGCACATGCTGCAGAACCTCCCAAGGTGGCGGAGCTTGCTTCAGCTTCTTGCAAGGTGGAGGCGCCCAGTAATGAACTCTCCCTGTTTCCTTATGATACTGATGTAGAACCTCCAGAGGTGGCGGCAACCGCTGCAGAACCTCCAGAGGTGTCAGTGGTATCAATTTATCAACTCTCTGCCTGTCCTGTCATGGCTATGGACGCTGTCTGAGAACTCTCTGCCCATCCTGTCATGGCTACGGAGGATGTCTGTAAACTCTCTGCCTGTCCTGCCAAGGCTACAGAGGCCATTTATGAACATTTATCCTGCTGTGAACCGGCCGAGGAGGCCATATCTAAACTCTCACATTGTTCTGCAACAGCCTTGGTGGCTGATTGTGAACAGTCTGACTGTCTCGTCTCAACTAAGGTGTCTTATTTCTAACTGTCTGTCTTGCCCGTTTTTGTCAAGGAATCTAAACCTGAGCTGCCTGTCTGTCCTAATGCTTCTGAATAATGAACCATCCATCTGTCCAGTTTCTATTGATGCACCAGTGTGTGACATGTCAGCCTGTCCAGTTCTAATCAAAGCTCTTGACTTTCATTTATCTGTTTGGCCAATTTTGAACAACAAGTCAATTTAATAAGTAATTTTCTGTCAGTCCAGTTTCAGTCACTGAACTGACTGCCTGTCCAGTTTCACTCAATGAGTCTAGTTATGAACTATCAACTCAGCTAGTCTTTGCTAAAGATTCCAATGATAAACTGTCTGCCCGTTCAGTTGTCACCAGGGAAAATATTGTTGATCTTGGTATGTTTCCTGCCTTGGTCCTTGAGACTGTACATGTTCTGTCTGTTTCTTGTGTCTCAGTTTTCCCTAGTTCCCTACTTTCGTCACCCGCTCACTACATGGACTCTCACACTACACAGACTGTTACACTATACCCTGGACTACATTTCCCATCATCCATTGCACTGATTGCACACAGCTGTAACCAATCACATGCTCACCTGAAAGCTATTACACACACTATATAACACCCACCAAGATCCTGCTCAAGGGCAGAGTATTTTTTAGCATTTATCACTGTGTTAGCCGATAGCTACTTTACAGAGCCAGTTCCCTGACTTCATTGTTCTAGTCAAAGTAGTCTTACCTTCTCTGTTTTCCTGTGTTTAGATTTTTGCCTGTGTTTCTTGGATTATTCCTCTTGTCTCACCCTGTTCCGATACTGATTAACCCTCACCTGGACCCTATCCTGCATTTTGAATTATCCCAGTTTGGACATTGTTTTGCCGGAGATCGACTAAGCCCGTTCACTAGACTACTCTTATAGAGTACTCTATTCTATAGTCTTGCCCACTATATACCTGTTTGCTATTGTCTGACCCTTGTCTGTTTTGACCATGTCTTTTAAATAAAGCATATGGATCTGCACGCTTCCTCTGTTCACTCCTTAACACTTTGGTGTCCTTTTGGGGAAAGACGTCTAAATTTATCTTGATACAAAGCTTGCAGAAAATACAGATTTTTGAGAATCACCCTTTAATCTTTTGGTTTACTTTGCTGAATATAGCAAATAATGACAAAATAAACATTTGAAACAAGATAAATGGTCTATGCTTAATTTCATGAAGTGTGCGATTAATCACAAAAAAGGGTTCGATTAATTAGATAAAAAAATTTAATCAGTTGACAGCCCAAATATATTCATAACAACTTGCCCGAACCTGATACCTAATGTTCTTGTTTTACCCACTTATGTAGGCTTAAATGAAACTTTAAATGTACTTTCGTAATAACTTTTTTTATATTGTATTACTACATTGTATTATTATATTGTATTGTATATGATGTTTATATCCATCTACTCATTAAAAACGAAAACTATGCTTGTCACATAATTTTATTGAACCTACAAGCATCCCTCAGTGGAAAACCGAGGCATGTCACATTGTAACGGAAGCTGTTCTACTTTGAATAAGAGATTGAATCTACCAGGCTTTGATATGCAAATGAATGCTAATTTATACAAGAGTGATGTGCAGATTTTGAGCAGATCAGTTGTAGAGGGGCAAGGGGGACGTGATTTCTGTTCCATGTTCATTTGTCATCATCAGTGTTTTTCACAAGGTGGTCAGGGAGTGATCTGATCCAACGATCCCCGTCATGCCTCTCAAACAGAACAGGGGTATAAATACAGGGAACATGTACAAGCTGAGCTCAAATCATTTCAATGAACTACGCTTGAGAAATCACATATTGTGTCCCTCAGTGCAAGTACTAAAATTGGTTGGTGTCAATCGCTGACTGTATGACTGTATAGCTGTATGGAGAGTATAAATTCAGAAGAGGTCACGATGATTTAATGTCTATAATACAAATGCATCCAGACTCACATAGTTGTTTTGCTGAGCATTGCAGTTTGTGCTTGACATTACCTCAGCTATTTCATATTAGTTATTTGCAGGATACAGCAAATGGTTCAGAAACTTTGACCTTTTAAAATATATATATATATATGACTAAACTGAAGCATGCTTTGTATAACTCTGCAAAATGTGTTCAAGAACATTGACAGGTGTCCTTATTAGCAGTTCAGTTTATGTGAGCTAACGCCGAAGTTAACTTAAATTTCTATGTCAGGACAGAAGGAAAGGACTGTTAAGACAGTTTGATTAACCACTAAATAAAAATAAATAAATAAAGTTTCTCTTTTATTTGCGATTTCGTATTTGTATTGTTCATGTTTTATGCAAACTAACCTTAAACTCAGTGTAACTGAAAAATGTCTCATCCATAAAGGAGAACTAATGGCATTCAGGACTGACTAAAAATGAAAAGGTGTCTGGTGCCCTCATCTGGCTCTGAAAGGAGATTGAATATTACATGAGTCTTTCCCACCAGCCTCTTCAGGTGAAGGCAAGAATTGCATACATGGTCAGTGGGCAATACTTAAAGTGACAGTTCACCCAAAAATGAAAGTTCTGTCATCATTTACTCACCCTCATGTTGTCCAAGACATGTAAAAGTTTCTTTCTTCTGTTGAACAAAAAAGATATCTTGAAGAATGTTGGTAATGAAACAGTTGCTGGTAGCCACTGACCTTCATAGTATTTATTTATTTTTTCTTCATAGGGAATCAATGGCTATCGTCAACTGTTTGGCTACCAACATTCTTCAAAATATCTTCTATGGAACTTCTATGGATATTACATTTTAAACCTGTAATAAGCTCAAATAAACTAAGGTCCCAAAATCATACTTTATTTATTGAATCTATGTAATCCATCCATCCATCCAGCCCTTCATCTGTTTTCCAAACCGCCTTTCCTCTTGGTTGCAAGGATGCTGGAGCCTATCCCAGTGTCTTGGGTCGCAGGCAGGGGAAACACTCTGGACAGATGGCCTTCTGGAGTACACTATCCAGAGTCTTACCAGAGCATGAAAGAGATTAAGTTAGACCAGATTTGTCAAATGATATAATTATGTGGGATAATGTCAACTTCCATAGCACCAACATTGTTGGGGAATCGTTTGCTGAGCATGAGAGGATAAGTTCCTACCCTTAGACTAACAAGACTAACGAGAATGACAGGATGTTATGTATTCAGTGTTATGTACAGTGAGGAGGTACAATTTAACAGTTCTGTATAGTGTTTTTATTTATTTTTATTTATTTATTTAAGTATGTATTGGCAAACTCATTACACACAAACTGCATGTGACTAGCATTTTTTTTTTTTTTTGACCACCACACATTTTTCCTAATTTTTAAAAGTGCTTTATATATATATATATATATATATATGGTCTGAAGGTGCTTTACATAATGAGTTTAACAGAGCTGTATGCATGTCATGCTTTCAGATCCTCAACATCCCACAGCTGACTTAATCAAACACAGATCATCTCAAAGTCCTGCTTCCACCCCCTTATCTGATTGGCTAGTGGGGAGCTCTGGAAAGAGTTATGCAGGGAACGCCTCGATTCCCATAAAAATGTAGGCAACTTTAAAAAAGCATAATTTTGGATGTTAGTCCACTTTCTAGATCAAAATGGCCTCAGCACATGACAGAGCAGTTTTACAGGTCATCTTTAACCCTACCAGCCCTTTTGGAGATATCCCTGGATTAAATCAAGAAGATGAGTTGAGAGACGATGGTAAGATGAAGATCCATAATTTGATTACATATGCCAAGTTTGTGTATGATTGTCTCTCACGTAATGTTATATTGCAATAGATAGATAGATAGATAGATAGATAGATAGATAGATAGATAGATAGATAGATAATGTGGCAGTTTACTTAGGGAATTAAATCAAGTCTTTCATACTCAAAAGTTTCAAATGCTATAAAGATGTGTTCTCATTGTGAACACTAATATGTATTTCTTTCATATCTCTTTCTCTAGACAGTGTTTTTGAATCAGAGCTAGTGAAACAGGTGAAAGATCTGGAACTTCAGGGAGTTTCTGCTGCTGAGTCTGGAGACCTGCCCGCTGCTCTTCAGCATTTTAACCAGGCCATCCAGATCCTGCCTCAGAGGGCTTCAGCCTACAACAACCGAGCCCAGACCAAACGCCTGCAGGGAGACACGAAAGGTGATGGGTTTCTTCTTTTGTTCCCATAATCAGCTGAAAAGGATTCCAACTTTAATTTCTGCTGTTCTTTTTTTTAGTGACCATAATGAAAACTGTTATAGATGTTCACACAAAATGTAATTATATAGGGGCAGATTATCGCTTAATAAAAGCTTATTTTTGTGCATTTGCTTTCATAATACTACCTCAAAATTCTTTCCATAGTGCATTATTTGTAAACCAATACATGTTGATATTTGTATTACATAACCAGCTCATGTATGGCTTTACAAATGTAATATATTTGCCTGAGTCCTGTGAAACGTGAGTCACAATAAAAGCTTTTAAAGGCTTGTGTAAATGTTGCATCAGCAAATGCATTTTTATATCATGTTTAGTTTGGTTTTGTTAACACTATCTGTTTAGTGTAGGTTGTACAATATTTCCAAAGCGATGCAGCATTAACCTTTTAGAGGATGTTTAGTTTATGAACTGCCATGACATAAATTAAAAAAACATCATAAAACCTTGCCAGACTTTTATCTGTTTCAGTTAAAACTGAACGTGACTTTAGCGCCACTCACTGGAGTAGTAATATAATTTTGAAGAAATGTCAGCGCAATTTTTATTTTTTTGTCCCATTGAGTATTATTTAAAAAAAGCTAATTAAATTATATGGATTTAAACAAGGCAAGTGTGGATTTATATATGTATTGCAGGTGCAGTGGAAGATCTGGAGCGTGCCATTTCTCTCAGTGGCGGCATCGGGCGATCAGCCTGTCAGGCTCTGGTCCAGCGTGGCCTTCTTCTTAAGTTGTCGGGTCGCGATGAGGAGGCTCGGGTGGACTTTGAAAAGGCAGCCGCTTTAGGCAGTGAGTTCGCCCGGCAGCAGGCTGTGATCTTGAACCCCTACGCTGCCCTATGTAACCGCATGCTGTCAGAGGTCATCAATAAACTACGCAACCCAGAAATGTCAGACATGCCATAGAGATGGAAAAGTATATACTAATAAGTATATGCATTGTATTGTAACAAAGGGATACATTTATTAACTTTGTACTTTCTGGTTTTCACAAGTGAATAAAATCAAAACTTTTTCAGATGATTGTCACTTTCGGGGATGTAGAGAATCAAATATCTCTCTTTCTTAAGCATCGATATCGATGTATAAGAAAGAGAGAGAGAGAGAGAGAGAGAGAGAGCTTTGCAATACCTAAAATTATGATAGCACTGGAGGAACAGGTAAATACACTTTTTATATATATATATATATATATATATATATATATATACATACATATATATATATATATATATATATATATATATATATATATATATATATATATATATATATATATACACACACACACACATTATGATTTTATAATAATAATAATGATAATTTAATTTGTTTTCAGCAGACAAAATAAATGTATACTTGTTTGAAACAACAAGAGGGTGAACAAATTAATACATTTTTGGGAACTACGCCTTTATGTTTATTTTTTGAAGCCTGCTTATATAACAGTGTATTTTTTAGCCACTAGAGGTCAGCAATGATCTGTCAAAAGTTAGGAACGTTTACCCAAGAAAGAAAATCTCTTTAAAATACATAATTTTTTTTATAGCTATATTAGCCAGCCCTAATTAGCACACAGCTTGATCTTATTCCTGCAATGTAATTTTGTCCCATATTCATCAGTGATTCTCGGCTCCCTCCAAACACGATTGCTCACTTCAACTCTTGGCGTAAGTGTGGTGTTAGGGCGAGGATACTGGTGCTGTACTGTCACATGCATGATGATAATGGTGCTTGTGGACCCTCCGGCTGTGAAAGGGCTCCTCTACTTTTCTCTCACTCTCTCTTGATTTCATGAGACAGAGAAGCGACCTTATCTGGACAGGCTGTGTTAAAGAGTCTCCCGCTTTGATGTGTTATTCTTTAATGGTCTAACAACCGTGTGGCAGGTGTGGCTCTGAAAGCTGGAGGGACAGTAATGAGAGACTCTCCAGTGAAGGAGGAAGTCAAATAGCAGGCTGTGAGGTGGGGCAGGGCTGGATCTCTGTCAGCAAGATGTGAGGCTGAGACAAAGACACTGATGTTGGGAAAGTTAATATTTATACCTGGTGTTTCAGACTTCACATCAAATAAATGTAAAACACTCACAGTATATTTCACTTCCTTACTGGGACATATTTAAGTGAAACTCAAATGAAACCCAGTGATTATCAATGAGTTATATGGTTGCATTGTACAGTAAATATATATTTTTTTAACATTAGATAATGCATTATATGTCAAGAACTAACAATTAACACCCCATAATATTAATTAATCTAGTTTAATGTTAAATTTTAAAATAGCATACAAAGTTGGCATTGACTAAAACATAAATTCATCAATATTTAGGAAGTCATTGCTTGCAGAATTCTTTTATTTTATATTTCTACAGATTGTGCTACAAGAAGTCTCTTATTTTCCTTGTGCCTCATCAGTAGTGAGAACACTATTGACTAGAGTCTGGTACTCTCCTCTTCTTTCATGGAGATCTAGTAAGCTGGGTAATGCTACAGGTTCACTTCTGATCTCCTTCTGGTAGAAAGGACAGACCTTCAGGTGCTCTGCCATGGGGGGCATATCTTCAAAGACCCATTTATCCACTGGAGAGAACAGACTGCTGAACTCCCATGCCTACATGGAGATGAGAAAGGTCCAATATATAAATTATGTCATTGCATAAAATAATAATAATAATAATTTTAAATGACAAAGAAATTTCAAGCAATACATTTTACAATAATATATATATATATATATATATATATATATATATATATATATATATATATATATATATATATATATATATATATATAAAGCCAGTCCAGTGCATATATAAATTCATCACTATGTTGACAGCTATTACAAAATGACCCCTGTTTGTCCTCTCTGTTGCTCTCTGACCCGCATACCTCGGAGAACAGATAACAGAGCACCAACGTACTTAGGATGTTTATCATGCCCTCCGACAGAGTTAATGCTCCTGAAATCAAATTAGATGGGCTGGAAAGCTTTGAAGATTTTTTGGGGATTGAACTGTGACTGTGCACATGATTTTTAGTCTCATTTGAGTCTTATTATGAATAATTAAATTAATAAAACAATATTAAACAATATTGATAATAATACGGCTGTTACTTAAGCTCTAATAAGGCTTTCACAAAAACTGGAATACATGCTGGTAGTCCTATTCTTGCCTTGAAGGTGACAATCCAATACATGTATTTGTTGCCCACAAGATAACCATTATTGTACTTAGACTTTTTGATACACAACATTTGCTTGTTTAAAAACAAGAAGAACATGACAACTTTGAAACTCAAAGCTTACCATGACTGTTGATATTTCTTGTGTTTGAAAATAGACTCTGTAATGAGACAAGGGAATAGACACTGAAAGGAAACGTCTCGGAAATGATCCAGTGTTGCTATTGTATAGACGATTATTGACTTATCTTTCTAGACACAACATAAAACCACATAACAAGACAATTCTCAGACTTCACCGAATAAATATTTACAGTACATATCAGACAATGCTTTCTAGAAGAATGAACATAAAATCTAAACATTTTTTGTTTGTTTGTTTTGCTTAGATGAGGTATTTGACCATAAACAGCAGAGCCTCTAAGAAATAGCAGAGCCTCTAAGAAAACATTTTATAATAACCATACACCTTAAAACACTGCATCAGACAATCTATGCACAGTTATTCTTTTTCAAAGAGAGACACCAGTAGCACACACTTCTAGACGTCTTTGTTATTGTCAAAGGTCTTGAGCATAAATAGAGGCCGGTCTCACTTACCGTTGCCTGTCCTGGCAATGTTAGCATGGCAATTTTTTTTTTTTTTATGGGTCTGTGTGGATGTAAATATCTCTCCTCTGTTCAGCTGTTATAAACAGACAAAAAGGCAAGTCAGACTATGAGAAACAAGGTTACATTACATTACATACAGTTACTATTTTTTTTATACTGTGCTAAGTGATTGTCAATAATGTTCAATATTATTGAATAACCACTTAAAAATGAGGACAATAGCTGTTTATTTAACAAGGAGTTTTGGACTGGTGAGTAAATACGAGTGAATTGATAACAGGAGGCTAATATGTTCATCCATAAATAACAAATGTATTCAAAGAATAAGAAAACCAATGCCTTGGCAGTTATTTTACAGTCTTCTAAAGAATATGTTACTGAATTTTTAAAACACCCTATAATAAGTTTATTACACATAATATCCACTAGATGTCAGTACAGCCCTTTGATGTACATAGATTGTGGAGCATTACAGGTTTGCATTATTAGATATTGCTTGTGTTAAGGATTAGTGTTTAAGGAACATAAACTTAACAAAAGTCTAAATACATTTTTCTGATTTTATTTATTTAAACCACCTTGGTTGATGCTAATGTGTTGAGGATTTTTGACTTCAGACATTGGCTTTGTTGACTCTCATTTCAATGCTTTTCAAAAATTATGTCCAAAACTAGTTGTGTCTACAAAACAATAATGACCTTATTAGCATCCTTGGAGTAAAAAAAAAACACCTACTTGTGTCTACAAAAACAACAATGACCTTATTAGCATCCTTAGAGTATAGAAACAAATTAATCAGATGTCGGCTCTGAAGTGAAGTCAGTCAATAAAATGAAAACTGCTGATGCCTCGTCAATGAAATTTTCAATGAGCTTCTCACTTTAATTTAACCTGAAGAAGAAAAAGCCACCATGCATGCAGGCGTTTATGATCATATAAATTTAGCCCATCAACAACAAATCTGTATCCAGTCTCACACTATTAATGTCAAAAAGTAATTAAAGCCACCTTTCAATGATGTCTTTACTGCTAATACTACTTAATTAGGAAAGGGATTTTATAGGTTCCCCCAGGACATGAAACTTTGTCTAATTTTGCTACATTAATGAAGAAAGTTTTAAGCAGGACAAAATGAGGGAAACTGAAAACAAGGCATTAAAGTGAAGCTGTATTCACAACCAGACAGACTAATAACAGACTAGAGCACCAGATACAGCCACAAGAGGATGAGGTGACCGCAGGTCAGAGCATCAAATGGAGAAACATCAACTTATTAAGGTCAGGCTATGCTGAATGTCAAAGCTCTCTGTCATACAGTAGCTGGATGAAAGATGAGTCTGACATAAATTGCAGATTTGAAAAAAAACTTTAATGTTTTGCTGCACTCAGGAGGTTTGGCTGTTATTTTTTTTTTTTTTTTCCAGAAAGACTCTGCTGGTAAATGATGCATCTTCCTGCTTTGATGGTCATTGAAAATGAGCTGTGTCTGGAATAAAAAATCACAGAAACAACATATGTATTGCAAGAAATCCATTATATTACAGTAATTATTTCAAGTCATTCAGGGAACATCCAGGTCTTGTACTTTCAGGACTGATTAACAAGCAACTGCCATTTGAGATTAATGGAAATGTTCCCGCTTACTTCAGGTTTATTAGAACTCCTTGGGTGCACCCATATGGTATCCTTTCTGACCTTTAAAATCGTAATTTTAGTGGTGGATAATTAGGCTTATGTGGAAAACTAAAATTTAAAGGCAGGTATTTCGTAACTTTATTTTATAAAACATTTACAGTTTTACAAAATAAATCCTACGCATGGCTTCTTTGCTTTCAGGCTGCCAAAGAGATGAACTTTTATATCACCGATTGACAAAAAGGCAACCAAATGTCACCTAGCTACAAACTGATGAAGATAATTCAGCATTGGTGCTGGTGTGTGTGTGTGATTTGGAGTGTGTGTACACTTGTTCTTGTGTGAGTGTGTTTCCTGTTATGGAGCTACGAGATAAGAGGCCTGTCCCTGATAAGAGAACTGAACAGACTTCTGGGAGATGGCACATGTGGTTCACTTTGGCCGACTGATGGAAACATGGTCTATTTAACACACCCCATTTATCCTTGCTCCATATTTCACCTTCGGCTTTATGCCAGTCACAGCGTGCACCTTGGTAATCTTTTCTTGTTCGGAATGAATTATAGTGTTTGTGTGTTTTGAAAGGTGTGGAGGGAAGGCTTCATCTGTTTACTCTCTTTGCATCCAGCCATTGCGGACCTGAACGCATTAAATTTGAAAAGAATGACGTCGCTTCATGAAGACACAACAAACTGCAAAGAGCTCGGAGCCAAATTCACCTGTGCATCCATACAGTCTGCTTTTCAAACACCACGTAGCCTTTTGATACAATAATAGCAGACATATGGATGCCTCAACCATTAAATTTCAAGCTTTTACAAATTTCAAACCTATTTTCTATATCATGTAAAACACAAAAAAGGGATTTTTTTTTTTTTTTTTTTTTTGTAGGATGTTAGCATTACTCTTCTCCACACAGCGGAAACATACTGTTGCCAGAAAATAAAAAGGAACACTATTAAAATCAGGAAATGAGTGAACTTTTCCATTAAAAAGCTAAAAATATCCACTGTACCTAACACCTAAATCTAATCTGCATTTTTTTTTTTCGCAGTGAAGGAGTGACTGTATTACCTATGATGACAAACTGTAAGCACTAACCATGTCTCTTATAAAAGCACTTCCTATACTCAGGATTCAAAAAGTGCCTTGGCGTTTCTTGCATTAGATGTCAAAGCGTGAATAATTGATATTAGCCTGAAGTCTCTTGTGATATACAATTACAGACTTTAAATTCTCTCCCCAGTAAAACTAATGTTCTGAGAGGAATGGCCCTGTGTACCGCACAGCGAGAAACTAAATGCAGCCAACTGAAAAAAAAACTTGCCTTTGGCGACATTGCTGCAAAATTATATAACATTGCTTCTTGCATGTTTTGGGGCGATTTCTAGGTGAAATGTCCAGTCAGTGGCACTAAAAGCGTGTTCAGTTTGATCCAAAACAGATGAATGTGAATCTAGAAATATTTTATTGCATTTTTTAGATATTTGTTTTGCTGCAATTCACAAATTACCCATCCATGCGATTAACATTGCTTGAAGGTAAATTCTCTATCGCTTTCAAAAATAAAATAACCACCCACCCCAAACCTAACCAATAGTGTTTAGAAAAGCAAACGTGATATAAAAACGCATTTACTGAAGCAACCATATCACTTTAGCTAGCTTTTATCATGACTCGTATTTCACAGGACTTAAAGTTTACTACAACACATTAGTAAAATCATAGCCTACATATGGAGCAAACGTCACTAATGTATTATAATCATGCACTATTGTTACAAGTGTTTTGAGGTCATAACACTGTCCCAGTTTTGTCCAAGAAAGACGAAAAAGGTTCCAAAAAGGATTCAAATAACAAATATATATATATATATATATATATATATATATATATATATATATATATATATATATATATATATATATATATATATATATTTAAACCAAAGGCAACATCTCTCTCTCTTTCTCTCTCTCTCTCTCTCTCTCTCTCTCTCTCTCTCTCTCACACACACACACACACACACACACACACAAAATACTGGACCATGAACTGAAACAACTGAAAAGCTTAAATACACAAGGAAAGACAAGCAGGTGTGAACAAATTATACTAAGGTCTGGCAGGAAGAACAAAGGAAACACAGGTAACTGAGGAAAACAAACTAAAAGTCCATGAAAATGAAAGTTACAGAACATAAAACACAGTATTGTGCAAAGAACTGCATGGAAATAAATCTTTATTATTTGTGAAGTCATTACTTGTGTGAAGCTGGAAACTGCAGTGAATTGTGTGTAGGCCTGTAGATACATTGTTGAAGTTTTGGTTCATACTGTATATGAGCCTGTGTTGTAACCATACTGAATAATGTTCTCACTTTCTGTGGTAATTTATACTCACATTACCTTAATTCATAGACATCCCATATTACAGTTACAGTGTTATGATAGAAAACTTAATTACATTTGAAAGAAGCAAATAAGTGGGTGACTCTGTGTATTATGTCTCCAGATAAAGAAAGCTACTCCTACAGACTTAGCTTTGTTTTGCCTCCTTTTCGATCTCTTAGTAACAAAACTTATTTCACTGGAAACAGAAGTATACAGTCTTCTGCTTTTATTTAAGAGATATGAGTATGTTTCAAGTATGTGTGTTGTCACTATTTCAAATATTCATGCACTTTTTTTTTTCTTCAGCCAGAGCCCTAGTTAAATGTAATCATTCCTAAAATAATTTGACTAAATAGGTTTAGCAACAATTATTTTTCAGAGTTTGGATATTTTTATTATTATTATTATTTTTTAAGTCATATTGAGTTGGATAAGAATTAGCCTATTACTTTGGCAGGCAGGTAGGCTATGCAATGTTTTTTTTTTTCTGATAATTGAAATGACTTTCTTTTCTTCTTCCTTTCCTGAATTCTGACCATACAATAATATTATTAATACTTTAACTTTACCATGGTACCATAGACAGCTTCTGTCCACACTAGCATTGTCATTACACCAAGATTTCAGTATTTGATACAGCAAACAATTACAATGATCATACAATGAATATAATTATTTTATTTAAAAAGTTAATTATTAATGTAAATATTAACTAATTTAATTATGATGATATAATAGGTCTGTAAGACTGAATTTATACTGGAAAAGCTAATGCTCATATTTTGACTTTTTTCCTCCATTTGTTTACATTAACATTTTACTGTAAAATTATTATAGATTCATGTAGGCTGTCCTTAAGACAGTTATTGAAGCTTTCAGAGTCAGAATTGTATTATTTTTATTCTTTGATTTGAGAAAACAACTAATTGCATGGCTTACTGAACAAAATAAAAGTGATGCTATACACTACTTATCCACTAGTTGGCAGTTATATCAAAGCACAGTCTTTCAAAGCATCTCTCATTTAGAGTTCAAGAATAGTATAGTGTTAACCTTCCCCTTTCTAAAGACTTTTTATGTGTCAAATCATTCTGACAAGAGCAAAAAGCTGTCACTTTTATGTATGCAGGGATTGTGTCTGGTCTGGAATCTGCAGGGTGTTTTGTGGGTGTATCATGTCTGGTGTCTGCTTCTGGAGGGTAGTTTTTCAGTGGCTAGCACAGAAGGGCACACCAGCATCCAGATGGCTACAGTGAGTAAACTCTTCTGCTCTAAAACTTAAACTGGAGGAAAGTTGAATTTGACAGGATTTTTTTTTAGTTTTTCTTCTTTCAAAAGTAAGGTAAGTGTGTATATATATATTATATATTAACACTTTAGTTTAGGGACCAATTCTCACTATTAACTAGTTGCTTATTAGCATGCCTATTATTAACATATTTGCTGTTTATTAGTACTTACAAAGCACATATTCTGCATGACCATATTCTACATCCCAATCAATGCTACCCAATACCTAAACTTAACAACTATTAATTATTAATAACTATTAATTAACTATTAAAAGCAGAAATTAGGAGTTATTGAGGCAAAAGTCATAGTTAATGGTTTGTTAATAGCAAGGGTTATACCTTAAAATAAAGTGTGACCATTATATTTGAAAATAAAACAAACAAAACAATTTAATTTTCAAAGAGTTTTGATTTAATTTCTCTAAAAATGTGGTGTAATCATTTAGTAAAAAAACAAAAAAAAAAAAAAATTAAACATTTCTCTTATGCATAACCCTAAAAAAAGTCACTTATGACAGCTTTGCATACTTTGTTAGCATTTTAATTAGACTTAAAAATATATTATTATTTTATTAATTACACATATATTACACATATATATTATGTTTATATTTAATAATATATTTTTATATGTAAATATTATATTTATCATAGAAGAGGCGTAAGTCATGTGAGTGTGTGTTGTATCTATTTATTTTTGCAGTGCATTTTTAAAGAAATTAATACAAATAATGTGCAGACTTTCATTGTCGAGGAAGAGACACACAAATGCACATACATACACAAACTCATCACATGTACACAATACGTTTTTATCTTTTTTATTTTATTTTTTAAAGTGCATAAACGCAGTTGCTGGATAATATGGAGGCAATTAAAACTTAACTTGAGTTATGCTAAGCATGGTTACAAACGAGAATTCACGCATCCAGTGCACACAAACATAAAACCAGACATTTTAAGAGCTGACAGAGACTTAAATGCATTTCCAAGCTCTCTGTTCTCACAATCACACCAGCTATGAAGTGAACAGAGAGTGATTTTATTATTTTTTTTTTTTCACATAAGAACCTCAAAGAGCCGAATATACGGCATCCAGACGTTTTTAGCCTCTGTGATTTGAAATCATCAAAGGTGTTTGTTTCCCAGACATGTTTTGAGGAATTCCATCTGTCTTGTTTGATGCTTTGTTTAAGCCAGAATAATGGAATCTTTTTTATATTTGATAGAAGCATTTCATTCGGGTGCATTTGTATTTTATTTGCAATCATAAAAATAAGGCATGTACATACATGCTGACATGTCTGCAGTCTATATGCAGTATCTATTGCCTGCATTATTGTGAACCTACATTTATTCTACTGTTAAGCATCAGCAATGTGGCTTCATGACATAAACATTACATTGTTTTTTTTGTTTGTTTTTTTATCCAGAACAGAAATGACTATAAACCAATCTTGGCATTTGTAATATTTTCTAAGTCTAGGAAAAGTGATATTGCTGTTTAAAGTCATTAGCTTAGCAATATGCTAATATGTTAATCAAGCTTGTTGTGTGCATCATGTCATGAATATTAAGGCAAGTCAGCTAGTCAAAAAACAGCTGATATGTTTTTGGATGATGGCCACCAGCATTGGTTAGTTGTATGCTAGTGTCTCCACTTTTAACTAGCTTAAAAGGATAGTTATGCCAACAAATTTAATCCTGTCTGCATTTACTCACTCTCATGCAATGCTAAACCTGTAAGATTGTCATTAATCTTAAGACACACAAATGAAGTTTAATAAAAGGACAGATTTCTGTCCCTCCAAAGAAAGATAGTGTAAGTCTCCTGAACTGATACGATAACTTCATATGACAAACAGATTTATTTAGTTTTAACGTTATTCACATATAAACATCGATCAACACTCAGAGTAGCTACATCAAAAACAGAAGCTCACACATGTTTGCTTGACATGCGTGAACTAATGAGGTTTCCCAAAGAAAATATGTTTTCTTATATTTCTTTATATTCATATATTGCAGTACTGAATAATATATATGGAATTGTTGCTTTACATTTATTGAAAAATATGTGACAATGTATCACTTTTATTTTTTATTTTTATTTTAACAAGAAATCCAGTTGCCCAAAATGTCAAAACTGTTATTAATTGTCAGTGAACATTTTTATATAACATCACACATATTTTCATATTTGAAATTTGCAAACAATAAAGTGAAATTAAAGTTTATGAGTATGTGCTCAGCTTTATGCAAACCCATTTGTTAGCTCATAAAAGAGAAATGAATTAACTGAGTGTTTCCATAAAGTTATTACATGTGCTACAAAAAATGTAGTACAGTTCTGTGAATTGTTTTAGTCTTCATTGCTATGCACAGCATGGGAGGTGGCATTTATAATAGGGTGCCTCCCTAAAAAGTAGCCGCTGATGAAGACACTAGCAAGGCACAGTAGCTCACTATATGTCATTGCCTTTCTTTAGTAACAGAAGGCCCCTATTTTTCATTCCAAGTTGAAGACCTCCTCCATTTTGGCACCATGGGGCTGTGATTCCACCATGCTCCGTTACTCACAGAGTCTCCCGCAATGAAGAAAAACATATTCACTGAGCAGCCACAGCATGGATGCCACTGCAATTGCCTGTTGCACCTTCACCCGTGTGGAGCGGGATCTACTGGAGGAGAGTCTGCAGGTTTGGGTTCACCTCAGATGGCACAAAAAACTGCAGAAGAGAAATGCGGGTCTCCGGATGATAGATTTTACCTGGGGTTCTATGGGATGCCATGCTTAATTTCAACAACCTGTGGTCCAAGGGCATCCGCCACGGTAATGAGCGAGTACACAGCCTACATCAGCCACCCTCAGCATAAGTGCCTGTGACACTTTATCAGGCCGACACAAATGGTTTCCTGGTTTGGTGATCTTTTCGCAAACTACAGCTAAACCTAACCTGGAGAGGCATATTGAAAGTGACGCATCCACATTTCAAATGAGCTGTGTTTCACCTTGCATCAGTTTTCTTGAATTTAGATGTGTTTTAAAATAGGAACTCTTGAGTTGCTGTAGATAAAGGGGATTGCACTCCAGTGCTGTGAGGTATTGAGCCACTTCTGGGCTCAGCTGTAGGTTAAATTATTCCAAAATCATCTTATTTCAAAGTCATCTCAAGTTGGAAACTTGCTCAAAAGTGACTGCAGCCCACAAAGAAAGTTCCACAGCTCACACTGAAACAGAAAAAAAGGAAATAGCAAGCTCCACAGGCCAACAGCGGCGCTTCCTTCTGAACAGAGCGGAGCATAACATTTTCCGTAGGAAAACTGAGGTGGCTATGATGGCTGTTTATTATGCAGCATGTTTGGGTTTGCACTGAGAAGTTTATAATACTGAAAAAGAGCAGTATTTGTTAGCATTCCAATTCAATGATAACTGCTCCCCCGGAAGCACCTGACCAGGGGCAGATGCCATACCCTTGCCCAGTCAGGTGTGCCGTGAAAAATTATCCAAGCTTCATATCTCTATTATAATTTGTTATTATTATTTAAAATCAGAGGGTTTTACAAATATTTAACCAATGATAAGTATTACAAAGTGCTTGTCACTAAAGCTTGTAACGCTATTGGATCCTCAAGCTCTCAGCGGAACCTCGTAACTTCCCGCCTCCATTCACCTGACCCACATTATGCAAGCTTGCCTCGTATTTTGGAGAAACTGTAGATATGGTAGGTTTATTCCTATGATTAATGTGATATTAAAACAACCAAAAAATAAAATAAAATAAATAAACCTTGAAAGTTTTTGTTTGTATGTTTGCTTTATGTTGAAAGTTGCAAACCAAAGAGCACTCCAAAATGGATCTGTCACTGGTAAAACATAAAATAGAAACTATAGAAAATATATTTAATTTATATTTCTTGCTAACTAAATAAATAGATAGATAATAAATACTATACTATATTATACTTTACTATAGTAAAATAAAAATAAAAAAAATATTAATAAATAAATAAATAATACTAATACTAATACTAATACTAATACTAATAATAATAATAATAATAATAATAAATAAAAAATAAATAAAAAGGTCAAGGGAGAACAATGCTTTTTGTTATATACCAGCAGGGCCTAACCGAAACCAGCTAAACCAATGTTAGTCAGTGTTTCTGTGAGAAAGTTTCAGGGCTTGACATTTATTGAAACATTGACATATTCCTGCTCGTTAAAAAAATAAAATAAAATAAAATTATATATATATATATATATATATATAAGACCATGTCTTCATAATTTATTCTTGTTTCTTCTCAAATGTTTTGCTTTTATATATTTAATTTTGACTATGTCCCAGACCAACAATTTAAATCTTAAAGCGTCTGTCTTTACAATATTACTATAATAATATAAAATATTAATATTTATTAAATTGAGATTAATAACCAATTAATTTTGAAAATATTATATTATTTTAACAAACAAAATGTAAAAAAAAAATCTGTATTTGTGTGAACATTATTTCAATTGATTACAAATTATATGTATTTTACACACATTTTAGATAAAATATGAGATGTGATGTCTGAAGAATACAGAAAGCTGTAATTTAATGAAAAAAAATAATAATAACAATAACGAAAAGGTTATATTTAGAAATTATGAAATAAGGTTATATTTAGAATATAAAAAAAACAAACAAAAAAAAAAACTGCAATACAAAATATTATACCAGTTTGTTCCTAATTTGGTTAAAACTGTCAGAGAAATGTTGTTAAACCACAGAAAAACTGATGTTGACATCTGTTGATAATTAAAATGTTTTAGAAAAATTGCAAACAAAGCAAAAACAAAAGTAATGTTTTAAATCAGTTTAACTTTTAGATTAGGCCTACAGCAGAGTTAACTTCTTAAGAGATGCTTTTGTTTACGTGGTCAGATGGTCCGAACCTGCAGCTCCAAATGAGATAAACGAGGGAGCAAACACTTAGGTCACCGCTGCGGTATTGATTACCTATGGCACCCCGCTATCACTCTTAACCTCTATCTCTTTCACCTGCTCTCTCTTTCGAAAAACATTCTCTCCATCACTCTCACCTCTACCTGGTTTATCTTCATAACTTCTTCTCAGGCACAAATGCAGACAAACAAAAACAAACCAAGGAAGAGACGTCAAAAACTGCACAAGAACAAATGTTTGTTTTGAGTCACTTGTTAAGTCAGGATTTGACAACGAGCAGAATTGGATCCATTGGACTGAGGAGGTATTGTGGGGTCACTTATCCGTGAAGTGATGCTTGGTCTTAAAAATATGGCATTTTTTGATAGAGAGAGGCAACCGTGACAAGTAGTGCTGAGTGAATTACACAAATTATGTATCTGATGAAATATTACTCTATTAAAATTACTTGTTTGATATTTCTACTTGCATGAAACTACAATAGTACTTCTGCATAGAATGGTTTAATGTGACAGACGCTAACAGACAGACCAGTATGACAATATTATGAGATAATTTGAGTAGTCAACCAGACAGTGAGGTAACACTTTATTTTGATGGTCCCTTTTGAACATTCTGTTGACAAGAAGTAATGTTGCACCTACATGTCTACTAACTCTCGTCAGAGTATTAGTAGACTGTTTGCTTAATATCTGCTAACTCTTTGTTGTGATGGTCTCCCAACAGACATTCTACTGACTATAAGTAACTTTGCAAATACATGTTGGCTTATTCTAACCCTAACCCTACCAGTCTACTAATACTCTACTAATACTCTAATGAGAGTTAGTAGACATGTAGGTGCAACGTTACTTATAGTCAACGGAATGTGTTAAAGGGACCATCAAAATAAAATGAAACCGTCAGGGATAGTCAGTTAGGAGATTTGGATGGAGATCTTAAATACAAATATGCAGCCAGTTCCACTCACTTCATTCCAAACCGTCAAAACCTCACTTCAATCTGGGTCATGGCACCAACGCAACTGGTTTTGTTCATCCGCTCCAAGTGGGGCTCAAACCACTGACAGCCTGCATGGGACACAGGTGGGCTAACAAAATTGTCAAACACCATAGCTTCTAGTGCAGTGGTTCTCAACCAGGTGCCAGGACCCACTAGGGGGCCTCAGCACACTTCCAAGGGGGCTGCAAAATGGCTTAAAATGTTTTACACAAAGCAAGCTTTAATATTAACTAAACCAGGTAAAAATCTAAATGTAAGCTGAAATCTTGCTTATTTTTAATTTGCTCCTTTAAAAAATCTCTTTCCAAACTTGTATAATTTTCTTTATTCTGCTGAACACAAAACAAGGTATTTTGAAGAATGTTGTTATAGTAACTGAACAGTAAAAAAAAGTTTACAAATCACTTGTCCTACTTTATGTAAACTTACTTTTTTAAAAATAAAAAAAATGGCAGCCAGAAGTCCACTCTAAGATTATTAAACTTCCAACAATATTTCAGCTATAATTCAGGAGTGTATGAAAACAACAGCAAAAATACCATGCAGTAATAAAGAAATAAAAATAAAAGAGAAGTACACTTTAGAAAAATTAAAAGTGTTACAATTCAGTATAAGAAAACAATTGTTCAACTGTTAAGATTAGCTGTATTATTGTAATGTTATGTAACTGACAACATACATTACATCTCAAGGCTAGTTTTAAACATTATAAATAACAATGTCATTAGTGTCCAGCACTGGTAACAGTAAGGTATAAAACTGGCATCATAATATAAGGTTAAACTAAAATGACTCATAAATCACAGTCGTATTACAGATTCTGTATAATATAGTCAGATATCAAATCTCCTTTGACTCAGCTTTGTAAGGGAGAATGACATCATGACTGGCAGTTTAGACTGATTCAAAACCACAAAAGTATGGAGTGGAGAAAGATTTGACCAAAAGGGTTGACAGTGATGCCAGAGAGTGCTGTATAATGAAATGTTTGTCTGGCACTGGGTAAAGCTACTGATGTTGACACAGTTTGTGCTGCTTACCTGACAGAATTTTCATTTCTAGTTGTGTACTTACATTCTAATCCTCACAGATGCTTTCTTACAGAAGTGACTTAGAAAAGAGTCTCTGTATCACACTCTGTATAATTGCAAGGACAAGTAGTTAAGAATGTTCATTTCCATGCAAAGGCTCAAAAAATCTAGAAAAATAGCAAGAAAAAAAAACTGAAAACACATAAGTACCTTTCAGGAATGTGTAATTATTATTATTATTATTATTATTATTATTATTATTATTATTATTACCAATATATTTACCTGGACACAAACAGTAAAATCAGTAATATACTGGAAAATTATTACAATTTAAAACAACTGTTTTCCATTTGAAAAAAAATTGGCAATATGATGGCAAATCATGATCCTTCAGAAATCCTTAATGCTGATGCTCAGTTATTATAAATTATCATTGCTGTGCAATTATTAATATGAATATGAATTATTATCAATGTTGAAAACAGATTTTGCTGCTAAATATTTTTGTTAACACTTTTCTTGAAGCCTTTATGTATAATGCCGTATAAATGTGTTCATAATGCACTTTTTTTTAATGCATTATATCCTTTCATAAACATTTGTAACCACAAGTAAAATGCATTATAATATCTGAAGGTTTGTTTGTCATGAGTGTTAATGCATTATACTGTATTATAACTGTGGTCACAATTATTCATGAGATAATTCAATGCATTACAGAGCATAATTGATACATTATAAATGAAAAGAACAGCATCTATTTGAAACAGAAATCTTTTGAACATTAGAAATGTCCTTATTTACATTTGTAAATGCTGAGAAAATTTGCTGAAAAAAAGTTTCTTTCATTTTAATCTTAAAAAATTTTAAATAGTGTATCACAGTTTCCACTAATTAAATAAATAATTTATTGAACAAAAAACAAACAAATAAATAAATACATATTCAGCTGAAAAAAAAAGAAATAACATTGAAAATAGAAAGAAATGTTTCTTGAGAACCAAATCAGCATGTCAGCAAATCATCTAATGGTTTCTAAAGGATCATGTGGTAATGAAGACTGGAGTAATGAAGTTGAAAATTCAGCTTTGCATCACAGGAATATATTATTTTAAAATATATTCACATATAAAAATACATTTGAATATTTTAAACTGTTATAATATTTCACACTGTTACTGTCTATTTGTATCTTTGATCAAATAAACAAAAACTTGGTAAGCATAGCAGACTTTAAAAAAAAAAAAAAACATAAACAAAAATCTTAATTACTTCAAATTTTTGACAGGTAATGTATGACAAGCATTTTAATTTATTTGGTAAGAAAAACTTTATTTTGTGTGAGCTACTTAAAGACATAAAAATGTCTTTAATTGTGACATCATGCTGACTTAAGCACGAGATGCAGTTGGGCCCAGGGTGCAAAACGGCAATAGAATGAGCAATAGCGTTCTGTTGACAAAAGAGGAAGTGATCAAATTTGCCCCAGTGGTGTCTGCGCCCAAATTCAGTTTATGGGACATGTATTGGAGAGGATTCAACTGGGTGTTTATTGAAGTTCAGAACCTTTCCATCTCTCATTAAATTGATTCATGTGCCCAATAAGCAGCACCCAGGCAGCAGGTGTGGATGCTGGCATGAGAGTTGAGTCTGGTTACATCCATCACCCTGAGCAGGCAGAGTTAAGACAGATCTCACATGACTTCTCCAGAGGCCCTGCTGCCGACCCATGAGCTGCTCACCTGCTCCCACATCTGAATGACCCCTTAACAACCACACACACACACATTCAAAATAGATAGATACTGTGGATATAAGGGCCCACATAGGTGCAAACACTTCCAGGCAGCCCAAAGAGGACAGAAGTTCAAAACTGCTGTCAAAAGGGCACTTATCAAATGAGGATAAGCTAGTGATGTAGTCATTTATCAACTTCTAAGATAACTTACTAGACTAATATCTCTGCTTGATCCAAGGAAATTCCTAACTTACTAGACTTATATCTCTGCTTGATCCTAGGAAATTCCTGTGTGTTTACAAGTATCAATTGGCCAAGCTATATAAATAAATAAATAAATAAATAAATAAATAAATAAATAAATAAATAACTTGTCAAACCTTCCTCAGTTTAAAACAACAAGAATGATAATGAAGGAATAGAATAAATGAAAACAAACAAATTAATTAATGAATTAATAAAAATAAAATGATAATAATAATAATAATAATAATAATAATAATAATACAAGATTTATTTTAATAGGACAGGTTTAAATAAATAAATAAATAAATAAATAAATAAATAAATAAATAAATAAATAAATAAAACTATCAAGTAAAATGTATTTGTGTTGTGCTTTGTTTCAAAGCAACTTTACAGAAAATCATGATCTTAATGTTTACAATACCTTAATATCTTCATTCATTATAGTCACAATTAGCAGATTAGAGCTGGGCAATTATTTATTTTACATTTTGCAACAATTCAAGCAAACACTTGAGATTTGCTTGAGAGAGAGAGAGAGAAAGAGAGAGAAAGAGAGAGATAGTGAGAGATAGAGAGAGAAAGAGAGAGAGAGAGAGCTGGCCAGAAACCTCTCTCTACTTTACTTTGAGTAATAAATAAATAAATGACTTTATAAAGTAAAAACGATTATATAAAGTAAGTAAATAAGTGTAATTTCTTTACCACAATTGTAGAATCTGAAATTAGTTATAACAAGGTCAAGGACCAGCCAAATGGAAAGAGGAAAATTACTTTAATTACTTTAAACTAAATCATGACTTAATGAAAATGTAAATAAATAAATAAATAAAAATGGAGGAATGTTTATATGAGTCTTGGGTTTAAAGGTAGGTAGAAAACATTATTAACTATTTATAAAAAAAGAAAAAAAAAAGAAAAAAAAAAACTTTATGGAAATTTCTCATTATGATAGAAAATGAAATAATGAACTACTGATATTCCAGATTTTTTTTTTTTTTTTTTTTTTTTTTTTGCCAGGAACTTGTTTTTTTGTCTAGTGTGCAGCTTGTTCCAGTTTCCTTGGAAACCTTCTGATGATTAATTAAGTGGTTGGCTAATGAGGTCTGATGTGCAATTATGAAATGTATGTGATGGATTAGCTTTATGTTAAAAAAGCCTTTCATTACAGATACCTCTGGCAGCACCGAACACAGAATGTTAAATATATCTTCTCTTATTGCTACAGTATGACACTGTGAGGGTGGTGTGCACATAATTATAATTAAATCAAAATTTTAATTTGATATTAATATATAATTAAGTGGAGATGTTTCCACATAATCAAACTGCAAGCCGTCCATCAGTGCTGAACTCTGCAAGTTTCTACATTCACAACATCTAAGTCACTTGTAAGGAAATGCAGTTCTGGCTACAAGAGCAGACATAAACAGGAAGTTAAACTGAGTGTGTAAAAGGCTGTCCATGGCCACAAAAGCCTCATTCTTCATTCTGGTAAATGTAACGTAACTGTCTGTTTGGCCATTACGGTTATTGATGACTTTGATGGGGGTCATTATACATGCTGCTCTTCACGTGCTCTTGAGAGTGGCATTAGGCTGAAGAGGACTCCCCAGAGGACACGAGAACAGAGTCAAGACTAGACTTCAGCACGTACAGCCCACAGCATCAGGCCTATTAGTGTCAATATGCATAATTTAAACACAAATGCGTGTCTGTTATTTAGGATTACCTCAGAGGCTTGACTGTCAGTGCTGCCATTAATGGATGCAACTATGGAATCCCGTTTCCGCCAAACGACAAAAAAAAAAAAAAAAAAAAGGTAATTGTGATTTTTTTTTTATCTCAGAATTAAATTTCTTTTTTTTTCTCAGAACTTTGAGATATAAACTCACAATATATAAGCTCACAATAGCAGGGGCAAAGTCAGAGCTTAGGTCTCACAATTGTGTGTGTGTGTGTGTGTGGTGGGGGGGGGGGGAGTAGTCAAAAATAATTGAAAAACTAATTTTATTTCACTTAACTTTAACTTTATTTTTATTTTATTTTATTTTATTTTATTAGCTGGTTTCTGAAGAAATTTCATTTAGTTTAACTTTCATTTACTAAAATAAATAAATAAATATAAATATAATATATATATATATATAAAGGAACATATTTATTATTAACAGAGTTTTCCCTAAATAAACTACTAATTATACAGCTTATTAAGTAGTTGTTGTGGTTATGTTAAGGTATAGAGTAGGGTTAAGGGATCTAGAATATGGTTATGCAGAATAACATATTAATATGTGCTTTATAAGTACAAATCAACAGCTAATATGCTAGTAATATGCATGCTTATAATGACAACAAGTTCACATTCAATACAATTAAGCACTCTTCTTTACACAAGTGTAGCCATAGTCAGTCTTAGGAAATATGAATTATTTGTTTATCTATCACTTCAAGAACTTGGAAATTAACATTTCCTTCTTGAAATATTGGCTCTAAGAAACATATGGCTGTCATACACATCACTAGTCACTAATATACTTTTTTATTATTGTTCTAATTCTCTCTCATCTTCCTCCTGCTCACTGTCTTACACATGCACACACTCACACGTCTGCTCTGGGCAGGTGGTAGTCTTTACTATTGATTCCTAACATGCAGCTTTGTGAATCTGACTGATTGATTGATTGATGGATGGATGGATTGATTGATTGATTGATTGATTGATTGGTTGGGCACTTCACAGCTGCTGATAACAGAGTCTGTAAACACCTCAAACCAGGAGCTGCTTTTTAGACAGTCAGTTAGTTTTTGAATTTGGATGAGCCATGTACAGAAGGAGGATGTACAGTCCGCCATGAAACAGAGAGGTCTTATATGATACTGAAAGGGTTTGTTTATTATCTTGTGGATTATGTTAATAAAAAGTTGATAGTTCAACACAGACCTTGATTTCTATATTATTATTAATTTGCAATCCAGGATAACATATTTATGCTACCATGTACTTTGATATATCGGCCAAGTCAAGTCAAATATACAGTTTGTCTGTTTATGGAAGTGTGACCATCTTTCATTTGACTGACATCATGTAAACAAACTGGCAGTATCTTTGCAGTTAAGGGTTATTCACATATAGTTTTTTTGATGTGTATATTTGTAAAATGGACCAAGTTGCTACATTGCTTTGCAACTATGAATACAGTTGTGCTCATAAGTTTACAAACACCTTGCAGAATATGCCAAATGATAATAATTTTAACAAAATAAGGGAGATCACGAAATTTGCATGCTATTCTTTATCTAGTACTGCCCCGAATAAGCTATTTCACATTACAGATGTTTATTTATACTTCAAAAGACAAAATAATAACTTTTTTATTTACCTAGTTCAAGAGTTTACATACTCTTGAATCTTAATACTGTGTCGTTTCCTGGATGATCCACAACTGTTTTTATGTTTTTAGTCCCTTGTTAGACCTGAACAGTTTGCTGCTGTCCTTCAGAAAAGTCCTTTAGATACTGCACATTCATTGGATTTCCAGCATCTTCTGCATTTTTGAGCCCTTTCAAACAGTCACTGTATGATTTTGAGATCCATCTTTTCACACTGGGGACAACTGAGGGACTCATACACAACAATTACAAAAGGTGAAAACATTTACTGATGCTCAAGAAGACAACACATTTCATTAAAGGAATAGTTCGCCCAAAAATTACAATTCTGTCATTAATTACTCACCCTCATGTCGTTCCAAATACGCAAGACCTTTGTTCATCTTCAGAACACACCTTAAGATACTTTTGATGAAATCAGAGAGCTTTCTGACACTGCATGGACAGTACCGCAACTACCACGTTCATGGCCCAGAAAGGTAGTAAGGACATCGTCAAAATAGTTCATGTGACATCAGTGGTTCAACCTTAATTTTATGAAGCTACGGAAATACTTTTTGTGTGCAAAGAAAACAAAAAAAGCGACTCTATTCAACAATTTTTTCTCTTCCGTGACAGTCGTCGACACATGTTGACAAAAGTACCACGACTCATGCATAGGCATTTCTCTGTTTGTAAAAGGCGCAGCACATCTGGGTTCTATGACAGAACCAGGGGCGAGTCTAAGATTTTCGTTTTAGGGGGGCTAAGCCCCCAATGAAGGTATAATATAATAATAAAAATTAATGACAAACATATAAATAAAATAAAAAGTTATAGGGTAAAGTGGTAAACTAAACTTATTTATATAAACATATAAACAGCAAATAAACATAATTCTTTTTCACAGTGGAAAACCTTTTATTCAAATTAAAAACCTTAACTCACTCTCAGCATCATACTGTTTGGTGTTTAAGACTAGCAGAGGTTCACAAAATGGTAAATTCTATAACAAATAGAACACTTACATGTACAATGAATAGATGTCACATACATTTCTGTCGCACTGCAATACAGCTGAGCATTCATGTAAAATGTTCTTCTGTGCTGCAATTTCATCCACAATATAAAGACCTTGAATGTCTGAAACCTTGACTCTTGAATCAAAGCGCAGCCTTGAGCTCTGATGGCAAGATACAATTGCTTCAAATCTCCTTGGGCTTTTTTCCCTTTCTTTTTGCAGTCACCATGTGTATATCTTAGATTCTTCGTATTCATATACATGACAAATAAAGACATGATTCACTCACGCAACAGGCTTTTATCAGTTATACAAATGCAAAAACTAACAGTGAATTGCAAACACCTTTAAAGCCCCTAGAGATAAGCTGTGTTATGAAAGTATAATCTTGAGTAGATTTTCACTAGCTTGGTTAATCACAGTACATCGTTACTGTGCTGTGTATAAATAAGATATCTTCAAGGGCATATCATTTACCTTCGTCTCCTCCGTGGTTCCCACAGCCTTTCATGTGCATGCTTTATCTCTATAAATTATATTCTTATAGATTACCTCAATATTTCCAATGCATGGCCAATGTAATTCTAGACTTTTGGGATGAATGAATTATTGCCTGCTTCTAACTCAGTTTTTTTTCCTGTCAGATGAAAAAAAAAAAAAAAAGAAATAAAGAGAAAATACAATGGTTTGAAATGTAGTTTGCATGCTGTCATCATAGTCTCCTGTGTTTAGCTGGAGATTGGTCTCTGCTTCAAATATGCACAAAATAAACAATTGTTCTTCTATGGCTTTGATGTTGTTAGCGGCCATGCATGTTTAATCAACATACTAGCAAATTTGTAGAAAGTCACTTGTGGTGGCAGAATTACAGGTTGTTCTTTTTTTCACTGTTATAGATAAAAATAAATAAAGGTCTCATATCATTAATTAAATTAATTGGTATTGTTAAACCACTGTGAGCCATAGTAAGTATTATGATTTTGGTGCAAGTAATCCACATGACACCAGTCCATCAACTTAAACTTAAAGTTAGTCAGAAACAAATCCACCTAGACATTTCAACTTTAAACCATTCCTTCTGGCCCAAATACCAGTCTGTAACCCATAATAACACTTCCTTCAGTGAAAAATGTCCTATGTTGTCCTCTCACATCAAGATCAACTGACATATTTGTTTAGAATAGTTTTGGACTGTTTTTACTTGTAAACGTTGCTTGAACTCTTCATATTTCTGCCCTGATTCAGATGAGTTGACTTTTTCACTGGCAAAAGCAATATTATGGATAGAGGACTCATATTTGAATCAATGGTTTGAAGTAAATGTCTTGATGGATTTGTTTATTATAAATACAAAGCTTTCCACTTCACAAGACATTAATTGATGGACTGAAATCATGTGGATTATTGTGACGTCTTTATCAGCTGTTTGGATTTTCATTCTGGCGGCACCCATTCACTGCAGACTAGAGGATCCATTAACGAGCAAATAATATAATGTCATTTTTTTTTCCAAATCTCTTCGGATGAAGAAATAAACTCATCTTGGCCTGGGGGTGAGTACATTTTCAGACAATTTAAATTTTTTGTGTCAACTATTGTTGACTATAAGTACGTAATGAAGTATAACAATGAAATGGATGATTTCACAGAGCCTCAGAGAAAGAGATAATAGTGTAAAATCTTTTTACAACTCCCAGTAAGTGACCTTTGCTTTTATAGGGAGAAAGCTCTGTACAAATAATCAGGAAGTGACAGGAAAGGATTATATGTGAAATGCCATCACTATAATGTCCTCATACAGTAGCTTCCCTCCGAGTGCTAATAGCTTCCTATTGACTTGCTGTCTATGTGGAGTACCACACCTCTCCAGCGGCCTTACTGCAGAAATAATGCTTCATCTGAAAGTCCCACAGCAAAGTAATAACCTGTGAGATTATTTACAAAATTGAATGAAACTGACACCTTAGCCTTCAATAATAGATTGGGGCATCGTCAGATTTAGCTTGCGGAACATACATACAACAGGGAAGATTTTCTTTTGTGGATATAAGATGGGCAAATGTGTAAATTGATGGATTATGTACCAGCGGCGATTTGAATGGGCTTATTTAAAAGAGAGTGGACTGTTTTCTGTCCCCATTATCAAAGACATTTTTCAGAGATGTTTCTGTCATCATTTACTCACCCTCATACTGTTCCAAAACTGTCTTACTTACATTCTTCTGTGGAACGTTAAAGAATAAATTTTAAGAAATATCTCAGTGTTGGTTTTTGACCATAGGATAGAAGTGAACAATCCCTTTAAGTGAGGGCTGGTCAACTTCTGTTCTGGAGGGCCACTGTCCTGCAGAGTTAGCTACAAACCTACAACCCTGGACCGAAGTTGCCCAGCCCTGCTTTAAGTGATATTGAAGACCACTTAAAGAGTGTTTCATTTACATCACAAACCCCACTGACAGCCACAGTTGTAGAGCAGTCTTCGTTTTTCCTAAAATAAATATTAGAAATATCAACACTGTATGAGTAGTCACATTAATTATTTTCCACATAATGTACATTATTGTTGCTCCTCCTCTATGCCCCGCCTTTCTGAAACATGTCGATTTTTACAAAGCTCATTGTTCTGAAAAGCGAGGTGTATGCTGATTGGCCAGCTATCCAGTGCGTTGTGATTGGCTGAATACCTCAAGACAGAAATGTGACGCCCCTTAACATACTGTGATGGCCTCTCCCGACCTGACAAATCCAATAAAACCCATTACAAACGAGGCACTTGTTGCATCCAGTGGGGAAATAATTGCTGATTATAATAACTTATACTGTGTTTTTATGCATTGTGTTGCGTATCATGCCGTGTAAACATAAAACCATGTCTGCATTTGTGATCGGAGAGACGACAAACAACAAATGCTACTCTACACTGCCTTAAAACTTGCGTTTGAATCATCAGTGGCAATTTTTTTAATATTACACATGTACTTACAGGCTGTGCGTCAGAAGCGCCAGACTGTCCTTGCAAAGTTGGAACTGCTTCACTTTATAGAACTGCCTTTGAGCACAGACCCGTTGTAGGCTACTCTGCATGGTCAGGAAACAGTCCTCCATAAAATGCATCACACAGCGTCACATACTGTGGGCTTGAGTGAGGAACAGCCAGCGGGTTAGAGAACAGCACAGCCGGTGGATTTGCCAACGGACACATGTGATGACCCCGCGCTGAACTCCGCTTTGTCCACGGTGAAAGCCAGTCCACTGATCCACAGCGCAAAGTTAATGTATTTCCTCAGCGACCAGCACGGACCAGCTCTAGGCATGACGAAGTGGTAGTTTCGCTTTCACAACGAAACACAGTGTCTCCACAACATGGTAGCGGCTACAACAATACTACAGTGAGAACAAAAGTTATGCCTTCTTTCTTTGCATGAACATTTGGGTGGTGTTATGCAAATCTTCCCACACAGTGACTTAGACATGTAGGGGCGTGTTTAAATGAGGTGTTTTATGAGGGCATGGACAAGTCTAAACTTTTGTAAGGAATATCTCTTTGGATTTGAGGCTTTAATCCTTGCAACTTTACAGATCTTATTTATGCACCAAGAGCTTGTAACACTCCAAAGAGAAAGGGAAAAAAATGAATTGCATAATATGACCCCATTAAAATTTAGGGGTGAGATGCTTCAGATTCTAGAGTGAATTTGACTGGATAAAAAATCTGCTGTGAAGCTGAAGTGCAGACTGATGTTTTCAAAATTCTTGATCCGTATTTGTGGTATGAGACTGTACATTTTTAATTCATATTTCTTCTAAATACAGAATTTGTCATTGTTTTGGAACATTGACACTTATAGATTAAAGTTAACATATCCATATATGAAAATCAGATTTATTTTCATGGGGACTTCTGAAAGGTTTAAAATGGCATAACAATCTGCAGTTACATCAACACTTTTTAGCTATGTGTTAACATGTTTAGCCTCATTTGTTCATTTCCTATTATTTCACAGCAGTGTTTGCAATGAAAACTTCCCATTTCCATAATATAAAATTTCAGGTTAAAGCAACCAAATGTGTCGGAATGGCTCTTTTTACTATTGCTTGTAGACAAACACTTGTTCCCACTGAAAAAGTACTTGCCAATTTCAAGCTACATTTAACTGTAAAGACTTTAAAAATGTATGCAGTTTTGTGAATGAAGCTTGAACTTGGTCCATAAAGTTCTGTGCTTCCAAAATGCAATTTCTTTCATTCTGATTGGGCCACAGAGAGGTGAAAAAACAAACAAACAAAAAAAAAAAAAAAAAGACCTGTGTGTGTCAACAGTTAAAGGCAGGAGAGCGAGACCAAAGGTTAGCTTAATTTAAAATGGTCCGAGCCACAGCTGGAAGAGACTGTATTCACTCTTCCCAACAACATGTTTTTAGAAACCAATGTACTTCCTTATAATCTGACATAAGAAGAATGGTTTCAGTGGCTTCACAATGTTGAAACAAACTACAGTTACAAGACTGATTTTAAAGAAAATTTCCTGGTTTTATCTAGATTTTCAGGAAATATATATATTTTTAAATGGTTAGCATTCCATATGCAAATTCAGGTGCTGATAAAAAGTTTTTTTTTTTTTTTCCAAGTTAAAAGTAAACGCCAATGCTTTACTCTAAAATTAAACAGACAGTTCGTTTTTTTAGAGAATCTTCATGCACCTTTTTTTTTCTTTGTGAAAACAAAATAATTGATCCCCACTTCCATTTCAAAACCTACTCCCCTAATGCAAAACCTTCTCCAAAGATAATAAAACTATGTTGTTGAAGTTTTTTTTGTTTTTTTTGTTTTTTTTTTAAGAGAAGCATACGTTTAATAAAAGTTATGTGTGGTGCCAGGTCACGCCAGGCAGAAGCTCTTGATGGTGTAGTCAAACACCTCCATACTGTGAGCAGTTCAGTGTGCGAATCTGAGGTGTTCTTTGGTATTGTATGTCTAAACGTGGAAAAATCAAACCTCCTCCACATATCTTTCATCTCATCTCAATACTATGATTCATACACAACAAAATAGTGTTTGATTTCATGAATGCAGTGTTAAGTGTGCTATTTCTTTTCTAATTTACACTTATACTTGAAAATCATACTTCTAGACTGAATCAAGGACACTCCAAAATTGGCTGTGACTCAAAACCCTCTAAGCTGCCTTTAAAGTTTTATTTTGAGGCATCAATAATGATGTAAAAGCAGTCTCAAATTATGTTACCTTCTACAATAGCTCATTTTAGCCCAACTTTATGGCAACAAGTGTATCCTTTATATATAAGACTAATCCCAAAATGCATTCTGAGCACATGGCGGTTTCAGCAAAGAACTATATCAGCATTAAATATTTGAATGCTTTTATTCAGTACTGAGAAATAATTAAATCAACTTAAAATATGCTGTTTTGCACAATATTTTGGTGTACTACTTTGAGTGAATGCTCACTCAAAGACTGACATGCATAATCTCATATCAAGTCAAGTCAATACAACACCTGTCCTAACTGAAATAAAACAGGTTGACAAAAAGACTGAATCCACAATTTGTTAATAGTATAGCATAATGGGAGTTTTGCGAGCAATATTTTCCTGGCCTGGTACATTTTTGACTTTGAACCCCACTAGTGTAATAAGGTGAGGGTTCATTTGAGTCACAAAAAAATAAATAAATAAATAAATAAAATAAAAAAAGGGCAGAGGTCAAAGAAAACACAGAGACTGCTGCATCATTATTTGAATTAAATTATCCATGCTAGTCTACTGTATATTATTTAACTATTTAATATAAACCTGTCCCTATATGATCTTATATTGTAAACTGTGCTGCCAAGGTCAGGGTTCAAGAAAATCATTTTACATCAATTTAGCAGTAGCCTATACTGAAATTTACGGAATATGTATGTTATAGTTATATTACAGAATGTATATTAGAATATGTATCCACTCTAGGTAGCAGCATTTATAAAGAGCAAATTATTTACCCTCACTTGTTCCAGACAGTGGCAGCCTGTATTGTGATGATGCATGAGATATCTGGAGTGTCTCATTAATATCCCTCTCCAGAGGCACAGGATCAACACAGATGGGATATTTAGATATTCATAATCAATACAACAATCAGTTTGCAGAGCAAGAAGAGCTAAATCCAGTATTGGTGCTGTATGGAAAAGTGCTGCAGTATGGATTCAATCATATTAAGGCTGTTAAGGGCTGCTTATCCTCATCTCCTGAAGTATTGATCCTGGACTTGCCTCAAGTCATGCTGGATGTGATGGACAGTGGGCTATCTGTATGATCTAAATATAGCTATAACAATAACAGAGATAAAAATGTAGTCAGTCTGATATTATGATTTCAGCCATTTCAGTCTAAAACTGAATAACTTCATTGTTACACTTTGATGATGACACGTTTACACAAATTATATCTGTACTTTCTTCTGCACTGGAAGCTCCTGACGCCAAGTGAAATTCCTTGTGTGTGTGTGTGTGTAAACATACTTGGTAATAAAGCTTTTTCTAACTTCCGATTATTCATATTTTGTCCAGAAGTGACAGTTTAAAGATAAAACACCATAGTGATGGATTTGTTTCTTACCAACGTGCAGCTTTTCACTTCCCAATATGTTAATACATGGACTGGAGTTTTGAGGATTACTTGATTATTATTGTGATGTTTCTTTCAGCCGTAAGGACTCTCATTCTGACGGCACCCATTCACTGCAGATGCTATATCGTTGAGCAAGTGATCTAATACTAAATTTCTCCAAATCTGTTCAGATGAAGAGATAAGCCCATCTACATCCTGGATGGCCTGTGGGTGAGTACATTTTCTGTAAATTTTAATTTTGGGGTGAACTATTCCTTTAAGATAAGTATATACATAGAATGCATTTGAAAAATAGCAAAGTTTCTGAGACCTTAGAGAACATAGATTAAAAAAGACATAAAAGTGCCTGTATTGACCGAAGTGGAAATGACAGATCAATATCAGATCTTTATTTCCATATGTAGATACAAATGTATTTCCCTTATCATATCTAAACTATAATTTGATATCAGATATGAATTTGCTTGCAAAGAAATTACATTTGTGCTGCATTACTCTTAGATCCCAGAACAAACGGGAGGAAAGAGGGGTGTTACATTACATTACGGGCAGAGTCATTGATTTATTTGCAGTTTTCCACCAGACTCCAGCAAGCATGAGCTACCAAACTATGTACATATTTATATTTAACATGGATATTGATTTAGATGTCATAGCAATGTATCTCATTAGGGCTTCACTATGGAGAGCACTCATCCAAGAGTGGCCACAGAAGGTTTTCCGGCCCTGTGTCTGAGTGGTATCTAGAGGGAGGGTGTTATTGATCAAGTCTCATAATTGGTACAGAGCTTAATACAGGAAACGCTGGTTTGTTTGATTTCATTTGGCACAGATACTTAAAAGGGGAAGGGTTGAAGCAGAGACATCAATAAGCTGATCATGAAAGGAACTGCACTAGCCTATTAGGCCTTTTTATGCGAATATTGCATTTCTATTCCGTAAAATGAAATGTAATTTGTACTGATACAATTCTGAGCAAAAGATATGAAACTAATAAGTCATTGATCAGTGGCAAAAACAACAAAGGATATGTCAGCAACACATAAAAAATAGTTATTTAAGGTCATCATTTGCCTTGTTTCTTACAAACGTTCAGCTCTTTTGCTTCACAAGACCTTCATTGGGGCCTGGAGTTACTTGTGGATTATTGTGATGCTTTTATCAGCTGTTTGGACTCTCATTCTGATGGCACCCATTTACTGTAGAGTATCCATTGGCGAGCAAGTGATGGAATGCTGAATTTCTCCAAATCTGTAAAACTCATCTACATCTTGGATGGTCTGTGGGTCAGTAAATTTTCATCAAAATTTCAATTTTGGGTGAACTATTCCTTTAATTTCTAATCAATCAAACTGTCTAATATTAGCGTTAAATTGTAATCATTTTTTTCTGCCACATGGACATGGACACATTCGTCACTGATTGATAACAGAATACTTCCTAATTGTAACATTGAAACAAGCATTTGTGTAAAGCTGCTTTCCAAAATGTATTGTGAAATGTGATAAACATATAAACTTGAGTTTAATTAAACCAGCCAATCAATCACATAAAAAAAAGAAAGAAAAAAAAAAGAAAAGATGAAAAATTAATTATGTTTTTGTGTATAAAGACAGAAAATATACTGTGTTTATAATAGGAAATGTGAGAGTACTGAGAGTGTGCTGAAAATTCTGTGGAAGGAAGAATGGGTTTAGCAGTTTTGCCGAAATGATTTATGTTTCTGGCACATTAGCATGAGCTATTGCCTTGTGTATATGGTATAGTGTGTATCCAAGTTGAAAAATACTGTAATGTTCATTTAGGTTAACTCATATTTGCTATCATGTTTTTGTTTGTCTATTCCACAGCCTTGCTAATTGTAAAAGACTTGCTGGCATTTCAATCGACAAACTGAAAGACTGTGCATATAATAATTTGAAATTGAATGACAAGACAAAAAAAAGTAATTATAAAATGCAAATTGCATGCCCATGTGCCAGGAAGTAAACCAGTACCTATTTAGCAGGGACAGGACTAGTCAGCCATGCTAGCGAACAATGTTAGCATAAAGAACATCTTTAAAACTAATTCAAAATTTACGTAGGCCTACTGTACCAAACATTTTTGTATTGCAATGCTATTTTTAATTAATTACGTAGAATTAATTGCATTTGAATCATTAGTCAGTCATTAGTCGACTATTGTACCCAGCTGTACGTGGAGCTTAGCTGTCTACATTCACATTTGTAGTCATAGCAACAAGTCACTGCATATTTACATAAATTGGAAATGCTTTTTTATTATCTCAAATGGGTTTAGGGTAAAGTTTAGTGTAGGCTAGTATATCATTTTTAAAAGTGATAGAGCAATAACATTTTAGCACCTCTCAACAGACATTTCTGAACTGCCATGATACAACCAGCATAATAAATCATTGCCAAATTCACATTCATCTTTTTCAGATAGAACTACACACTTTTAGCATCACATAGAAAGTGTCACACAACATGCAGAAATATCACCACAGGCTTTTTAATTCTGTTTATGCATACCTGTATTTGTAACTCTATATTCTGCATACAGTATTTGGTCTAAAGGTTGCTTGAAAGCATGTGTAGGTGCCTTGAAAGTCTGTCTGAGACTAGTTTCTCCAGTAGGTCCCTTAATATAGTGCATAAAGAAACACATAGCCAACAGCCTGACACCCTGAAAACTATCTGAAAATTAATGACTTGATCAGGTGATGTATATCTGCATCTCTGCAAATGTCCCTTTAGACTGAGCAATACTTAAATATCTCCACAGAAGGAGAAAGTGAGCTTTGTGCTTTTGAAGTGGAGTCAGAAATATCATAATTATGAATTCTTAGCACATGAATGACCAAGTCAAGTTGTATTTACAAGTGGAAAACTCAGAAATCTGTATGATACATGAGTTGAGACATTAGAAGGGACATTAGAAAGAGAGAGAGAGAGAGAGATCAGTGAGCAAAGCAAGTTAGTCTGAAGTAAGTCACTCAACTTTCGCAGTTCGCTTTATGTAACAAAAATATTTAGTTGTGATACCATGTATAAATATGTGACAGAAATGAAAAAGTTTTATATTTTTTTAATTTAGATGTAGTTATTTAGGTTTATCATTCACAATATAATGGGGTGGCACGATACCATATTTTTCAGAACCGATCCCGATCTGATACCAAAAGTTATGAGTATCGGACAATTCCGATACCGATCCAATACCAGCACAGTATTTTTTATTTTTTTTTCATCATAATCTATGAGAAAATTTGTATTATAAACTAGGTTAGTGGATAATTCAGCAGCAAAAATTACTCTATAAAAATGCACAATAATTTCACAATAATTGTATAAAATCTAAACATTTAAAAAATAAAAAAAAATAAAATACTTATTTAGTGGTGGAAAAAAATAAATAAATAAATGGGTGTAATCTGGTAAAATGTTACACATTGCTCTTCATATTGTAATATACATTCATGAAAAAAAACAAGTAATTGTGTAATAAGTACATTTATTTTACATTTATAGCACAGTAATGAGGCAGCAAAATATGATAGATAAGACAGAACAAGAAAGGCTGTTAACAATCTTTCACTTCGCAAAAGTATTATAACATGAAAGGCTCCAATACAGAGCACCACAAAGCGCTTATGCACATCCCGTGCACAGAATGATGCACTTGAAGCAACACTCAACATAGAAAAGTTCAAAGCACAAAGGGAAGAGACATTGATGTGCAATGTATTATATTTCTGATAGTTTATTGAGCATTTTCTTTTAACGGTTTTAAATTTCAGTTACTGTGCGTGTGAAGAACAATTCATAGTGCTCTCTACTCCAGTGTAGTGATCTAACAGACACCCGGTAGAAAGTTTCATGATTTAGAATTAGCTCTAAACTCCAGCAAGATAAAGTCATTTTATGCAAAACCACTGATATTTATCTACAGATCAAGTATAATAATAGAAACATTGTATCATCCTAGAGAGAGTTTTGTCGTCTCGACTGTCGTTACCGAAATGTGATGCGCAGTTTGAATGCTAAATTAAATTCAAATTAAATTAATTTATTTGTATAGTGTTTTTTTACGATACAAATCATTGCAAAACAACTTTACCGAAAATTAAGTTTCTACAATATTTAGTAGTAGCTTATCAGTGGTTACTGTCAGTTTATGTACATATAGCAGAAATGTACGGAAAAATCAATTAAAGACGTAATCAAACAGGCGGTGAACACTATTAGCAGCAATTATAATATGATTCAATCAAACTTATAGAAATAAATGGTAGTTCTGTGTGTTGTTTCAGGGTTGGCATCATCTGAGGTCCTCTGAGGGGTTTGGCATCATCTCTTCTCAGGTGTTCTGGATCCAGACTGGAGCTTGTGTAAATCCTAGTTACCACTGGATGTTAATACCATGGCAAAATAGAGAAACAAATAGAGACATAATTGGCATAGCTGCTGTTCCAACCAAGTAAAATTAATTAGTTTAACCCAAGCTAAAGAATAATAATGAGCATTTGATCAGATATAACAGTCCAAAATTATGAGATGCATTATTTGAATGCTTGGCCAAAGAGGTGTGTTTTTAATCTACCTCCTTTAGTGGACTTTGCTATCCTAGGTACTATCAAAAGTCCAGAGTTTTGTGACCTTAGGGAACATGATGGATTGTAGCGTGGTAGAAGACTAGTTAGGTACGCAGGAGCTAAGCTATTAAGGGCCTTATAGGTAAGTAATGCTATTTTGTAACTGATACAGAATTAATATGTAGCCAGTGCAGAGACTGTAGAATTTGGGTAATATTATTATATTTTCTTGACCTTGTAAGGACTCTAGCCACTGAATTTTGGACTACCTGTAGCTTGTTTATTGAAGATTCAGGACAACCACCTAGCAGTGCATTACAATGGTCCAGTCTAGAGGATGCATGAACTAGCTTTTCTGCATTAGAAACATGTAACTAGTTTCATAGCTTGGCAATGTATCTAAGATGAAATAATGCTGTTTTTGTAACATGGGAAATATGATTTTCAAAAGACAAGTTGCTGTCTAATATAACACCCAGATTTTTGACTTTGGAGGAAGTAACAGTACATCCGTCTAGTTGCAAATTGTAATCTACTAGATTCTGTGTACTATTTTTTGGTCCAGTAAGTAATATCGCTGTCTTAGAAAATTATTGGTCATCCAATCTTTTACATTTTTAACACACTCTGTTAGCTTAGGTCATTTAGAAGTTTCATCTGGTCTTGTTGAGATATATAGTTGAGTATCATCAGCATAGTATTTTCTAATAATATTACCAAGGGGCAACATATTGAAAATATATGTATATTGAAAATAGCAGAGGACCTAGGACAGATTCTTGTGGTATTCCATATTTTACGGGTGATAAATGAGATGACTCCCCACTCCGCCAGCTTGAATGGTTTTGGGATGTGACCTAAAGATAAGGACAGGTTAATCATATTGAGAAGTGGTTCTTCTGCTACAGGTAACAACTCTTTCACTAATTTAGTGGGTACAGGATCAAATAAATATGTTGTTGGTTTAGATGCAGTGATAAGTTTATTTAGCTCTTCCTGTCCTATAGTTGTAAAGCACTGCAGTTTATCTTTGGGTGCAATGAATGAAGCTGAAGTATTAGATGCTGTAGAATCTACATTTGTTATTGTATTTCTGATGTTATCTATTTTATCAGTGAAGAAATTCATTACTATTAAACAGTGAGGGAATATTTAGATCGGGTGGGATCTGGTTATTTGTTAATCTAGCCACTGTGCTAAATTAAAACCTTGGATTGTTTTGGTTATTTTCTGTGAGTTTGTGGATACACTCGACCCTGGTAGTTTTTAGGGTCTGTCTATAGCTGGACATACTGTTTTACTGTTTTTCTAAAAACTTCCAAGTTAGTTTTTCTCCATTTGCGCTCACGACTACGAGTTTCTTTCTTGAGAGAGTGGGTATTACTGGTGTACCATAGCACAGTACGTTTTTTTCTAACCTTTTACAATTTGATGGGGGCAACAGCTTCTAATGTATTAGAGAAGATAGTGCTCATGTTGCCAGTAATAAATGGAGGATGACTGACAGCTGCAGCGGAGAGAAGATTTTACTTGAACTTGAATTTAACAACTTAAATATTCATCTTTACCTCACATTGAAATATAGAAAGTTCTCAGAACACTTGAAATATAGTGCACAGAAACTTTATGGTGCTTTATAATGCTTTTCATGAGGCTTAACAATAACACAGAATTGTATACGCACAGCATCGGATTTGGATCGGTCTCATCTGACCGATACCCTGATCCAGCAGAAAGTGGCAGTATCAGAGTGATACCGATACTGAATATTGGATTGGCATACCCCTACAATATAATTATTTTGTTTTAATTAGGATCTGTGTTATGTTTCCAAATTTAAATCGTGATATTGTATTAATGAACACCAAACTCAAAGGAATGAACTCCTCATGTGCACTTGTCTTGAAGGTAGCATTAGACCACTTTATTAGTAGCAACAGCTAATGCTAAAGCCCACTACAGGATTCACACTACAGGATTTTTGGATGGATTTTGGTGTAGTGGACAGATTTTCACAGTCTGTGGCAAAACCCCCAGATCATGACCAAACCGGTGGTCTTTGCGGTCACCGAAGCTCGTTAAGTATGAGCAGGTCAGCAACGTGATCTGAACCTGTCTCAAGCTATCACAGACGCTTCGACATTTTCAGACTTCTTTGATATTATCGCCATGTGATCTCGTAATGTGAGCGACAAAATTACAAGGTAGAACTAATCCAGCCAATCACATTGCAGATGATATAAACACTCTTATCATGCATCTTTATGAACAGAAACCAAAAGCCACAAATTAATCAAATCAACTAACTAGAAATACATTTAACAAATGCATAGGTTGTGTATATAATACCACATTTCACTGTATGGTTTTATTACCTCCAACTCTTTCTGCAGTAGTACTGAAAGTTCTTGTAGTCCAGGTCTTCCAAGTCATTGTTTCTGCCATATTCTTTTTTGTCGTGGTTTCTTCTTTCTTTCTGATATAATAACTGCACAGTCCAATTGAAGGGCCAGTTGATCATCCATGCTTGAAAATGAAGTTCATGAAGAAATGGCCTATAATCGCTGTAATTTCTCGGTAGAATTTATGTGAGAAAACGTATTTTCGCTGATGGTCAGCTACACCTCTTTAGTGAATGTTTTGTGGTGTGTGCACCTCGTTAGCGTTGTGTTGTATGCGCGCAGCAATGATAAGACAACAACAGATGAGAAGAAATCTTGTTGCGTAGTGTGAGCAACACAGTGATTCGGCTAGTCTTTCAATCATGTAGTGTGAGCTTGCCATAAGTTCACACTACAGAATTTTAAGCCCATAACAAGCTCGCCGACAGGTCGGGTTGTGAAATGGGGAAAATCAGCGGGTGATCGGTGCTTGCCAATCTTTATGTGTGAACTACTCAGCAACGCATCAAAGAGGCTCGCTGATGCGTCTCCGACACCTTACAGACGGCAAATTAATATCTAGCATGCTAAATATTTAGACCGGTCGGCCGGCTCGACATCACGTGGTGTTAGGTGTTTCGACAAGCTACAGCCAATGAGAAACCAAGACATGGGTTGAGGTCAGCAGGAAAAAAAAAAAACAGCAGCAGCAACATGGCTTTAAGAAATGTTTGGAAACAGGTAATGGAGTTAATTCTTTTCAGAACAGATCATCATGCAAACAGCTTTCAGCACTAATTTCTTCCTGATGTCCATTTTCAAATAGACAACTCCTGTTTCACTTCTTGATTTGTGTCATTTCCGTTCAACCTCTCGCGTGTGTAGAGTTGTTGGGTGACAGAGTTGTTGTCAGCTTGTGTAGTGTGTGACTCCCTGTAGCGGATAATTGACGTAGTGTCGCATAGTGTGAACACCACAATGACTTCAAGACAGACAATCAAGTCATGTACTGTAGTCTGAACAGCACAGCGATCTGTCAACGTTTAAAGTCCTGTACACTCTCAGAAAAAAAGGTACAGAAGCTGTCACTGGGGTGGTACCTTTACAAAAGGTACTACTTTAGGTACTAATATGTACACTTTAGGTGCTTATATGGTCTTTAAGGTACAAATATGGACGGTTTAGGTACAAAGGTGTTCCTTTTGTAAAGGTACCGCCCCAGTGACAGCTTTTGTACCTTTTTTTCTGAGAGTGTAGTGTGAACTTAGCCTAACAACTTCTCCATAAACCCTATTTTACAAGGTTGTTAGCAGAAATTGAATGTTTTTGCAAAGGCAATCTTTGTCTGGACCTGCTATTTTTGTGCTCCTATAAGCATTTTGTTCTTGGCGTTTTTTTTTTTTTTTTTTTTTTTTTTTTTTTTTGCAGGCGCTATAGTAAATCAGATTCTGTGATTTGGGTGTAGCTGCAGCAGCAGGCTGACAGAAGGGAATGCTGCTGTAAATCAGGGATGTGTGAGAGGACCGTAATCATGGAAGTTGAGGAATGAAGGAAAGAAAAATGTGCCTTGAGGGAGAAGTTATAGTAATGAAGGAGGTTTTATTGTTGTCTACAGCAATGTTGAAATCATTTGAATGGTCTTGGGTGTAAATTTCAGTATGGTTCAAAATTGGCATGAAAGCAAAGCAGATGTGAACTTCTACCAATGGTGTATAATTTACATCTTTGAAACAACACATGTACGTATATCAAATCAACTGTGAAAACAACCAAAGGAAAAAAAAAATCATAGAAACTGAAGTGATAATGAGATATATAGATTTGATAATGAGATTTAGATTTCAGTCAAAACAGGAGGTAATTATTCTTTTTCATCTCTCAACATTATAAGATTTGACCTTTTTTGACATTGTGTTAGACCTTTTTCCTCGTTAAGAAGTGGCTGAAGGATGCTACCATTTAAATAAGTTATAAGGGTGCATGTGCACTTCCATGCATAATATTGTTAACAAATGAATTATTCAGAGATGCTTCACTATAAAACTCAGTTTTATGACAGTTCCAAACGGGATGTTGCATGATCAGCTCAACTGGAGATGGACAGGAAGCACTCACAAATGTAATTTACTGTGTGACGCCATCTAAAAAAACCCAACACTGTAAGTAATTTCAGACTACAGCTGAATTTGCATGTGGAATGCAATCCAATTAAACACAAATACAGTTAAACATTCTTTGAAAAGTTTGTACTCTTATGCTAAATAAAAATTGACAGTATACAGTATGCAATGCTGTAAAGTAATAGTTTGTCATGGTTCAAAATGTATTATGATAATAATTATTTATAAACTGTCCATTACCCCTGTTCTTACAGAAGGAATTTACTGATGTTAATTCAGTGGCTGTTAAAGTTTGTGTCTTTTCACTGAACCCTAATTAAACACATTTCTTACCTACGGAACTTATTTGAACATATCAAAATATTTTTCATGGGTGTTGATAATTTGTATAATATATCACAACTTGTTCTACTTAAATTTTACATGTAGCAACCAAAACACTTTTCATTCAACAGGCCATGTGCTGCTTAATTCAGTGCTGTATTTGGATAAATATGAAAATATATTAACATTTAGTCATTTAGCAGATGCTTTTATCCATAGCGACTTACAAATGAGAATGGAAGCAATCAAAATCAACAAAAGAGCAAAGATATGCAAGTGCTATAACAAGTCTCAGATAGCTTAATGCATTTTTTTTTTTAAATCATATAATAAATAAAAAGAAAACGAAAAAAAAAAAAACAATAAAAAGATAGAATAGGAAAAGAATAGAGCAAGCTAGTGTTAGAAGCCTTTTTTGCTTTTATTAATTGTATAATAACAACGAAAACAAATGTATAGAATACAAAATGATTAGAGAAGCTAGTGTTAGTGTCTTTTTCTTTTTTTCTTTTTTTTAAAGAAAACAAGGTGTTAGCAAATAAATAGAGTGCAAGTCTAAAAGGGGGATGTTTATTTATTTATTTATTTATTTATTTATTGTTTGTTGTTGTTTTTGTTTTTTAATATAATAAGAATAGAGAGTGCTAGAGTTAGAGGGTCAAATAAAGATGGAAGATAAGTGTTTTTAGCCAATTCCTGAAGATGGTTAAGGACTCAGCTGCTCAGATTGAGTTAGGCAGGTCATTCCACCAGGAGGGAACATTTAATTTAAAAGTCTGTGAAAGTGATTTTGTGCCTCTGTGGGATGGCACAATAAAGCGACGTTCTCTTGCAGATCGCAACCTTCTAGAGGGCACATAATTCTGAAGTAATGAATTTAGGTAAACGGGTGCAGAGCCAGTGGTGGTTTTGTAGGAAAACATTAATGCCTTGGATTTTACGCAAGCAGCTATTGGTAGCCAGTGCAAATTGATAAATAGAGGTGTGACGTGCATTCTTTTTGGCTCTTGCTGCCGCGTTCTGGATTAATTGTAAAGGTTTGATAGAACTGGCTGGAAGACCTGCCAAGAGAGCATTGTAATTGTTCAGCCAGGACAGAACAAGAGCTTGAGAACAAGGAGTTGTGAAGCATGTTCCAAAAGAAAGGGCCTGATCTTCTTGATGTTGAATAAAGCAAATCTGCAGGACCGGGTAGTTTTAGCAATGTGGTCTGAGAAAGTCAGCTGATCATCAATCAAAACTCCAAGGTTTCTGGCTGTTTTTGAAGGAGTTATGGCATGCCTAACTGGATGGTGAAATTGTGATGAAATGATTTGAAATGGTTTGATGGAACCACAAGCAGTTCTGTCTTGGCAAGGTTGAGTTGAAGGTGATGGCAGCAAGATGGCATCCAGCAAGAAATGTCTGTTAGACAAGCTGAGATGCGAGCAGCTATTGTAGGATCATCAGGATGGAATGAGAGGTAGAGTTGAGTGTCATCAGCATAGCAGTGACATGAAAAGCCATGTTTCTGAATGACAGAACATAGTAATGCCATGTAGACAGTGAAGAGAAGTGGTCCAAGAACAGAGCCCTGAGGCACTCCAGTAGTTAGATGTTGTGAGTTGGACACCTCACCTCTCCAAGATACCTTGAAGGACCTATATCAGAGATAATACTCAAACCACTGGAGTGCGGTTCCTGCGATGCCCTTTACCAATAGTGTTGACCATAGCATCTGCTGGTTAACCGTGTCAAAAGCAGCGGACAGATCCAACAAGATAAGTATTGATGATTTGGAATCTGCTCTTGCCAGTCTTAGGGCTTTAACAACTGAGAGCAAGGCAGTCTCGGTTGAATGTTCACTTCTGAAACCAGACTGGTTGCTGTGAAGAATGTTGTTCTGTGTGAGAAAGGCAGAGACTTGGTTGAACACAGCTCGTTTAAGTGTTTTTGCAATGAAAGGAAGAAGTGAAAATGGTCTGTACAGTAGATTTCTAAAAGAGGTGGGTTAAGGATGGGTTTCTTAAAGGGTTAGTTCACCCAAAAATGAAAATTACACTGTGTTTTACTCACACTGGAGTCATCCTAGGTGTATATGACTTTCTTCTTTCAGACGAATCCAGTCGGAGTTATATTAACAATTGTCCTGGCTTATTCCAAGCTCTATCCTTGCAGTGAGTGGGTGTTGCAGTTGAACTGTCCACAAGTCGTCAAATAAAGTGCGCATATTCATAATAAAACGTGCCTCACACGGCTCTGGGGGGTGAATAAATGCCTTCTGTAGTGAATGCATGTGTTTTTGTTAGAAAAATATCCATATTTCAAACATAATAAAAACTTTTCTCTCACTTCCGTTATCTGTCATACACGGAAGCTGTTCCGGCAGATGACGCAGCACGTACGGTATGTGCAGCACGTTAGCGTCTGAGATATGCAAGTATTGTGAGTTTGTTTATAGGAGCAAAGGAAGCAAAGTTTTCTTTCTTTAGCAAAGGAAAACCAGTCTCCTCTTGGTTTATATCGAAATCCTCCGACATTTTTCTTTGCGAATCCTCGGTTTGTACTTTTAATTCGTGACCGGCATTTTGTTTTGTTCTCTCTCCCCATTCGTCACTAATCACACAATGCCGACGTACTACGACATCTGCCAGAACGGCATTAGCAGGGAAGTAAGAGAGGAGTGACTGATACAAATTAAGGTCAGTAGTATTTTTTGATTTGCGCCAGACCCTTTCAGCAGCCCTGAGCTTAGAATGATGCTCGTGGAGAACATCAGACAGCCAATGGGCAGAAGGGGTGGTACGGCCTGGCCTGGAAGACAAAGGGCAGACAGTGTCTAAACAAGATGTAAGAGTGGAGCAGAAAGTATCAGTAGCACTGTTAGCATCAATAGATGATAACTGTTTAGGGGGAGGAAGTGAAGATGAAACCATAGCAGATACCCGGGAGGGTGAGAACGAGGATAGGTTACGTCAAAAGATGTCATGTGGATGGGGTATGTGTTGTGTCAGGAATCATGTTGAAGTTAAGAGTGAGGAGGAAGTGATCCGATTTATATATTTTATATATAACATTAAGATTATAGTCTTGGCAGATGTCAAATACACTACTCAATATCAACCATCAATGAGTTCCCTTCCACTTGAAGGCTGCAAAAATGCTATTAAATTGCCTCGAGTAATTAAGATCATGTACTTGGTATTGTCCAATAGTGTTAGTTAATTAATTCTCAATTCTTAGATTGGCATCCCCATCACTGTTGCTTCTGTTGATCATATCAGTGAATATCATTTATGTGAGATGCACTTTAAAATTATATATATATATATATATATATATATATATATATATATATATATATATATATATATATATAGTTTATGTATTTTGGAATATTTGTGTTTCAAGACGAATTTGTGCATTTTTATTAATAATTTTAATTTTATTATATTATTATTATTATTATTTTTAAGCGAGTCAATGCATGACATTCTGATTGCTTGATAGTGACTAATTGCCTTGTTTTGGATATTTTTAAGATATCAAACAATATGTACTTCCTGTTCAATCCAACTTATCTGGCATTTCTAGAAGCACTACATAAGCAAAGTTGGAGCAGGGTAAAGGCGAGTAGTGAAAACATTTTGTTTTGGTGGGAAAATTTTCTTTAAAAATTTAGTTGCTGCCATAATAAATAAATAAATAAATAAATACACCAAGCAAATTTGCATATGCACTGCAACCTGATTAAACCAAATGCATTTTAATGTGCTTTGTGATTCTGCTTTGAGTAAGTGCTATCAGGAGGACAGGTCCTGGCAACTTACAAAGTGTGCCCTCCAGACCGAGATAATTGCCAACATAAACAGTACAAAAAGGTTCATTTATGAAGTAAAGGTTCATTTTGAATTCAAATGTATTGTTTAATAAAAGACTTCATGCTGAGACAGATTGACGATTTTTTCCTATGGTTAGCAATTTACTGTGATCTTTTACTTGTTTTTTTTTGTTTTAATTACATGACATTTAGAATGAATATGTAGAATACTATGTAGGAATAATTAACCTAAAAATGAAAAATGCTGTTTAAAAAATGCTATTTACTCACCCTAATATCATTCCAAACCTGTATGCTGCTTACCTGTGGAACGCACAAGGAGAATTGTTTTTAAAAAGAATAACTACACAGATCTTGCCTGACTATGAAGGTCAATCCACCTTATTTTGCAACACAGAAGTAAACTACTTTCTGTGAGTGTGTGAGACTTCCAATTCTTGACTAAACTAATAACAAAGTAAACGTTAAAATGCTTTGCACTACAAACCAGTGTGTTTATACTTGCAACAAAACATTAAAATTACATGACAAGAAATCCTAGTTTGCAATATGAAGCAGCAAAACAAGCAAAATAACTGGAAGCGGTTGACACTGGAAGCTGTTGTTCACATCCAGATGTTTTTTTTTTTTTTTTCATATTTAATAGTTTTGAGTTAATATTCCTTTTTTAAAAGCAAATAAATAAATAAACAGCATACTTTGAAATAACATGATTATGAGTAAAATAGTATTAGCCTATTATTTGAATGAATCCTTTGTTTATTTGTTTAAAATATACAGTCATATTCTCTCTCTCTCTCTCTCTCTCTCTCTCTCTCTCTTTAAAATGTTTCATTGGCTACCTACACTCTAAACCCAACTTTTTTTTTCTTTTTCTTTTTTTTTAATATTATTATAATTTTTTAATTATTATTCAAATTTTTAAATAACATTTTTGACCCAAAAGTTGGGTTTGTCCATATTTGACCCAAGTTTCGGTTGAAAAAACCCAGTTCTTTTAGAATGTAGTTTGCACTGTTTTGCAGTATTGATTTCAATGCCAAGCAGAGCAACACAATATTTTTTAGATTTCTACAGATCTGAGACAAATAAAGTACAAGGCAACTGACAAAACTTGCAATTCTCTCTGCGATATCCCACCGCTCCACTTGCAAGGGCACGTACAGATACAAGAAATGCACGAACACTACACCAAATGAAGCAAAGCTCACATACACAGCATCGTTTTGAAGACAAGAGGCAGGGACGCTGTTTCTCATACGTTCTCCCAGCTTGCAGGGGATTGAACTTCAACTGCTTGCTTTGCCGGGACAAGGTGCGCCCCACAGAGCCTTCACTTTGATGTCTGCCCGCAATTCAGAGCCACTGATACATGTATTGATCACCGCGGCAACTGAAGCTTCTCTCCCGCTGCTCGCTATTTCATTTGTTCCCTGTGGTTCCTTCCTCATATTGATCCCTGTGAGGGGGCGGCGTTTGAGACTTACAGACATGAGAGAGCCATTTACAACAGTGTACATAATTTTTAGCTGTCATTTCTAAAGACTGTCACGCTTAACGTGTTTATGATTTTTATTTGAACTTTTTCAGGCCCTGGGTTTATTTTATTTTGTTCGTGGTTCATTTGTATGTGTCAGTATAATTATAGACTCTTAGCAGACATATTTTGGTAATTAATTATTCTGGTCTAGAATCCACTAAGGTAAAATACATAATCATACAATACAAAATTAATGACAGGAGTCTTACATCAGCCGTGAATATGTTGGTACATTTTCTACAGTTATGTTTAGAATAGCATACCGGTTTTCGTATGTTATGTCTGCAGTGTAAAAATTGAGTCAGAAATGTCCTTCTTTTTGTTTTTTTTTTTGTTTTTTTATTTAAGATCAGCAATTGCACTCTGTGATTGATTTTCAAGGACATTTGTACAGTGGCCTTGAAGTGCAAAACAGAGTACTGTTATGGAAACAAAATAACAAATTACAAATGCAAATGCAAATCTAATAAAACTAAATAACAATTCAGAAAACACAACAACAATTCATACAATACATTTAAACCAAGCTACTTTAAGACCATCTCTAAACTTTTTACCAAGACTCTGCTGTTCTTTGGCTGGTTCTTTCTGTAAACTTTGATTGACAGATGTCTCGTCCAGTCAGTGGTGAGTAATCCCAAACCAATGGCGCTGTCTCAAACTATACCTACCTCTTCCGGTATGTCTGATTTGTCGTTGTGTTTTCTGACTTGTTGTTTTGTTTTCTGATTTGTTGTTGTGTTTTCTGACTTGTTATTTTGTTTTTGAATTTGTCATTGTGTTTTTTGATTGTTATAATGTTTTCTGAAATGTTGTTGTGTTTTCTGAATTATTTTGTTTTCTAGATTTCCATTTACGTTTGTAATTTGTTATTTTGTTTTCATAATTGTAATCTGTTTTGCTCTGTATGAGGGCTTTTTTTTTTTCTAGTATAGATTATTCTACTGGTTTTTCGTCTAAACCAGTCACTTGCTAGACCTAATAGAATATTATGCAATATATCAAATGTTAGATAATGGGTTACAAATAATAATAGTAACAGTTCAATACAGGAGCATTTTATGCTCACATACTTTAAATATGTGGAGCATTTTGGCCATTTAAAGTTTTTTTTTTTGGCCATTTTTGCCACAAATTAATTTCTTTATTTGATAATGTGATAACAATGTGTATGTTACCTGTCTTGTGTGAGGACTTTTAAGTTACTTCATGTCTTTTGTGTTTTGTATTGTTTTAATATGAATAGCATACAATACTCCTATACTGCAGTGTGCATGCATGCATTTTTTTTTTTTTTTTGTTGTATGCTTTGAAAACCCAGATGGCCATAAAGTGTATGTGAATTATATCCCATAATCCAACGAGACATTTCCTCATTATATAGTTTCCTTATTAAATGTAAAATCAGCTGTGATTTTCAACACACACACATACATACACCTCAGAGCCTTTATCTTGTGGTATTCCACAAGGATCTATTCTAGCACCAGTCTTTTTTTCACTTTATATTTTTAGCAGTTACCTATTATTTTTGTTTATTCTTGTGAGTGCATACTTTGTAGTTTGTTTAATGCTGAAATGCTGTCAGTTTCTCAGGGATAGTCCGGCAGTGCAGAGTTAAAGTCAACCTGTCACTCTCTCTCACAAAGGTACTTTGAGCTCAAATTGTGCACAGAGGAAAGTTTAGAAGTGGCAGGTCTCAGAAAAATGCTCTGAAAGTTACACAGCCTATCTCTGTATATCCGGCAGTACTCTGAAAAGTTAATACCTTTTATTCATAGTTTAGACCCAGCTGAGATTCATTATGATAGAGGTTTAGCTTGAGCTATTCTGAATATAGCTGCATTTAATGTGTGCATACTTTTATTTATTTATTGTTTTCTTAGCCTGCAGAACTTTTATTTATTTATTTATGGATTTATTTATTGATTGAGCAAATATTGTTTAATGGTCACCTACACACTTAATGTTTTTGTGGAAACCATGATAAAGGTTTTATTTATTTATTTATTTATTTAACATTTTAAACATTGTTACTTTAGTTTTGATCAATTTAATGTGTCCTTGTTGAATAAAAGTATTTTTTTCTTTGCTTTTTGTTACCCCAAATGGTAGTGTATCACAGTTTCTACCAAATGTTTTCAATATTGATAAAAATAAGACATTATTTGTAAGCACCAAATCACCATAAAACAATGATTTCTGAAGGATCAAGTGACACTGAAGACTGGAGTAATGATGCTGGAAATTCATCTTTGCCATCACAGGAATAAATTGCATTGTAAAATGCATTACAATTTAAAACCGTTAATTTAAAATTGAATAATCCTAAAATGAATAAAATATTGATATGACTGCATAGGATTTGTTTTGAGAAGTTGATAGTCCAGTAACATATTTACAGTGAGTAGAAACCTCATGAATCATGTGTCATGAATTTGTCCACTACTTTTAATAAAACATTCCTGAAACTGGTCTGATCACATGATTGTACATTTGCCAGTGCTTTAGTGTGAGACTTAATGATTATACCTTTTGTTCAGTTCGATGCTGCCTTATCCCAGGATTCTGTCATAAATCTCATTGGCTCAATATAGATTAGTCATGTCAGGGCTTTGCTGCCCGAGAAATCATCACCTTGGCCAAGACACTTCTTGTCAATCTTGATTAATCTTGTGGTCATGTTGCAGACATCTCCTGTCGAGCGGCAGGAACAGGTGTATCAGGTTACCTCTGGGATTCTAATGAAATCTGCAGTGTACCCTTGTCCCAAAACCTAATTTACCTTCGTTTTCATGCTGGGTCGGCCAATGACTTATTTAATCCTTTGAAAAGGTTGAGAGAGGTTACTCAAGCACCCTTGGGAGTGGATTCTAGCATAGATCCTCTCGGATGACAGACTGCAGTCACTACAGATTAATTGATGAGGGTTCATATGAATTGACACTCATGTCTGAGTTACATCAAGGAGAATATGGATTTTTGATGTCTGAAATGCTGATACAAGGCCTTACAGACATTACTATATGTGAGAAAAATTTCTTTAGCCCGTTTTCACAATGATGATACATATAATAATAATAATAATAATAATAATAAATGAATGCATGTATTAATAAATTAATACATTATTTGTATTTTATTGTATTATTTTATTTTATCAATTTAGCAGAAGGTGGCACCCAAATCAATGGTCAATGTTGAATGTCAATCTTCTGCGCCGGAAGGAGGAAAAAAAAATGTTCACAATAGTCAAAGTTGGTTAATGATACTGTGAGAAGTTGTAATTAACAATACAGTTAAATGCAATTCAAACATAATTGAAAATACTTCAGGGTGACTTTAATTTTTGATTAAAGTTATGCTTATATGTTCTTTGAGGAAGGAAATAAAAAAAAATGTCAGGATTATACAACTAATTTCATAATGATGAAAATAAAACTTTACGTAGTACAGAATAATCATGTCTTTAACTGTTTCACTGCTTGATATTTGAAAAAACATTGTGCGTCATATCAAAGTCAAGTATTGTCACCAACATGCAGAAAAAAAATGGAAATATGTTAATATAATGTTGGTAAATGGTGTAAAGTTTTCAAAAGCATATGAAACCATCGACACAAAGAGTACATTTCTACAAATTTGGCACATGTTTTTAAAGAAGTTTTTTATTTATTTATTTTTTTTTTAAAGATTTTTCCTTTATCTTGGAAGGCCTTATTTGTCATTGACCCTTGTAATACTCAAAGTTTTATTTTTAAGTTTTATAAATCAGTTATCTTCAGTTGAAACAGTTGCCTTATTGTAGGGTGCAATACTCGGCGCAACACAGAACCCAGAGGCAAAGAACAAAGAGAAAATAGATCAGTAGACATCAAAGTGAACAACTTCCTTTTGAGGTCAGAAGATAGTTCATCAGCCTTTGTAGTGGAACGCTATTAGAGGTAGGTCAATATGCACCAAGACTGCAGCTCGCCCTCGTTGATTGCTATGGAGCTTCACATCATGACTGTGATTACATATCTACTCATCTACACCTCTTCCTCCTTCAGCGTGGAGGAGAGCGAGTGCTGTAATCCAGGTGTCCACATCACCTGTGCAGTTTTGTTAGCACCTGCAGCATTGAAGATACTCAGCGTTTCATTTTCTCCGGCATCGCTGGCACGGCAGTAAAGTCTGTTGGGAATGTTAAGAAAAAAAAGTTAGCAATTTGTTTCTGCCTAGCAGGCATGGTAAATACCCCACCCCCACCACCAGGGATGTCACACAGATGATTTTCCACACCACATTGTATGGGTCCCATGGGCTGTCATATCACCTTTTTCCCAGAATACCCAAGGCTCTATGATAAGGCCGCTTCTGATGGGACTAATGCATAGCCGACAAGCCGCCCCTTCACCACAGGTGATGAGAAATCAAATTTGAACAGCAGACTGCACTCATAATAGCTACAATCAGACAAACAGGTGACTATGCCTGTAAAAGGAACAGCCTTTCTCTGCAATCTTCATGCTAGCTTCTGTTTGCACATTGTAATGAAAATGGATAATTAGGCCTTTCGTTACTAAAGTGCACCTGTTTTTGCTTCCATTTATAAAAGGCTGCTGTTGCTGTAAAACTTCCCATATAAATTGAAACCTTCCTTATCCAAAAAGTCAGTGTGCCAGAAACTACACAAGAAGCCAAATCTAGTTTCTCTCTATAACATATCAGAAGACATAATCGCAACTTTGCGGCTCTCCCCATCCAGGTGAGAGTTTATAGTTTTTGATAAATGGCCCCGATTTAAGCTGCAAAGTGACAAGGCAGTGGAAAGTGACCATGCCATCTCCTTCAATTAAAGTTACTCCTTGGGTTGTGTGGACTTTATCTAAACTTGTACAGGCTGTCAAGATAAATTAGGTCCACTGACCAGAAAAGCATGTGGCAGCAATTTTCAAACTGGCTGCAACCAGACCGCGGGGAATTTAACCTGCAAATCAGTGGGCAGAGTTCAGATCAGACCAAAATAAAGTCACTGATAGGCATAGATTTCTGCTCCATAGGGGATCATTCATAAATATGTCATTCCTTGTTGTATGGTTTGATAGAAAGCTAGTGAATATTAAAAGAATTCAAAGGGTAGTTATGTTTTCAGAGGTTTTTATATGAAAAATGGACAATGAACATGTAATGTATAATCCATTTACAAAACCGATTCATATTTGAGTAAATCTGGTATGTAAAAAGGTCTGTAATCTTTTTGTCAAGTTTTTAATTTACGAGTTACTCTGTGACAGCTGTATGTTTGAGTCATAGTTTACAGTTATGGAAATAAAAAAGTTTATTATTTATATGCTGTATAGATCTGAAATCTTTTTGGAATCATGTCATTCACGTTCACATGTATGCATATTATTCAATTAAATTATGAGCATATCAGAATAGAAAAAAAATATATATATTATCCTAGTTTCAGTTAATTTGAAATAAAATGCTTTTATAAAAGAAAGAAAGAAAGAAAGAAAGAAATCTGTATTTTAATATAATATCAATTTGTGAGCAAATGTGTATTTTTCAGAGGCAAAGCAGACAAACTGAACAGCTGTGGGAGGCAACAGGTCAAAACTCCCAGATCAAGACTCGAGGTTTGATATGCATCAAATTGCAGGATTCTGAATGTCCTGATAATAATTTGCAAGAATCTCTGCAGCTTACAGCTGCCATACACACAACTCCTGAGTGATTAGTCAATTTAAAATGCCAATATTCTCTCTGGAAATACAGACCTAGACAAAGTGGGAGCTCAGCTTTCAGCTAGCAGGTCAAGAGACAACACAGTGGGAAGAAATGAGGTTCAAACCGTTATGAATATAATAAATGAATCATTCATGCTGTCTGACTGATGTATTTAGAAGTGGAGTTCTCTGTGCAAGTAGCCTCCCCACCGACCAGGTTCATTTGAGTGGTTTGTTTTCTTGAAGAGAGGAAAATATGCAGATCAAGTCTAAAGCCGCTTTTTCACTGTCTGATTCCTTTAAAAAACAACTGTCGGTATTCACCCCCTGATGACAAATGTAATGCACTTTCAATTTGTACACAAAACAGTTTCACTTGTAGTGATTCCATAGGAGAGATGCATCCATTTAAATTCATATACATATATACTGTATACAAATATTTTGTCAAATGTTTTTTTGGTGTTGTGAGTCACAACATAGTGAGGCTGATGCCAATGCAACAACATAAAAATAAATATCACCAATTTAAAATATTACAAATTGAACCACTAGTTGCTAGGCAACCATCCATGCCATATTTACACAAAACACAGCCACCGACTCTTCAAAATGTTGGTTTTTCACAATATTCTTAATATGTTTATTACATATGTTTATAACATTAATTCTGTGATATGTAATATATATAATTTAAAGATATGGTTTGGGATGTTCTAAAAGCAAAAACAAAACAAGAAAAGGTTTCCCAAATAAGAGAACTGCAGGAGGTTTGTGAATTGGAAAGCTAATAAGATGTAAAACTGAAATAATTGTGGTTGCACATTTAATGAAAATAAAACTAAAATATAGATATAGCTGGTGTGATTACAGTGTAGCCTACAGGGTTTTCAGCCTCTGAGTGTCTTGGTTCACAGTAAATGGTGCTTCTCACAAACTCATCAACCCCTGTGCACATAGCCATAAACTCTTGTGCAGATTTACATATATAGCCATAAAATCCGCATACGTATAGTTTTGATTGTATTAAATCCAGTTGGACTGTCACATGCTGTCTAGTAGTTGAAGAATTCCAATGCATTCAAAGCTAAAATCAGGCAAAATGTCATATGAGAGAACCAAGTATCACTGTTTGGCTGATTATCCAGTCAATAGCATAAAAATGCCCACCTATCAGATTCACAACATCTTTGATATATATATATATATATATATATATATATATATATATATATATATATATATATATATATATATATATATATATATATATATATATATAAAGATATATATAGATAGATAGATATATTAACATTGATACTGGGTGTCGAAACAACTAATTGAGCCTGAACTTACATTATTAGAAAAGCCTAAAGCAGAGAAGGGCCTCACCACATAACACTGGAAAATACAGCCATGTACTGGAGTATGTTAGACTTATAGAAAGTGGAAACAGGAAGTGCAGTTTGCCTTGGCTGAGGGTTGGTCCTACAGTGTCCGTTTAGCCATGAGATTTTTATCTGACTGCTCCCCTCGAACAAGACAGAGAAAGTGAAAGGGAGAGGAGGAGATATGGATTTATTGCCTCCCACAATGCATTCATCACTGTGTCCATGTGCACTGAGCATCTCACAATGGCTGGAAGTCCACATATAACCACAACATTTACAACTCTACAAGAACTAATACAGCGGTTCTAAACTCTGCCCTTCGAGGTCCATACTCCTGCAGAGTTTAGCTTGTTCAGGTGTGTTGGATTACATTTGGCACTAATCAACGTCTCAAAGATTACTAGAAAGTTACAGGCAGGAAAGTTATTGAAGTTCAAATCGAGCATTGTTAATTGGCTCAGTCTATCCAATGGAGTCTTGCACTTGTCACCTATCAACTGTGACAGCTGCGGTAGATGAGTGACAGAAATGTTTATACTAGGGCTGTCAAATGATTAATCACGATTAATCACATCCAAAATAAAAGTTTTGTTTACATAATATATGTGTGTATACTGTGTATATTTATTATGTATATATAAATACACACACATGCATGTATATATTTAAGAAGAATATGTTATGTTTATATATTAAATATATTTATATATAATATAAAATATAAGAATATAAATATATAAATGTATATACATGTAAATATTTTCTAAATATATAATTTATGTGTGTGTATTTATATATACATAATAAATATACCCTGTACACATACATATATTATGTAAACAAAACTTTTATTTTGGATGTGATTAATCGTGATTAATCATTTGACAGCCCTAGTTTATACAGAACTTTTCTGAAAGTGATATTTAACTGGCAAGGCAAGATTTGTCAAGCATAATGAAAACATATGGTATGTTTACATGACAACAGTGTGCTTAAAATGGAAAAGTTTTTTCCTCTGCATTTTTATGCATTTTTATCCCAGTTCACAAAAAAACAAACAAACAAACAAAAAAATTACTTCAAACAACTTAAACCTCTGTATTATGCCAGGCAAGTAGTTGGCGATGTCCTTTTGTAAAGAAACACTACATGCCTGCGGACATACAGTAACTATAGACTAAAGACATAATTTACATGCACATGAGGTCACCATTTTTACTAATTTGTTTCTGTAGTTTACAGTGAAGATGGTAACAGTATTACGGTCACGGCAATTGTTTAGCATGGTAATATACATGGCAGTTTTAATGTGTTTGTTCTTGGTGGAATAGATCTACAACGCTGCTGCAGCAGAGCATGTACTGAGACTTGCTAATGTCAATACATCCACAGGCATGCTGCTGTGAGCATGTAAGAAATACTGCAGCTGCACATATTGTATAACATATATGAAATAAGCCCCATATATAACATACATTAAAACCCCTTAGCAGTTAAAGATCGGCGACGGCCCCAGATTATTGCTGTTTCACTTTAAAACATCACACTCTTACTTGATCTGGACAAACTGTGCATCAGTAGAAAGATTAAAGACTCTAGCTTAGAGCTGTAATCGGGCCTTAAAAGTTTGGCCCGACAGGACACGAGCCCGACAGAATTCGACCCGAGCCCGACAAGTACATTTTGATTGACAGCTTTTTAAAAGTCGGAACCCGTTTACAACCTGACATTTTTCAAATGTGCGCACGCACACAGCTCTTTTGGCTTTTGTCAAGAATGAGTCATTTATACATGTTTTAATATAATTTATTCACGACTAATGTAGGCTATAGGCCACTTGGTAGTTAATAAAATAAAATAAATAAAATAAGTCCTCTGTAACATCGTAACATCTCAGCACTCTAAATAGGCCTAGGCATAAACTTAGCCTATAAATAGCCCAACGCGCCAATAAAAATGAGTCTTTCTTAACAAATTAAATTAAGATAAATTCTAAATTAAGATGGGTATTTGGCAATAACGAAGTTAAGATAAAGGCTCCGCAGGATTTCCTTCGCCACTCCTTTCCACAATCCGGCCTCAACACGATGGTGAATAGCAGCTGAAATTTAATAAAAGAATAATGCCAACATTAGCCTATATACTCTGTTTACATTATGCATTTAAGACTCAATTAATATTTAGTTATAATTTGAAAAACCTTTTCTCACCAAGATTAGGCTACATGCTTTTGTGGAGGAAAATTATTGAATCCACTGTAGATGGCTTTAGCGCGGCCCTGCGCCCTCTCATGGTGCGTCCAGCAACATAACCCACTGGCTCATTATTCTCATTATGCACATGGCCAAAACTTTACCAAACCAAAAAGTAATCGCTAGAGGCAAGCCTCCTTTAGATCTCCTCAGCATCCATTTTCGCATCTTTCTCACGCTAATCGAAACGCATCACATGTTCGCTCATTAACCACGCAAGCTATAGCGTACGCCCGAGCCTGGCCCAAGCCCGTGTAAAATGATATCAATTAAGCCCGAACCTGACCGAACCAGTCGGGTCTCATTGGTTCCATCGGGTTCGGGCAAAGATCTTCAGCTCTACTCTAGCTTTGATATTTGACCACTGTTTTGATAAAACATTGTTGCAGTAACAGTAATTTAGTAATTTATGTCAGAAGTGCAAAATAATAAATCCGTATTATGTCAAATTTAGAATATAAATTCATGACGCATTCATATTCAGTCACGTCAGCAGCAGATTATTTGTGTTCACATTGATGCACTGAACAGCATCAATAAGGGCTTATAGTCCAAAGATGTATATACTGTACATGGAGATATATAGATATATTTACTCAAGTTTACTTCATATTTCTCCAGACAGAATCATCATTTCTATTAATTTTCCACTGATTTACACAATCTGATGAAATTTAGCAGCTCCCTGGGCTGTCTCTGTGTGTTTACTCTTTACCCACACAGAAAGGCGATTTGTTGGTGAAAATGTCAGTATTATTACGCATTACATCCTGCCCCGTCATCCTGTGATGTGTTTCCTGTGCTCCTTCTCATGCATATCTGACAATAACAAAATTGAGATAAACACTTTTACACACAAAGATCAAAAATAAAAAACACACAATTATGATAGGATATGGTTTGTATGTGATTTTCTCCTAATCACCCTGTATCAGATCTATACAGGTGGAGCTGGGGAAGTGGGGGGGTTTCTGAAGCATGCTTCAACTGCTAAAGCAAGCACTAGCCAAGTATTTGAATGTTGAGCAGCAAGTTCAACCAATCAGCTGTGCTTTGTGAATAATGATGTGATTATATGAGACTGCATTAGAGCCTGTGGGCCTGTTCCATCTAGAGTTTCATGACAGTACTTTGTATTGTTTTCAAAAACGTGCAAACCCAGTTTCAAAAGGTTGCCTTTTCAGGCCCCCAAAATGTTATTGTTGTGTAAATATGCAAAATAAATAAATAAATAAATAAATAAAAATAAAACAGCCAAAATGCATAAAATATATTTGCTTAGCTTGACAAAACATAAAAATACACAGATTAATATTTTATTTTTATTTTTTTATTTTTATTTTTTACTTGCCTTTGTTGCATTAGTCTTGCATCAAATACAATGTGATATTATGTAACTGTAATAAATTCCACTGGAGGCGAGCATAGGGAGAACCCAAGTGTATATATTAACAATCATTTGAAGCATATTGTATGTTTTATAAACAGTGAAATAAGCATGTATTTGACCAAAATTACAGAATCGCCAGCAAGCTGACTATCTAGTGAAGTGAATGTTTATATGTGACCCCGGACCACCAAACCATTCTTAATAAGCAGCACCAGTATAGTTGTAGCAATAGCCAAAAATACACTGCATGGGTCAAAATTATTGATTTTTCTTTTATTTCCAAAAATCATTGGGATATTAAGTAAAAATCATGTTCCATGAAGATATTTAGAAAATGTCCTACAGTAAATATATCAAAGTTTAATTTTTGATTAGTAATATGCATTGCTAAGAACTTAATTTTAAATTTTTTAAAGGGGATTTTCTCAGTATTTAGATTTTTTTGCACCCTCAGATTCCAGATTTTCAAATAGTTGTATCTCAGCCAAATATTGTCCTATCCTAACAAACCAGACATCAATGGAAAGCTACTTAATTAATTTAATTTATTTCATTAATTTCACAAAATTGACTCTTATGACTAGTTTTGTGGTCCAGGGTCACATACAGTATATGGTTGTCAATCAGTTGGATGCTACAATTGATTCTTTCCAGCAACAAAGCACTTTAAAGCGACAAGCTTGTAATCATGATTTTGTTAGTGGTGAAATAGGACATTTTCGATAGCACGTGAAAGCAAAATACGTTCACCATAGTCCATTTATGTACATAATAAAAAGCATAAATTATGTATAAAATCTCATTTTCGGTAAGACATGTCAGTATTTGAACTGCTTTAAAGTGCTATTTTTTTTAACCATTTGTATCAATAGATATTCAAGCAAGGCGATACTTAAAATTGAAAGTGTAGTCCTTTAAAAGTGCAATTCTCTCTCAAAAATAAAAAATCCTGTTGTCACACAGTGCACATTGACCCTTGGAATAGTCTAGGCTGCGAAGGATCCACTTGATCAATTCTTTGTGGCTTCTGGAAACACATTTTGAGGCTGCATTTGAAGGAGATTTTAAAATGGGGCAGCCTTTGACATGCCATTATGATATATTATGTAATTGAAATAGATGCTAAATAGTAAACCAAATGGTATTTATTTTTAAAAATATTTTATTTTCAAGCATACTGTTAGAGCAAAACATTTTCATTAACTAAAAACAAATAATTTCTTTTTTTAATACTTGTGTATGTGCATGCGTGCGTGCATGTGTGTCTTAAGTGTCCCAATACCTGTTGGGGCTGTGTTCAACATGCAAACATTCTCTCCCTTCAGAAGAAGAGCCGTCCCTATCAAACAATAAAAAAGTTATTCTTGGGCCCACAGCTACATGAAAGATCTGCCCAGAGTCATTACCCAGGCTATTGCTCATAGACTACATTCACTCAAGAGCCCTCTTGTCATTATCAGTGAGTAATTTTATTTGCTTGTTAATTTATTTCCATTAGCGTTGCTGTATCATTTATAATCACATGTTAACAACCAAGGTATTAAGTCTTGTTAGCAGAACTTATGAAGGCCAGACTGTTAGGGTCACCGTTCACATTTGCATGTCACATTTCTCCTTTTATTGTTTCATTCTTTGATTTACTTCTCCGTCTATAAGCCCTTGAAATTAAGTATCACTTGACTTTCCTGAAGGAGGGAACAGAGACGTCATGTCAGTGACCGACGAATTGGGAATCTCGCCAGAGAGACCAATCTACTTTGAGTGTAAACTAAACAAGCCAATGCACATTGGCATGCGATGATTTCAATCAGCTGCCGCTGATCGCAGTGCAAGTATAATGAGATAAACAGGCAGCAGATGAACCGCATACTCAGGTTTTTGCTGAGGAGCTGAGCTGGTGAGCCAGCCGTTCAGCAGTGGCACAGCAGCTGTGGTGACGGAAGCTGTGGAACGAGGGTTACAATATGTAACCGAGACATTCCCTTTCAGTCAATTTTGATGTCATGTCATTGACCGATGAAATGAGAATCCCTGCCAAAGTGCCATTGATGCTGCCTGTTGCAGTGTCCTGTGCGAGCCTCCTGTGCCCCCTTTTGGGAGTAGGCTGGGGCTTGCAACCAGAAGACCAGTCACTGTTGTTGTAGCACTACCCACTCAGTGAGATTGGATATCACTGGGAAAATGTACCTGTTCCCCTTGGACTGCAGAAGCCCCATTCTTCCTGAAGGTTTCAGAAGCACTTACACATGTGAAAACCACTTTAGTGCTTTGAGCACCAGAGACAGGTCCCAAGAAGGTATAGAGGGAGGTTGAGGAGGGTTCAACTTTCTCGCCCCCCTAAGGAACCTGATGACTAGGTCGTGCTTCCCCACCGTTCTCCCCTCCACAGGGTCGTGGTTAGCGGAAATAGCAGCAACGTAAACTTTAAGGGTGGAGGGTCACAGCCTTCGCTCCAATCTTTGCTGCAAGAAGGTGAGCACAACTTTGATTGGACATCTTCGGGGGTCCTCTCGATGAGAGAAACACCACCCAATGAACAGGTTACACTTTAAGGCGTAAGCGTGTCTCGTAGACGGTGCTCGTGCTGAAGTGATGGTGGCAATAATTTCTTGGGGGAGGTCACCTAAAACCTCAGTGTCCCATCTAGGGACCAGACATGAAGTTTCCAGAGGAACTAGAGGTCGACCGATATATCGGGCCGATATTTGTAATTTTTTAATATATCGGCATCGGCCGATATCCGTGTTTAGTAGCGCCGATTTAAATTCAGGCACGTCGGCGGGCAGCCCCATGTTATTGGTGCGGTGGAAAGTGCTGCTGCCGCATGTGAAGGACCCCAAGCCAAAACTTTTGGAAGATTCAACAACAGTCCTGGGAGATAAAGGTAGTCAGAGAATTTCACTCTGTAAATGGGGTGGAGAATGTGGCAGTTCTCACAAACACTGCAGCGTGATTGAGGGCTACGTTACTCCGCCCCGCTCACAGCCAGCACCGTGCTCGGAGAGACAGCTGTCCTGGAGCAGCCCAGAACGGTGAATGACATTTGTTCGGAAGCATGGTTTGATGCAGACAATAGCCAGGTTTCCATCCAACTCATTTGCATTTAGGGATGTCAATATTTGATCATTTCCATGATCGATCGTCGTTTAAATTAACAATCAATGAATAAGCTTAATGCTGCAAAATGCGTCTGCAGCGGTATTATTATTATGTGCAAAAGCCACTCGGAAAAAAGCTTTCTCACCCGAATTAAAGGGGTTTTAGTCTGAATAAAATGCTAGTAGCAGGACTGTAAAATGAATATGTGATTATGATCATTTGATAAAATGAAGAGAGCACGCTGTACATTTGAGTTCATTTTACTTTGTTGACTGTTTTCCGTCAAGGAGACCGCTGAATGCGCCTCTTTAAATGGTTTCGTGGTGCTCGTTGTTGTATTTTAAAACGCAATTGCAATGTTTTCAAATGACACTATAGTATTAAAAATAAAATTATCCCAAACGTAGGCTAACTGCGGCGCTTGTGGCTGTGCTGCGCAGTCAGTGAACCGTTTTTTTCACATTAAACATTTTATGCGAGTATTAATGACCAGTACTTTATTTGATCCGGTTCTGCAAAATGTTCGATTTTGAATTTTTGCATTCCGGTAGGCCTATTTGTTTTTTAAAAAAATCCTGCATTTACAGTGCATTAGATCGTGACAGTGCATGTGTGCGTGCAGACGAGGACGAGCGAGCGCGGGTTTGGCTAGATGTATTTGGAGGTTGTTGCTCACGTCTCGTTCTGCACATATCCAAACGTTTCCATATTCGCAATGTATCTGAATGTTAAACTATAATATTTTTAATTTTTTTAATGTAAACTAGACGGAAAAGATCATCCTCTTCACATGAGCAAAAACGTCCTTGGCATAACAGCAGAGTGGACCGGTATACTACGGTCTATTTAAACTGACCAGTGTAACCTTTTATATGTTTGGTTGACTGTACTTAATCTTAATAATGAACAGACTGCGATGTAAGTTTGAAGTTAGAATGCACTTTAGATGTTCTGTGTCATTTATACCAAACACAAATGTTGCTGGTTGCTAGTGTGTTTGCAGCACTACTATTATTTATTTTTTATATATTTTATTTTTTATATTTTTCAGTTTAATTGATTTTTATTTATAAAATTTAATTTCTTTTATTTAAATGTATATGTAAGTTTACATTTATGTTCCAACAAACTTGAAAAATTCTGCTTTTTTTTAATTTGTAATACCGTGCAGTGCACAAAATTAAGATTCGAGAGCTGGTTCAAGTCAGTGCTCAATAAATGATGATAAGTTTAGAAATGTTGTGCATCCACTTATTATTAGTCTGACATTTTAGCACTCAAATGAGGGGGAAAACTTCAAGATATCGGCCCTAAAAATCGGCAGCACATATCGGCCATCGGCTGACCCTGACCTCTAAACATCGGCATCGGCATCGGCTATAGAAAAACCCATATCGGTCGATCTCTACTGGGAACAGCTGACAGTGGTAAGAGGCAAACAGGACTACCTGCACGATTCTGTGTTCCGTGATTTCTCCAAATCAGCTGGACCATCTGGGGATGGAGTCTCCATTCTCCAGGGAGCACAGCTCATGACAGATCATTGGCTGCATGGTTGAGCAGAACCGGAATGTGAATGGCACGAAGCAACCTCAGATGCTTCTGAATCCAAAGGAGGATGTGGTGGGTGAGTTGCGACATATGACGGGAGCGCAGACCACCTTGTCGGCTGATGTACGCAACGGTTGCAGTGTTGTCCATATGGACCAGTATGTGCTTGCCTTGTAAGCATCCTTTGAAACGGTTCAAGTCAAGGCACACTGCTAACAACTCTAGGCAATTGATATGCCACTGCAGTTGGGGGCCTATCCACACCCCCGAGACTGCTTGCCCATTGTACATGGCACCCCAGCCAGTGGTGAAGGCATCTATGTGCACCGCATCGTGCCTCGAGTTGTGTTCTAGGGGCACTCCTGCCCAAAGAAATTTGAGGTCTGACCACGGGGTGAAGGTTTGGTGGCAGGCCGGTGTGACTTGGACCCGGTGAGAGCCGCGATGACACACCCACCTCAGGACTCGGCCATGGAGCCAGTGCTTAAGCGTTCCATATAAAGCAGCCCCAGTGGCGTGACTGCTGCAGCAGCTGCCATATGCACCATGAGCCTCTGAAATTGTTTCAGTGGGCCCGCCGTCCTGCCTTTGAATGAATTCAAGCAGCTCAACACCGATTGAGCACATTCCTCTGTGAGGCGTGTTGTCTGTTCAACCGAATCCAACTCCATACCAAGAAAAGAGATCCTCTGCATTGGGGATAGTTTGCTCTTTTCCCAGTTGACCCAAAGGCCCAATAGGCTGAGGTGTCTGAGCACCAAGTCCCTGTGCTCGCACAACTGATCCCGAGACTGTGCTAGTATGAGCCAGTCGTCAAGGATGCGAACACCCTGCTCTCTCAGGGGAACAAGAGCCCCCTCCACAACTTTCGTGAAGACACAGGGGGACAGGGACAGCCTGAAGGGCAAGACCTTGTACCGATATGCCTGCCTTTGAACCCAAACCACAGAAAAGGTCTGTGGCACGGAAGGATTGAGACATGAAAGTAGACATCCTTCAGGTCGATCTCTGCAAACCAATCTCAGGGACGGATGCACCCAAAGATGTGTTTCTGTGTTAGCATCTTGAATGGTAGCCTGCGAAGGGCTGATAGAGTCTGATGGTCTGATGGAGCCTGCAAGGCGGCCTGGACAACACTAACCAGACTTCCAAACACCGTACAAGTGGGACCAGCGGAAACACCGAGTTACCCGCAGTGAGGTGGAATGCTGGGACCTGGCTCGGGCAGCTTGTGGGCCAAACGAAATGGGGTCCAAGTGTGAGTGCGTGAGTAAGGCCTTTGCCAGCTCTCTTGAACCGCCCACTGCTGCCCGTTGGCGACAGAGGAAGATGACTGTGATCCAGCTATGGACCGTCCACAACTCTCTGTGCCCTCTTGAGACCCAGAAATAGAGGAGATTGCTCTTTTGTCAATATTTTGGGATTTTCTGCCCGGCCCTCCTCCGGGGGAGGGAGTGGTGCGTTCACCACCTCACGAAGAGAGGCTCCCTTCATCTCTGGGTTGCCCATCACAGGGCCTCTTGCTCTTCCACTTGTCGCCAGATTTGGTGGGGCCCTGGACAGATGGGGTGGATGCCCTGCAACCAGCTCCATGGCATCGAGCCCTACTCTCTCGGCTGCCTGGGAAAGCATAGCTATCATCTCTGGATCTGATCCAGGCCTTGCTATCATCCTGGAGGGCGGCAGTGCAGCCAGAGCTTCCTAGTGTTCGCTGAACTTGTTCTCTGAAGATAAACAAAGCTTGGCAGTAGCAGAACAACATTATCGCTCGGCTCTAAAGCGAAAAACTGGATATGTGGTTCCTCTGCTGCCTATTTATACTCGTGCTGCGCTCAGCAGCAGCTGGATGCAATCATCGCATGCCAATGTGCATTGGCACGTTTAGTTTATTCTCAAAGTAGATTAGTCTCTCTGTCGAGATTCCCAATTTGTCGGTCACCGACGTGACGTTGAAAGTAACCGACTGAAAGGAAACAAAGTTCTACTTGCTTAAGGTGATAAGATGATTGATCTTGTCATGGTTAATAACTGTCATGCTGATTAGCACCTAGAATCCCTGTAGCAAGTGGTTTAATAATTTAATGGTTGTATTTTACCTACACTCAGTTTATGGCTGCATTCTTGTGAAAGGATTTGTCATTCTGTCAGATTTTAATGACCTTCTTCGAAGGGCTGTACAACTTTATTGCAGTTTTACTGCAGCAAGGATTTTAAGAAACAGTTTGTGTCTTATTTATGTGCCATAATGCTGATTTCCAGGGTTGGCTAGTGCAGATGCTGATGAATGCACATACAGGAGTGAGAAACAAAGGAGGTGGAGTGGGGGTGAAATGGCACAGCAGGTAAGCAAGAAACAGGAACTGACAGGTTATTTTTAAATAAAAGGTGATGTTCGAGCAAGCAGGTGCTGGCCCTGGTTCCTTCATCTTTTTGACTTGTCTTAACTTGGATGCAACATGAGGCTATAACTGTAGGACTTTGAAAGAAAGAGTTTACATCTAAAATATTTTTCTCAAAGAAACTTGCAGAGCCCAAAGTCCTTGCTACTCTACTGAACTGTGATGTCAATGGCAGCAGTTATGGACAAATATAAATCCATAATATAATTTTACTGTAATAAAATGAAATGTTTGTGTTGTATATGTTTTTTCTGAGAATGTCTTTAGTTAGATTGCACAGCTGCTTTTGGCATGAATCTACAGAGACTGAAGATTGAAGATGCCCCTAGATTACTTACAGTATACTTAATAATTATACAGGAACTACATCCCATAAAGCATTGTGAATTAAGTAAAAACAATGGTGTTATATGAAACTACTGACTACACCGAGAGAAAAAATGTGTAGGATTTACTTTGAAACAGTTTTCACTCCAAAATTGCCTGTCAGAAATAATTACAAAGAAGCGGCAAGTAACATACTGAATTAAATGTGAACTTTTGAAAAAAAAACTTAAATGTTATTATCTTGTAAAAAGTAGTCCAAAAAATCACTTTATACAGTGCATGTCGTTGACTACACTTATAAAATACCAAAAGTTCATTGCAAATATTAAATATAAGTTGTATTAAGTGCAGGCAGAATGACTTATGTCTTTAGCATATAATGAGAAGTTAATTCCTTTATGTACCTTTGTCTTTTTCCTGATGTTTCAGAAAACTATTGTGCAGTTGAGTGGCCTACTCTCCTTACTATTTCTATCGTCTTTGTAACAGCAATTTCTCTTGGTGAATATTTTTTAATGATTGCAGGTACTGTAGATTGTGTAGTACTTAACTCATAATTACACTTTACATTACATTTGGCAGAGGCTTTTGTCCAAAGCGACTTTTACATTGAATTCAAGGTACACATTTACATCTTATCTGTTTTCTGGGAATCAAATCTATGACCTTGGCCGTCTAGCACCATGCTCTACTGTTTGACTTGTCACTTCTGCAGAAGCACATACAATATAATCCTTTAGCAACTTGGTGGGTTTGTCTTAAAAAAAACTTTATACATTATCACATAACATAAATTTCTCTACTGAGAAAGTTATTTGGTTTCAGAGCCAAAACACTACTGTTGCACTGTGTTCCCAGCTAGACAGCTTATTACAGGTAGTTCTGCCCCAAACTCATGCCATTAGGACAGAAGTTGCTAAATCGGGACACTCAAACAAATAAATAATTTGAAAGTGCCAAAGAGAAGCCAGCCTACTTATAGTTGTCTCAGCACATTAAATGGAATAGATAGAAATAGATGTTTTAATGTCAAGTGACATGCTTCACCTTTAAATGAACTTAGCATGAAGCATCCATCTGTGCTGTGGTGCTTCCATCGACTGTGAAGGTTCATTTCAGCTAAAAGGGGCATCATGGCCTATTACACAACATTATGAGATAAAACAGGCCTGATTGAAATGGTTTAAAGGCTATCATCCCAGAGACTGCTGGTGGAGAAAAACTGCACAGTAGACAAATAAATCTGATGATTTCAGTGCTACTGTCATGTGCCTCAAATTTACCACCCTGACTACCAGGTCAAGGACATCACAAGAAATTATTTCAGCCACAAAACCACAAAATGGTGCATCCTGAGAGACAGAGCCAAAATGAGATGCCGCTGCACACATCTTCTGTGGCTGAGGCGTCAATGGTCATTCTCTCCTCCAGCATTGTGGATTCATTACATCTCTGCTCTGGGGCCCCTGTGACTGAACCATCCCTCCATTTCTCGTTCTTCCTGTGTGTCCACTGAAGTACCTCACCTAGCTTGTCGGCATTTTCAGCCACACATTACTAGCCTGCCACACTCTCACTGGATATGACCCTGCAGCATTTCAACTGCGCCTCCATTTTCTCTAACACCAGTGGGCATTCTCGCACATTCTGTGGTCTCATCAAGGCATGGAATCAACCTCAATTTAGATCCATGACCGCAACTCATTTTTGCCATCCATGACTGTCTCTGTGTCATCATGGGTTGAGAAATAACTAGGTCTCTTTACTCACATGAACAGATTTTTTTTTCCTTATTAAATATTTCTCTGTACGTTTTTCCACCTTACTGACATGCCATCAGATCCTTTGGAAGCTAACAATAGATTTGGAACAGAGACATTAAAGGACTGGTTTGCCTAAAAATGAAAGTTATGTCATCATTAACTCACCCTCGTGTCATTCCAAACCCAGATGGCTTTCTTTTATTATATTATATTCATGGAGCTCTTTTCCACATGACAGTTTCATTAATATTACATTTATATATTTGACAGGTGCTTTTATCCAAAGCGACTTATGGTACATTGGATTCAAGGTATAGGCCTTTCATGTATTTCCTGACAATCAAAACCATGTCACTGGTGTTGCTAGCGCCATATAACTTAAATGCTATAAATACTGCTATAAATTATGTAAATTTCAACTTGGTTTTTGGACATACCATGCTAGTTTGTAAATAAAATGTCCGTTCAGTGGCACTAAAACATTATTTTTCAAACACAATATAGCATTAATGTACCACTTAAAGTGCCCCTATTATGCCATTTCCAATACTGCCTTTCATGCAGTGTGTAATGCTTTACTTACTGAATTAAAGTTATTTTCTCCCAAAATAAAGAATCGACTCTCTACAGCCTAAACGAGTCATTAGTAATTTGAATCCCACTTCTGTGACGGCTACACGTCATGGGGTAACACATTTGCATAATGCACACATATGTTCTATGTTGACCGGCCGTGAACAACTGGACCCCGCCCACAAACACGACTGCTTCTCTAATCTCGGGGGGTTCAGCACAGGATTCACAAAATGCTTGCTGTTGAAAGATGGATCAGTATCCTGTTTATTTGGACCAGCTGCTCCACTGAATCACAACCTGTAAATATGATAAATAAAAGATGTTTATATTTTCTATAGAGCGTTCAAAATACAGAACTATTGAAAAAGGCATATTGTTTCGGACACTGCTGTAGAGCAATCACAACAGACTAGGCCATCCAACCAATCAGAGCAGAGCAGGTTCACGGATAGGAGGGGTGTAAGGGAAACAGGTCAATTTAGCTCAAAGGGAATCATTTAAGATTTTAAAGGGAATTTGAACAGAATCACTGTTTCACGGCTGATCACTGAAACGGCCAGCGATTCACTGAACGAGCCGTTTAACATCAAATCTGCGCTGGATATTAATATCCAAAGTATAGTGAAAACACTATTAATTAGCACAGTAACAAGATCTGCAGTTTAAGACATTAACTTGTGAGCACAAAACACAAGATACTTCTCTTTTCAATATGAATGAGCCTTTATTAGATAAATCTAAGACATATAAACTAATCTAACACATAAGCACACGCACTCACACATTCACACAAGTTGCAGGAAGATAGAAAGTTAGGAAAAAATGAGTTTAAGAGGATGAGAATGTGAAATCCCAAGTTTACAGCAATACGTGAAATTGCATAGACATGAACAACCATTAATCACTTAATTAACCCTCGCACTGAGTTCCTCAATGAGGTTAAAATTATATTAGATAACACCAGTACAGATGTGAGTCTGGAGGTTACTTGCGTTGCCTGTTTAACGGGGTTCCCTTTGTTGTCGCTGAAAAGGGGGTTTCCCGAAGTTGCTGATTGGCTGGAAGTTCAGTAGTCGTTGAAGTGACGTCTTGGGAAGCCCGTGGTTGGGCGTTGGCTGAAGATGCGGAGTTGTGGGCTGGTTGAAGTTTCAGACGGGCACGCAAGGTCAGACTCGGAGACACGGCGTTACAAAACTTAACTCAGAACACAAACTCTCAAACGGAAAAGAAAAGAAACTAAAGTAAAAAAATAGAAGTAAAGTTTGACGAGACTAGATGGTGTTTCTTCTCATCGTGGCTAAGTAGCAGCAGGCGTGCAGGCCGAAGCACGCTGGAACGGCGCTCGAAGAACGCTAAAAGTGATGACAAAGCATGACTAAAAGCTTAAACTACAAGCAAAGCTAAAAGCCGACATGACTGATAGCAAAAGCTAAACGAAAGCTCAAAGCTAAAAGCAAAATTTGATGGTGTCCTGAGTATTTAAACTGGCCTTTTGGCCACACCTCAAATGTTGTCTTGACCAATTAGATATTGTCTTTTCTCGGTGTGTTGCGATGTTTGTCCCACCCATTCATAAATCATATGTTATCTTATCAAGCACGAGGTCCGAATTTTCCCGCTCTTGCAGGGTATAATTTGGACATGATTCCTATAACAAGAATATGATACATTTGACAAATAACTGATGGTCAGAAACCTTTCAAGCAAGAAGATTCGAACACACACATACTAAACATGAATATGATCCCTTAAGCTATTCAAGAGTTATTTAAAAAGACATACACAATAAGTGATTAGAATCATTATAATCAAATGTGTGGGTTCATGTATGATATGGAGTTGAGCAATGGACTGATATCCATTTAGAAGTCTTTTTTGAGTTCATTTTGGTGCATATATGCATTGGAAGGCAGTCTCTGTGCCATTCTGGGGAGTAAGGATACGTCCTGTGAAGACCAGAGGGGTTAACAGGTCTCCTTAGGAATTTCAGTCTGGTTCTGCTAGGTGGGGGGAAGTCAATCCAACGATCTTGTTTACTCTCATGGCTTTACATGTGAGGGTCAGACTGTCCATCTCTTCGATTACTTGCCCCAAATTAGACAATCTCTTCTTCGAATTGAAATTGTCAATAATTGTTCTAATGGTGTTAATGTTGAAAGCTGTTCTGTGAAAGAGTTGGTTGGTTATCAGACTGTGGTGCTAGGAGCTGATTTACAGCATCCTGCCTTTCTGTGGAATTCGGCTCATGTTTCAACCAGGTTCCCGATCGAATCTTTAATTTGTCTGGTTCACGCTACAGGGTTTAGAGAGACTGAATCTTTGAACTGCTTTGAACGAATCATTTGAGAATCGCTGGAAAATGAGGTGATATTAAATGCATGTTTTGAGAAAACGAAAGCGTTTTTTTTACCTTGCATGCATGTAATCCTATTGTAGGAGACTCCCAAAACAATATTAGGAACCATAAAAATGGCATAATAAATCGCATGGCAATGTGATTTATTAATTAATAATCTGTCCTGTAATTTGCATGAACAGGAATAAAAGCTGATGCCATTTTCCTGCCTCTAGTGTTAATTTCAGCTGGAAACTTGCATTTCATATGAGCCTACCTTTACAGATTGCAAAAATAAATAAATAAATACACTTTTAGAATGTGTCAGTAAATAATGATAGAATTTTATCCTTTAAGCCATCTGAACCATATGAGTTTCATGACCCTTTGCAATGTCACCTTGACAGAAATCTATATCAGTATACTTGCTTCTGCAGATTTTTCTGCAGAAGCAAGTGTTTCAATCAACATCCAGTTGTTTTGATTGTTGGTGGTTGTGACATACTACCTGTCATTTCCTGTTTGCTTTGCTGGGCAGCCATTTTACAAAAACGTCAGGTGGTTCAATCCAGAGTGTTTATTGATTAAAACTGGAGGAAATCAGTCCATATGAAAACAAATGGCATTTGGTCATTTTCATGTGCAGTAACCTCTGGGGTTTTACTCTTATTTAGTTTGATTGGTAATTCTGTTTAAGCCAAGTTGGTATGAAACATTTTGTAGTATTGATTGTCAGACAAACACGGTCCAAATGAGAACTGAACAATTTCATTCCAGCATTGCAAGCAGATATGATTTACCTCTCTGTAGACACACAGGCACCAGGAATCATATCCTTTCTATAAAAGGCAGGTGCAATAGCAATCCCATCAGAGTTATTTTCAAAGCTAAATTACATCTGATAGTGTCCTGTGGCAATAAAAGTGCCTCAAATAAGATGAAGATAAATTCATAATCTTAAAATCACACACACACACACACACACACACACACACACACACACACAGTGAGAGAGAGAGAGAGAAAAAAAATAAACTGTAAATTGCATGCCTTCATGAGTTGTGCATTATATCACTAATTTGAACTGTATTCATAATTTACCTAATAATGCATTTAGGAATGTTGTGAAGAAGACTTGCTGAAGTTCAAACCGAGCATCAGAAAGGGGATTTAAGTGACTTTGAATGTGGAATGGTTGTTGGTGTCTGAGTATTTCAAAAACTGCTGATCTACTGGGATTTTTATGCACAACCATCTCTAGGGTTTACAGAGAATGGTCCAAAAAAGAGAAAATATCCAGTGAGCAGCAGTTGTGTGGACGAAAATGCCTCGTTGATGTCAGAGGAGAATGTGCAGACTGTTTAGAGATGATATCACATAACTCAAATAACCACTCGTTACAACCAAGGTATGCAGAATACCATCTCTGAATGCACAACACATCAAACCCTGAAGCAGATGGGCTACAGCAGCAGAAGACCACACCGGGTGCCCCTCCTGTCAACTAAGAACAGAAAACGGAGGCTACAAAAGGCTCACAAAAACTGGACAATAGAAGATTGGAAAAATGTTGCCTGGTCTGATGAGTCTCGATTTCTGCTGCGACATTCAGATGGTAGGGTAAGAATTTGGCATAACAAACATGAAAGCATGGATCCATCCTGCATTGTCTCAGTGGTTCAGGCTGCTGGTGGTGGTGTATTTGTGTGGGGGATATTTTCTTGGCACACTTTGGGCCCCTTGGTACCAACTGAGCATTGTTTAAACGCCACAGCCTACCTGAGTATTGTTGCTGACCATGTCCATCCCTTTATGACTACACTGTACCCATCTTCTGATGGCTACTTCCAGCAGGATAATGCACCAGGTCACAAAGCTCAAATCATCTCAGACTGGTTTCTTGAACATGACAATGAGTTCACTTTACTCAAATGGCATCCACAGTCACCAGATCTTAATCCAATAGGGCAGCTTTGGGATGTGGTGGAACGGGATATTCGCATCATGGATGTGCAGCCGAAAAATCTGCGGCAACTGTGTGATGCTATCATGTCAATATGGACTGAAATCTCTGAGGAATGTTTCCAACACCTTGTTGAATCTATGCCACGAAGAATTAAGTCAAAATTGGGTCCAACCCGGTACTAGCAAGGTGTACCTAATAAAGTGGTATATTTATATATGAATGTATCTGAGTGAGGAATAGCCCCAGTATGACTGGCTGGCATTACCAAAGCTTCATCATCCCATGGTAACTAGGATTTACACAAGCTCCAGTCTGGATCCAGAACACCTGAGAAGAGATGATGCCAACCCCATAGAGGACCTCAGATGATGCTAACCCAGAGACAACATACAGAACTACCACATTTTGTTATAAGTTTGATTGCATAATTGCTATTAATAGTGTTAATCGTGTTTGTTTACGTCTTTTATTGATTTTTCTGAACATTTCTGCCGTATGCACATAAACTGACAGTCATCACTGATAAGCTAATACTAAATATTGTAGAAACTTAATTTTCTGTAAAGTTGCTTTGCAATGATTTGTATTGTAAAAAAAGCACTATACAAATAAACTTGAATTGAATTGAATTGAATTATGATTGGTCAGTATTGTGTAAGTTTCATGAGACCGTGTTGTGAATACAAAAAAGGGGAGTGTTTGGCTGCTTGGGATGCATCATCCTTGGTATCATCTCTTTGTGACGTGCCATTTTGAATATGGGATAGTGGTTGGGTTATCCTCCTATATGTTGTGCACTGACTAAGCCAGTTCCCTGTCGATACATCACTCTTACTTCATTGCTATGACGCTTATGGGGAAAACTCCCTTTTCTCCAATGACTGAAGCCTTTTTTAATCACACAGTGTAACTGCACGGCCATTGGTTCGTGCAGTGATATAAAAATGGAGCCATGGCACAAGCCTATGGCGATGAAGCCTGCCAGAATGGGCGGGGCCATCTGGCTATATAAGCGGGCCTGTTGCCTCACTGAGATGGAATGCTCTCACTAAGAGCATAAGTCTCACCCTTCTTCCCTCTTGACCCGCCTTCTTCAATGAAGGAAGCCCACTCTCTCATTTCTCCTCTCTCAGCGAGCTCAGAGAGAGAAACAGTGGAGCCATGGGGCTGAGCAACCGGGTTTGAGCGATCACATGCTGGTACAGAGCCCATGTGCCCGCTCCCCCTATGCAGCTTTTAGCCCATCCTCGATGTCAGACACCTGAACCATGCCCCCATGAATTGGCCATTCAGGATGACTTCTAGACAGATCCTTTGCAAGTATGCTCAAGGGACTGGTTAATTTCCCTGGACCTGAAAGATAAGTACTTTCACATCTAGATAGCCCCTAATCACAGACGATTTGCCTTTGAGAGAGTGGCATATCAATACACAGTCCTTTCAAATGGACTGCCTCTAGCTTCCTGCACTTTTATGAAAAGAAATCTACTAGTAATTATCATAGAAGAGAATTATCCACCGTGCCATTCGCCGTTGCTGGCTAAAACTCTATAGGTCAAAAAAGAAGCCATATCTAAACATGATCCAGAAGCGCAGGCATTTTCTCTGGGCCAAGGCTCCTTTAAAATGGACTGTGGCAAATTGGAAAACTGTTCTGTGGTCAGACGAATCAAAATTTGAAGTTCTTTTTGGAAAACTGGGATGCCATGTCATCCGGACTAAAGAGGACAAGGACAACCCAAGTTATTATCAGTGCTCAGTTCAGAAGCCTGCATCTCTGATGGTATGGGGTTGCTGAAAGGTATATCAGTCCAGATCTTTCACCAAAACATTTGGCGCATCATAAAGAGGAAGATGCGACAAAGAAGACCTAAGACAGTTGAGCAACTAGAAGCCTGTATTAGACAAGAATGGGACAACATTCCTATTCTTATACTTGAGCAACTTGTCTCCTCAGTCCCCAGACGTTTGCAGACTGTTATAAAAAGAAGAGGGGATGCCACACAGTGGTAAACATGGCCTTGTCCCAACTTTTTGGAGATGTGTTGATGCCATGAAATTTAAAATCAACTTATTTTTTTCCCTTAAAATGATACATTTTCTCAGTTTAACTATTTGATATGCCATCTATGTTGTATTGTGAATAAAATATTGAAATTCGAAACTTCCATATCATTGCATTCTGTTTTTATTCACAATTTGTACAGTGTCCCAACTTTTTTTGGAATTGGGTTTGTGTATATATATATATATATATATATATATATATATATATATATATATATATATATATATATACATAGTACACACCCCATCAATTCAATGGATTCAGGGTGCTTAGAGAGAGAAAGAGCATAAATGTATAAGTCAAAGTCAGTGGTTCAAAAACGTCTGAAGATCTTGGGATATTTTATTATTCTATATTCTATTGTATTAATGATCACAACCGTGTAAAATCTGATCAAGATGAACAAATCGGGAAAACTTTGTTTGAAGTGTGTCATCCATTTTTCTTGAGCTATCAAGAAAACAAATCATGTTTCATACAGGAAGTGGAACCGGGGTCGAGTGAGTTTACAGATCCCATCCTGTGAGTCATGTCACCCATCTGATATTTCAAGCTGCACAGCAGCAGAATATGGATTCACTTCACTGCTCCTGTGATTTCCTCTGTGGCGGCACCCTACTCCTCTCCCAGAATTCATTGCACGCAGTTTAGCTTTCCTCCCTCTCACTGTTTCTTGTCCTTCATGTTCAATTTGCTTTGGCCTGCTAATGAAGTCAAGCTTGCTCCCAGGCAACCGTGCAGCTCAAACGACTCATGCCAAGCTGTTTGGAATTCTGAAGACTTGCAAACACTTCATGCAATAATAAATTGAAGACTTAATGAGGGTTTCTTAATGAGACTGTAAATGTGTGTGGATGTTCTTCAAAGCACTGAATCAACACTGATAATGATATGTAAACCATATCTAGTAGAATATATGTGTGAATGTGATCTGCTCCATTATTTTAAAGTAGTTTTGCTCCAGAAATACAATTTGAAATTAATTATTTCTAATGATATTTTAATTTTGTTTGTATTCTAAACCATTTTTGAGATATAATAATTTAACTGGTGGATATATATATAGGCTATGTATATATTGCATCTTAAAAAGTGCATATTTCTCAGTGTCATGGTATGTTGTGCTAAAACATTTGAATAACACTACATGTGTGAACGCATTGCTGATTGTGACTTTTTATTCATTGAAGTTATTAATTTATTTTGTGTCAAAATCAACAATTTCAAAGTTTTACATACATTTTTTTTTCTTTTTTTCACCGACACAAATGTTTATGTTATTCTGTTATGTCCTGGAATTAAATGCCATTGCATTAGGAGAAGACAGCTCAAGCAAAACATATTTTAATTAAACCAGTCAATTTGTATGCTGTATTCCAGACCAGAGTATATAAGCAGTGTTTTTGTTTTTTGTTTTTGTTTTTTCTCCTGGTTTCAAATCTTGATGTGTTGGTACCCTTGGGAACTACTTTCTGTATCAGAGACAAATATACTGCATGCATATATATATATATATATATATATATATATATATATATATATATATACTTTTTTTTCAGATATGTAAGCTGCTCAATATTTAAGTCTCACTTATAAAACACAAGGCTTGCCTTTGTTACCTATCAGCATGTGAGCAGATGTTGGATCAAGACATACCTGCGAGCCTGGCTCTCGGTGGTGTCTTGGGCCAACGGAGAGCATGAGCGCGTCTTTGTCTCTGTCTGTGCGTGAGTTCCTGTTCAGCTCAGACGCTGTAGAGTTGACCTTCTCTCTCTTGCTGCTTAACCTAATCAATTATGGTTCAGAACAGAGGCCAGTAGTGTGTACGTGTGTGTGTGTGGGGGGGGGGGGGTTGTGGGGGTGCAACGGACAACCTTGTATGATCCCTGTATGATCGCTCAGGTAAGTTATATCACACCTTCCCCAACAAACCACAAAGTTTGAAGTATCATTCATGACCTCTGAACAAACGGTTTATTTATATGTAAAGTTTACTACTGTATACTTAAATATTAGTAGTATTTCCACAATGTCTTCAGTACAAGGTTCTGCTGTGGCTGCTGGGTTTATATGAGCCTGTCCTCCAACAAAAAAACGACCATATAGGTTGTTTGTGCAAGCACCTTATTACGACCTATATTTACGTTTTAAAGTTAAGCGGCCTCTAGCGGGCATAAAAATAATGACAGTATCGCGTTGCGTCTGTCGTCATGAAATGACGTATAACGTCATTACCAATCAAAACGCACGTTTATTTTAATGCAATGTGTGGACTTTTTACACCGATCTCACAGTAATTCGTACATATTTTACTAGGTGGCTTATTCGTTCGAATGACCACACCTAACCCCACCCCCTAAACCTAACCCTCAATGAAATCATGCTAAATTATGATTTATTGAGCATATACATTTTACGTGCACGTCCGTTCTCTGGGATCGAACCCATGATAGCATGATTGCATATCAAGGTATAACGCAATAATCTACCAAATGAGCTACACGAAACGCAAATCACAGTGCAAATAAAAGAGTACAAAACATTAATATGAAAACGACCTTTTGCCGATAGGGGCGCAATTGTAGTATACGCTCTGATGGATTGTATTTCAGGAATTTGGACAAACGACCTATACGAGCATATTAGTTGGAGGACAGGTTGGTTTATATAGCTAATTGAAGATCTCAGTTTAAAATGTTTTATTTAAAGATTCTAAAGAAATCATCAGAAAAATATCTTTATGCAGTTAGAGTAAATTGACTGATTGTATCGACTTCAAGTTTAATTTCTGTGGCCCAAGCTGTGTGACGTTCAGCAGTAGTGTATGTAATTATCACTTTACAACCACGCTTTCATGCAGGAAGGCTGAAGTTCTGAGAAATCTCTCAGATACATAGTTCATGTTGGGTTTTGACTGTTTATTTTCCATGAGGCCATGCTGTGCTGGGCAATCTTCTCAAAGTCACCCTCAGTCATGTCAGGGCTTGGCTGAACTGAACCGGACTGACGGCCCCTTCCGCGCTACCATGTAATTAAACTGTCTTGTAACGAGATGGTTGCACATTGGTGCACACGCAATGTGATGATTAGGGTCTGTGAGACTTTTCACACTAAAGTATGGGCAAGATAAACAAGTGATGGCCGTAATTTGGTCTATATCACAAACGCTTCCTTCACAGGAAATTGAGTGAGATATAGCCAGTTACTGCTGTTCTGTGTGGAGTACTTAGAACACGTACTGTCAAGGGACAGCAAGGTATATCATATTCCACATGGATTACCGCTCAGTCTTGATGATACCAAATATGTTTTGATGTTTTTTTATTCCCTTGTGGTGGTGGGGTTGCTATAACAACTGTAGGAAATGATTGCCTTTTAATGAGAGTGACATTTCTGAGTATTTACCATGCACTGCTTTATATTACAATAAAAAATTGCATTTGCATAGTAGAGTAAAATTAACATAAAACCTTCCAGATTTATTAGCGCAGTCATCATGCATTGCATGTTTATTGTGTTCTCATGCAGTCTGTTTGAATGCAAGCGACTTGATTTTGAACTGCATCCTTGAACTTGTGTAAAGATGAGGAAAATCTAAAGCAATGTATTTCAGTTGAATATCATTCTATTTTTGATCACTGCTGTTTTTATTCTGTGAAACAGCATTTTGTGCAATTGTATCTTTCTGGCCAGTAGTTATGAGAGTAGAGATTGTGTGGATGTATCTTACAATCATTCCACACTTCTCGATATACATTTTGGTAAATTATTATTCATGCTGTATTAAAGGAATAGTTCACCCAAAATAAAAACTTTGTCATCATTTGGTTACCCTCATGTCATTCCTAACCCTTAATACTTAGGTTAATCTTTAAACCCAAATTAAGATATTTTAATGTTATGTCCTGCATGAATCTAGGGGTATAAGCGGCCACCACAAAACAACAAATAGAACATTGGTCTGAGTCCGCTCTTGTGAAGAGATATGATTCCTTTATATGATGAACATGTTTAGGCCTCATTAAAAATATCTTAATATGTATTTTGAAGATTAGCCAAAGTACCAGTACATTTTGGGATAGTTTTCTCCACAAAGAATGCAAAAAAAAAAAAAAAAAAAAAAAAAAAAAATTACGTGTAGGCAGCTCACTAGGTTTTTGCACAGAGTAATTTATTTCATTCATCTTTTAACTTGTTCTAATAAAATGAGCAAATAATCCTGATCCGGGATGTGACCTGAATTCTGCAAGGTAAGACATGTTCCTGAAATAAGATCTTTTGCTAGTCCTGGAACAACAATCCTATCAAACATACATAATCTTAACCCAACCTAACATCTGATTGGTCGGAGAATAATAATAAAAAAAAAAAAAAAAATAATAATAATAATAATAATAATAATAAAAACATTGTTCCTTGACAAAAAAAAAGTTGTTGATCCAGAAATCATGTCATTTGCCAATATGTTATTATTGTACAATGTGTTCTACTTTTACAGTGGGATGTAAATGTTTAAAACAAATTTAATTATTACTTACAGCAGACTTTATGTTCTTGGCTCATTGGATGATGACATCTGTATGTTTCCACTGTACATGTATTGGATAGCTGGCAAGGTGTGTTTCCTGCAATGCTGTGAAAGATATTACTTGACACACAGTTAAAATGTGAAAGCTGATTCAAGATCTAGCAATTCAGAAGAAAACTTATCATTACTTAGTTCAGAACATCATTCAAAAAAGGAAAGCAAATGTGCTCTTAGAATATAGGTACACATGATGGGCAAAGGGAAGGATTCTCTGTTATAGTGCCTTGTTAATTTAATTTACAGCAAAACGTTTTCATAGTCGTTAGAAAAAAAAAAAAAAAAATACAACCCAATAGTTGGCTTTTTTTTTTTTTTTTTTTTTACATATTTGAACAAGCAAACATGTGATCCTCTTTGAAACACTAGCTATTAAGACTATCAAACTGCACATTAAATTGACATTTTGTAGAAATGTTCACAATGTAAATAAACAAAAAACAGATCAGTCACATGAAAAAGTAATTATATCCTTACATTTACATCTACTGTACAAGTGGTGCAGATTTCAGACGACTGCCAATTTGTCCAGGGCTGGCAAATTCAGCCCATGTGCAGACTATCTGGTACAAAACAAAGTCTCCAAGACCCCACAATTTCATCACAAGATCTGCTATTAAGTTGTCTTCAAACAAAGTCCAATAGAAGAGAGTGCATATCTGGGAAAAATGCAAAGTCAATGTGCCCTGTGGTCCAGGGTTTGTAATAGTCCATCAAAGAAACACTTTGGAATGACCATGGCACTCTTTCAGAATAAGAGTCTATCTGAAAGAGTGTTGTGGTCATCCTAAAGTGTTTCTTTGATCTGCTAGTAAGTCTTGGAACTGTCAGTGTCAAAGTACATGCATCTACAATATATAGACCATTTCATTTCAGGAGAAAATCCTTATACCAACTGTGAAACACGGTGGTGGAAATGTTACGGTTTGGTGTTGCTTTGCTGCCTTAAGAACTGGACAGCTTGCATTCATTGATTCAACTATGAATTCTGCATATAAACAAATGCTTGAACATAATGTGAGGCCATCTGTCGTAAAGTTGAAGTTGAACCAGAAGTGGAACTTTTAACAGGATAACAATCCTAAGCACGCTAGCAAATCCACCAAAGAATGGCCCAAAAAGAAGAAATACATAGTTATGGAATGGAAAAGTCAAAGCCCAGATTTGAATCCTATTTGAATTTTACATGCAATATTCTTTGCAACTAAAAGAATATTGCATGGAAGAATGGTAAAAAAAAAAAAAAAAATTTCTTCTAAAGAGGGCTACTAGCTAGTAAGCTACTGAGCTTACTTTTTCCACAGAAGTAATTCACATCTATTGATATCTCTCTTTAATAAATGATGGTAAAAGTTATTTATACCAATGCTTCAGTTTTTCTAATAGGCACTGTTTCAAAAGGGTCAAATGTTTGCTACTCCAAATATGTCAAAAATGTCAACAATTTTCATGGGATGTACTTATTTTTGTAAATGGAACACGAAAGGAAGAAACTGAATAGAAATGTGGACTGAAAAAAAAAGCACCTTAAAGGTAGCTTATAACTTTCAATATTGAATGTTCCAGGTCTTCTGAAGTCTTGAAATTTAATCTGTTATTGGCTGAAAATCTTCACCTCCAGTGAGCTGTTAATCACTGTGACTGTTTCTTTGAGAAACAGATAATTCTGATTCATGATAAAATAAGTGATACAATTCATTGAAAATGAAAATAATGATTCTTTCTCAAATAAAAAGTCTCAAACCACTAGATCATGAAAGCTTAAATAACATTCATTATATCTGCATGAAAAAGCATTCCTGTAGTTCAAACTGGACAAAAACAATAAATACATAAATAAATAAAAATACGCTAACAATGCCAAGGTCAATTACCAGGGAATGTATGAAATGATAGCGTGTACCTTGAATTCAACCCCAGAAACTTCAAACAGGTTTAGAACAACATAAAAATGAACGTTTCTTTGGCTGAACTATTCTTTTAAAGGTTTTTTTTTTGTTTTTGTTTTTTGAAAAAAGTTGTTCAGCGACTTGTTAAGTGAGTGAAGTCTTATTCCTGTAGAGCACAAACAGATGCTGCTGGTTCATTTAGGTATTTTTCAGAAACTGGGTCAGTAGTGGTAATGTGTTAACCTGTTTTCTGTCCTCTTTATATCGCTCTGAACATTTAGAATTCCAAGACAAGCTGGAGGATGATCAAACATTTATCTTTCCCCATGATGGCTTTCAGAGTCAATGGAGTATGAAATCTAAAGTGCATATCCAGCTAAATGCACAGCTAAGCGAATGTAAATGATTTTTAATGAGAGGGTAATACCATACGCCTACGTTGTGTTATTATTGTATGTAGTGAGCTGCCTTTATAGACAGCATTTCAAGGCAGGTATGGACAAGCCATCGGAAACACCGGGACATTCCTGGTGGGCCAGTCAAATAGCCTATGGTGTTTTGGCACAAATGTTTTTATTATAAATGTTACTGTTATTACTTATAGCCTATACAAGTTCTTAAAGGGATAGTTCATCCAACAATGAAAATTGTTATCCTTTACTCACCATTGTGTCATTCCAAACCTGTATGAATTTATTTATTTTCTGGAACATAAAAGAAGACATTTTGAGAAATTCAAGAAATGTTGGCAATGCAGTAGAAATCAAGGGTAGCTAAAATGGTTTGGTATCATTATACAAAATATATTCTTCTGTGTTCCACAGAAGAAAGAAAGTCATACAGATTTGGAAAGACACAAGGGTGAGGAAATGAAGACAGCATTTAATAGCGGTAAAATTGTTTTGCGTTCCAGCCTAAAATCAATGCTTTACTGTCAAGTGCATTTCCATGTGACAAAAATGCATTATTCAGTAATATTGATCATTATTTGTTTCTGTCCTGTTGTATTTATTCAGTTATTTACTTCAATGTAAGACCCTATAACCCAGCAAAACTTTCATTTGGGGAAGTCGTGGCCTAGTGGTAAGAGAGTTTGACTCCTAATCCTAAGGTTGTGGGTTCGAGTCTCGGCCGGCAATACCATGACTGAGGTGCCCTTGAGCAAGGCACCAAACACCCAACTGCTCCCCGGGCACTGCAGCATAAATGGCTGCCCACTGCTCCGGGTGTGTGTTTTCACTGCTGTGTGTGTGCACTTTGGATGGGTTAAATGCAGAACACGAATTCTGACACCATACTTGGCTGTATGTCACATCACATTCACTTTCACTTTCATGGGCCAGATGGGATTCGTCCAGGGCCGAATTTTCACCCCAGTCCAGCCCTGTTTCTAGGTATTACAGGCTTTCCCCTGTGCCAAACAGCTGTCCTGAAGTTATTCTGATCAAATACTGTGGCAGCATCACGTGTATCCTTCAAGAGATAAATAGAATGGCATGGATTTTGGCTCCGTGGAAACCAAGGATTTGTCATCGGGTCCAGTGGCCTTTCTGTTCTTCATTGCTTCTTCAATTTCTTTGATGGTTATCAGCGGAACCCAGGAATCTGATCGGCACTTTGGATCGGCAGGTGGTCGAATTCTTTGTTGCTGATTTTAGCGAAGTAATCGCGCCAGCATCGAAGGATAGTGGGTGTATCTCGGATGATTTTGTGGTCTTCGTCCTTGACATTTTTGATTTGGCCAATGTCCTGGGTGGCGAGTGTTGGCCAGCCGATAGATCTTCTTTTCCCCTTCTGGTGTGTCCAACTCAGTGTAGAGCTCGTCATAATGGGCCGCTTTCACTGCTGCCATGGTTCGTTTTGCCGTGGATTTGAGGGTTTTGTATCATTGGAAATCGCCATTGTTTGCGGTAATTTGCTTATAGAGGAGGCGTTTTCCCTGGCTTCGTCTTCCTGAGGAGATGTCCAATTCTCAGCTTCTTCTGGTCATCGTTCCAACATTTAACATCACAATTTGTATTTGGACTCTTGTCTTTAGCCTGCTTCATCCATCGGCATGGAACCCACGCAAATTTTTCATGTTGTTTGTGTGAGGACGACGCGCGTCACCTATGGGGGACACCCTAGCGTTCAGATCCTTGACCGCTGCTTACACGTTCCAAAACCGAATTTGCTTATTGAGGAGGCAGTTTCCCTGGCTTTGTCTTCCTGAGGAGATGGCTGCTGCTTCGTGAACTTGTCTCACCGCTTCGTCCCAGATGGCCAATGCTGGCTTGTCCATGTCCACATCCATGGGATCGAGGTGGGCCAATAGCTGGAATTTGCCCTTGAGAAGGCAGCACCATTAGATTTTTTTCCATATTGGTGACCCGAAGGTGTTTCTCACTGGTAATGGCCAATTTGAGATTCATGAGAAGGGGGCGTGTATCCAACGTTTCCAAATATGACTAGGAATAGCCATTGATGCGACCAAAAAATACTCCAACCGATGCATTGCTCCACCTGTCGTTGGAGACCGTCACCATTTGTCAGCTTCCCTCGGGTCGTTGTCCAGCGGGCACCATGTGGAGGTGGTGATCAGCTTGTGTCCATTTTGGATAAGCATTTACATCTGCAAGACGTATTATTTAGAGTAATAATCTGCAATGCGTCTATAGGACATTTCCTGTCAGATGTCAAATAGACATTTAAAAGATGTCTTTAAGATGTGTATGGTTTAGAGTGCATGAAAAACTGACATCTTAAAGACGTCTATCAGATGTTTGTACACAGCAGATCCTTTCCAGATGAAGCAATCATTAACAGACATCTTGCAGATATATGTGTGCTGTCTGGGTAGTGATTACATCATGGTGTATTAGACTATTACAATAGCCCTCTTACAGTTACTGCTCTCATAAAAATACAGTCACTTGTGTTACATGTACTGTAACATTTTAAGTCAACAAATACAGTCAACATAGACATTACTGTGCCTGTTTGACATGCATGCGCGCAGTGGCACTCGTTCAGTGAATGTAAAGTTTAATGGAGAGTTGCTCACTATCAGGAAAATAGAAAATAGCTATACTTACAAGATTGTCTAACTTCTACAGATAAGGATATAACCATAAAACGTAAGTTATGCGCAGAGGAAAGCGCATTAATCAGCACACACATCTGCCAGAGCACCTAACATCTTTAAATTCTGGGCATCTACATGAAAAGGGCTCTGAAAGCGCATTCTCTCTGTTATAGATATGTCCATTTGTTATAGAATGGGTTATTTACAAGTGTAAAGTAATGTGATTGGTGGATGTTTTCTGTGAAAACCGAGCAGACATTATTAATCGATAATCAAATTTGTTGTCATTTTTATTATTATTATTATTATTCTATGACAGTATGTGTTAGCTTAGCAGCATGTCCAAGTTACTGATATTAATTGTGAGTCTGAATTTGTATAGAGAATGTGAAGCTGACATCACGCCTTGTTGAGTTCTGGGAAACTTCTGTTTATCCGCCATACTGGGAGGATGGCGCTGCTTTTCAACTATTGAGTTTGATTTTCTGTTGTGATTGTGAAAAATGTTGCAATTGTAACTCAGATCATCATTCTGAGAGAAAACAGGACAATGTATTTTTTTTATTTTATTTTATTTTATTTTATTTTATTTTATTTTATTTATTTGCCTTTTGTGTAAAAACAACAAGGTAAGCAGGTTGTGGAGATGATGAGAAGATGCTGGACAGTAAATCAATTAATAATGTCACTGATTAAACCCACTGCCTATCACTCAATAAAATAATCACATTGCTGCGTTTTTGGACATTTTGATTTTGTTTGATATAATAATTTACATTACCTGTGCGAGTATGAATCCTGTCTTGTCAATTAGCAGAACTTGGACAGACACATTATACAGTACAAAGCTCAACATGAATAACGCTTAATGTGGCCTAATGTACCAAGACAGTGATAAAGACAACATTTTAAAGCATACTATGTGCAGATACACATATGATCCCAAAAATGTGAACCCAACGTGTTTATTTAAACGTTAAGCAATTTCTCTTATATAAAGAAAACGCTTATGCACTGAGACAGTGATATTAAAAGACCACATTCTGTGCACACTTTGCTAATAATGCATACCATGTGCGGGAAAACAGATGGGCCCAAAATATGAACTTTAAATGTAACTGTTCATAGCCATGTTAAGCTTTTTCTTTTTATGGCTTTCTATTCTGGGCTTATCTGCATATCTTTTAATATCACTATAGTGCATCAAGCCAGCATTTTAAATTGTTACAAAAACAAGCTCCCAGGGATTTGATTTTGGTTATTGGTTATTGGTCATTTATTGAAATACATATACAAATACAGTCTGTTTGTGACTGTCCACTGAATATGACCCACAATCTCGGATTCTCCTCTGTGGTCATGGAAAAAATAGTATTTACAATGACAACAGTTATACTTCATTAGTGAAATGTTTCTAACAAATAAACTGTTGGACTTCTGTCAGCTTGTTGAACACATACTTTTATTTGGATATTCTAACACTTGATGTCTGAAACAGAAGCAAGCGTCCAGCATGAGAAATCTCTTTTTTTTTTTTTTTTTTTTTTTTTCAGTAATCAAATCAACAATGTAAATGAAATTCTACAAAACCTAAGTGAAGAAAGTCAAATTATCATGCTAAGCGATTAAATGGCTTCTCTTAACATTCAGATACAGGTAGTCTCAGAATCTCAAAGAACATGTCTTTAGAACTGATTATTACTTCCATTTGACTTGTGGTTACCTAGACAAGACAAAGCATACATTTCCATTTAGACACATTCTATACAGCACCTTGGCATGTCTTTATTGTTCTGAAAGATTTATAGGGGAAGTAGGGAATAAAAATGACCTCAGCTGTTGCCTTTGAGTGCACAATAATTAAGAGACTTTTTTTTAATAAGGTTTAAATTTGTTTCTGAGCATTTGTTGTTTAAGGATAGTTTCCCCTAATGTTTGGCAAGTGTACTAATCATTAAAATATACAGGAGAGATTTATTTGAATAAAAAACATGAGATAACGAAAGACTGTTTGAGTTACTAGAACTAATCCGATGTGTTCAGAAGAACTACAAATGTTTGCATTTTGATTAATCTCCCATTCTGACTGATGACTCCAACCGTGTCAGAACATCAACAGACTTCTCTTCAGACTCATGGGGGGAAATCAGCAACCAAAACTAATAAAGACTAATGACAAAGTCGTGGCTTCTAGATTCCTAATGGAAACCATCAGTACTCAGAGAATGAGTTAATCTGGTCGCTGCTTGAACAGCTGTGGCTCACTGAGGTTCACAAATACTCCACCTTCATTAGGAGACATGAATCTCTTCAAAGAGAGAAAGATTAAATAACCATGTATCTGTTTACAACACAAATTATTACAACATAAATTCACAGGATGTGTGTTATGCTATATAGCTCATATATGTCTCAAGTTCTGTCAGGTCTGGACTGGAAATTCTGTCATTGTATACCCACCCTTATCTCTCTCCAAACTGATTTTTTTTTTTTTCTCCCCAGTGAAACATAAAAAGACATTATTTAAGGAATAATGGACGACAGGCTGCTGAATTATTAAACATTAATGCACACCTGAAGGTGAGAGTGTGGCCACAACATGAAGCAGGATGACTGTTACACCATGGGTGAGAATTAATTTTCAATAATTCAGTGGTATTACATAAATAATCTCCATTAGAAAATGTGTGCTTGTGTGTGTGTGTGTGTGTGTGTGTGTGTGTGTGTGTGTGTGCTTTGAAGTTGTATTCAAAGTATGTCAAAAGTATGTTTTTATGTTTTAATTTTATGCTCATCAAGGCTGAATTTATTTGATCAAAAATATTTAGTTTAAAATCATGTTTTTCTATTTTACTCTATTTTAAAATATAATTTATTTTTTAGAACCTGTGATACTTTTTTTGTGATAAGGATTATTTGATGATTAAAAAGTTAAAAAGAACAGCATTTATTAAAAATAGAAGCTTTTACTATCTATTTTGATCAATTGTCATGGAGATGAGGTCATGAAGTACTGACCCCAAACTTTTGAACAGTAGTGTATATTGTTACATAAGATTTCTATTTTGAATAAATGATGTTCTTTTTAACTTTTTAATGCATCTTCTTGAACTTAAATGCTTTAAAATCGCTTCAATGTTTAAACAAGGATTAAAAACATGTGAAAATGATAAACGTTGATGAAAATCTGTCAACTGTCCCCGGGGCGACTTTCACATTGTCCCAGACAATCAGGGAGTTCTTGTTGTAGAGTCCTCTGTGTGTGTGTGTGTGTGTGTGTGTGTGTGTGTGTGTGTGTGTGTGTGTGTGTGTGTGTGTGTGTGGGCAAGATAGCATTAAAAAAAGCTTATCTTTCATTTAGTTCTTTGAAACTATCTCTTGTCATGCATTTCATAATATGTCACTTCTGAGCTGGTGAGGATCAGTACAGACTCAACAGAGCAAACTATAAAAGCAGCACACCCCAATGTGTTTGTTAGACTCACATCAATCACTGGTGCTTCCTAAAGACATTTTCATTAACTTTTCTCAAACACGTGTCTTGATGATGAGCGTGGAAGGCACATGTTTCTGGCGGCAGCTGTTTGGATCTGCAGTCAGCACTTTGTGGATTTATGAGTAGTATTAATCAATCTCTCCTGAGCTGGAACATATCTTAGACAGGATTGCAGGAATGAGTCAGTCCAACAGATGGGCTTGCATGTATACATGTTTATATGAGTGTATGTACCATTATGAAGACTTCAGGTACAAATGGAAATTGATATATACTTTTGAAGTTTGATGGCCAAAAAAAAAAAAGAGTAGCAGGGATAATTCATCCAAAAATGAACACACCATCATCACTGTCATTTTAAACATATTTTAATTTATTTATTCTGTGAAAAAAAAGATGAAGATATTGAGCAGAATGTTCCAGCTTCTATTGCATGCACGAAAAGAGGATGGTGTTATGTCAAGATATTAAAATCATGCTTAAAGTATCATCAAAGTAGCCCGTATGACTTTTTCACTATAATTCCATGTTTTCTGAAGCCATGTAATAGCTTAGTGTAGGAAGCAAAACAAAAGTTAAGCCACTATTAAATTTATTCATCCATCATTTTTGGTTTGATTTTAAGTTCAGTTTAACTAAGTCATACCTTGTTGTCATGGTGCTGCACAAGCATGAAGCAACGTATGGTGAGCTATTCAGAATTAGCCAGTTCATTTATAAGGATTGTATCAGGTGAAGTGTCTATTTTTGCACTTGTTCAGTTAATTAGTAGCAATTAGTATCAACGTGATGAAACAACTGTCAAAAAAAAAAGGCATTATGAAGAAAGATTTAAAAACATTTTGAAAAAAAAGGGCAAAGTTTATATAAGGTCACAATAAATTACTTAATCATGTCCTCATTAAAAAAAAAATAAAAAATGTTGCACATTAAGAAAAAATGTACTTTTGAAAAAAAAAACAAAAAAAACAAACAAGAACAACAAAAATGATGTACACTTACAATACATCATATTAGTGGCCTAATGTGTGTGTGTGTGTGTGTGTGTGTGTTTGATATTAAATACTAATAGTACTAATGATATTAAATAATAATATTTTTATTTCACAGTACATTATTATTATTATTATTATTATTATACATGCCTCATTTTTATATTCTTACTTAATTATAATCAATAAAAATCAAAATTATTATTTTTATAGTTAAACTAAATGGTTGAAAACTGTGGAAATGTGGCCTATAATAAAACAGGTGGACATTTTTGTTATTGTTTTTACTTTATGATTATTAAAATCTACAGAGTTAAAATCATTTAATAGTTTTTATGCAAATGTGTGCCACAACAAAATCACCTGAATCATTCTAGAATGTTTGATTATTTCTAAAATAAATAAAAAATTAAATAAACACTGCAATTCCATTTTATTTATTTTTTTACTTTTTTCTTTATAAAGTGTGGCTCTTTTCTTCTTCTTTGTCCCAGCAATTTTACCACTTGTGTGCAGGGTCTGCTGTTCTGCACGCCTGTCTCCATTTGGCTCGGTCCAGAGCATCCTCTGGGGTGATGTTGGTGTGCCGCATATTGTCCTTCAAACGGTCAAGCCATCACTTCTTGGGACTTCTGTGTGGTCGCTTGCCATGCAGGATCAGTCGGAGTGCTGTCCTAGCCACAGATCCTACGTCACTTCTTACAAATCGTCCTTTCCGCATCTTCTCCACGATTGGGCTGATGCCCATCCGCTTTCTGACGTCTTCGTTTGTCATGTGGTCCCATCGGGTCAGACCAAGACACCATCGCAGCATTCGCAGTTTCATTGCGTAAAGGGCCTGCTCATGCTTGGATGTTGCAGGCCAACATTCCGATCCATAGAGGGCTATAGGATGTACTACAGTCTTGTAAATCTTGGCTTTCATTCAAATGGGCATTCATTGATTGCACGGAACACCGGTGACTTGGCTCCATTTCATCCAGGTGGCGTTAACTCGGGTTCAGAAGTTAACTCGGGTTCAATATGCTAAAAGAAACTCTGAATTTTCTTTAACTACACAGCAACTGCTGTTGTGGTGGCAAGTTTTCGGAAAGCAAGTACTACTCACAATGTCTTCAGAAATATTGAAATTTAGATTTCAGTCATATAATTTTCAGTGCATAATCATATGTGACATTAGATAGTGTGTGTGTGTGTGTGTGTGTTTTGTTTCTCTTGAGATTTTAGAGCAACAGGAGGTTCACTAAGCTCCTTTATTTGCTGTTTATGAATACTGGGGGGAAACACAACAGGAGGCTCATCAAATTTTGTGTTTGTCTTTTATAACAATCCCACGTTGATCAAGAATGGGTTCAAAGTGGTAGTGGATATTAAATTATGGTGAGTGCATAAAGAACCCCTTCCTGGGGACAGTGGTGAACGTGTGTCCTGCTGCCAGATCCAGGTATTACCTCTACCGCTATTATTCCTCCTTCCTTTTCATTCTTTTCATCATATACTTAATGTGTGCCAGTTTTAAATGTGTAGATCAGGTTTTCCCAACCTGGGGTTTGTGATGGAGCTGCAGAAGGTTTGTGAGACTGTAATAGAATTGTTAATGCAAAATTAAATTGAATAAACACAACAACCTTTGGGATTAATCAAATATGTTAACATTATATTTATTTAAACTGTTTAGTGATTTTCCTCATTTTGGCATTAGAATTCTGTCTACTGGTCTGAATAAGAGCACCACCGGAAGACATAATTAAGTGGAAATTAGGATAGATTATTATTATTTTTACTTACCTTTTTCATTTAACCCAAATAAATGTAGCACTGCTGAAATAAGTGCTTGTTCTATTGTTGCCATCTGAAGGTCAGAGCAATTCACAGCTATACATATGCATAACCTTAAAAACATCTCTGGTTTTTAACACTATCCTAGTCAACTGCCTAAATCCAGCCCTGCTCAAAGCACAATTTACCAAATAATTCATTTAATGAATTCACATATTTTACCTAGACACATGAGAAATGTATAATAGCCTGTTAAAATATGAATAGCACAAATTATGCATTAATAATAATAATAAATGCATAAATAAATAACAAATGTCTTCAGAATAACTTGAGAATTACAGGCAGCTGTGTTTGATTGATGGAGCTAAACTTCACAGGACAGTGGCCTCAGGAGTGGAATTGCCTATCCATGATATAAAATATGGAAAATGTGTTAAAAGTGATTTTGTATATTTAGTTAATATGGACAACGTTTTTCCTCAAGTTTTATGTGGCCCCTGAGGCATTCCCTTGCGGACTTCTAGAAGTCTCTGAACTCTATTTTATAAGTTGCTCCTGATTCTTAGTGATTTAAACTAGCATTTAAATGTTGTCTTCAAAAATGTGTGTGTTTTGTCTCTACATGGTTTGGCATAGTTCTCCAATACAAAAATATTTTTGTTAAAAATATTATAGGGTATCCATCAGTAGTAACACCCTTTTGGGAGCATGAGACGTATTAAAGTTGGCAGCCTCTGATTCAGGTCAGAGGTGTTTAGCTGACAAAAAAAAAAGACAGAAAAGGTTGCAGTCCCTGGTGTAAATGATTGCTGTTTTAAAGTAATCTTAATTTTTATTTTGCCATACATTTCGGTTTGCATTAAATATTCATTAGGTTTAGTTGCATGTTCAGAGAGAGAGTGTTTTAGCAGTTTTGCCATTTTTTCATCAAAGGACTCAAACTCTTGACACGTTCATAAATGATTAAGCTGAAAATTCATGAGTGTAGTTTCCACTTATTCTCAATGCAATCAGAAAAGACAGCCAAGCCATTTAGGAGCACTTGTTTATGTTTGCTTTTCAGAGATTCAGTGCATCTTGTAATGGGGATCGTGCTGCCTAATTGTTGCATTGCACAACATCAGTCTAAGTGCATATCATTTTTATTATTGATCAACATTACGATGGCACTGAGTACAGTGAAAGAACACTCTAAGACACTGGCTACTGTTGATCCCTGGATGAAGTCATCTGCAGAAATCAATATGGCAGTCTGATGGAGCCAAGACAAAACCATGGGCAATTTGCCATTACCTGGGCACAGTTTGAATATGCTTCCTGTGAACCAAAAATGCATTTGTTTGTTTAATTCATCTGTAGGAAAAGGGAATTCAAAAACAGGTCAGTACGGGTCACAGTTGCTCTCTTCGCAGGGAAGACTCCTTGTTCTCTCAATTCACAGCTCACAAACACCAGGTAAGAAACCAATTTCTGTGTTGCCTTCTGTGTGCTTACAAACACTACCTGGAGTGACTGACCAACCCATTCATTCCAGCTCTGCAAGACAAGAGGGAAAACACACTTTGAAAAGAAATTAGGTTTCTTTCTTGCACTTCCATCCCCACTCAGTTTCTTTTCACAATACTTGTCACACATCCCTTGGCATGTGTCTCGTTTATCACTTGTGATTGAGTTGCAGCTGTGTAGGGATGTACGTCTCTCATTATAGGGCCTTTCAGATGTGCCCTGACACAAGAATAATCCAGTATGAATCAATCATGTTACATTTAGAGAGATATTAGGGAGTTAAATGTGTTTCAGAGTGCCTATTCTGGGTCTTTTGGTAGAAATGTAAGGCCCAAAAGAACAGGAAGGGCAGAAGGAGTTGAGGTATTGTCAGTACTGTCTGAACTGTAATGGATTATAACAGGACAAATGGGTTGGAGCACAAGGTAAGGGGTGGATCGACATGTTGAAGTTGAAGAGGCGGCTTGGTTCAGCCACCAGTGCCAGCTGAAGTTGTTGGAGGCAGTACTCTACTGAATAGCTCCAGAAGAGTGCCTTTACCTTCACTCCTCTGAAACTATTGATTAAAGTCACTCATCAAGGACTGCATGGGGCCTTCAAGTAGATTATTTATCCTAAAAGGGTGGACAAATGCTCAGACAAGTCAAATCACACAGGAAAAAAATAATCAACTCTTAAATCAACCTGTGTGAAAAAGAAGTACACTTAAATGTATTAAAATTGTATTTGTACTCATAACATGCTTACTTGAAGTGTGTTAAAAATGTACTGAGTTTTTAAAAAGTATACTAGAACTACTTTGATCATAAATATATGCTTAGTTGTGCTTTAAAAAAAACAAAAAAACATGCTTTAAGCATACTTTAAATATATTGTTCACTTTTCTGTTGAATCTCTATCTTACTATCACTCTCTGTTGTCTAAAATGATAAAATATAAACTTAATTCCCACCATATATTCGATATTATCTATCAAACTAATCTGACCGTTTGCTTTAAATTTTAAATTGCAAGTGCAGCGTGCACACAGCGCGTTAGCATTTGTTAGCTGGTTAGCTTGCCGTTCACGTTTCCATTTGTGTTTCTATTCGCATCTATTACTGTTTTCTTTTTTATCTTGCCCCGTTTCTTTTCTCTCTCGCACAATTTTTCATGAGTTCATCAAACATCATTGGTAAGTCAGAATCATTCTTCAATCACAGTAATGGGTTCTTCTCCTGCTATTGTTGAATGCACTGCTTGCCACATGTATAGTTTAGCTCTCTCTGTCAGCGACGAGGGTCTCACATGTTATAAATGCAGGGATATAGTTAAGCTGACAGAGAAGGTTTCAGAATTAGAGACACACATCCAAACTTTAACTGAGGACAGTAAAAATGTGAGGGCTGTAGATATGGCTTTGGATGCAACTAGCTCAGGGAGTCCTGTACAATGTTCGGTTTCGGTTACAGAGCCTCTGCAGCAGGGAGATTGGGTGACTGTGAGATGGCATAGTCGCGGCTCAAAACACTGCTCTTCTGTTCCGATCAAAACATTAAACAGGTTCTCCCTACCCAATGATAAACCTGATCAAAGTTCATACTGGTGATTCTATTGTACGGAACGTCAAAATAGAGGCACCAACCCTCATAGTCCATTGTTAACCAGGAGCCAGAGTGCCTGACATCTTGACAAATGTAAAAGTGCTTGTAATAAAAAAACAAAACAAAAAAAGTGTAAATTCAGTAAGATTGTTATTCACGCCAGCTCTAATGATGTTCGACTTCTCCAGTCTGAGATCACTAAAAATAACAATAAAGAGGTGTGTGAACTTGCAAGTACGATGTCAGACACTGTAATATGCTCTGGTACCCTCCCTGCTTACCATGGGGACGAGATACATAGCAGACTGTCATCACTCAATGGCTGGATGTCTAAGTGGTGCCCACAGAATAGCATAGGTTTTATAGACAATTGAATGAGTTTTTGGGGCAGACCTGACCTGTTGAAAAGAGATGGTCTTCATCCCTCCTGGGGTGGTGCCACTCTTCTCTCTAGAAATATGGCACAAAGTCTTAGAGTTTGCACTTGACTAACTGGGGCCCAGGTCAGGAAGCAGACAGACTGGCTAAACTGACCGTCTGCAAGCCGCCTAATGCCACAGAAATCAGTTAATTCTCAGCACATATAGATTATTTTACCTAGGTCTCACACTATAGAGACTGTGTCTGTTCCGCGAACTAGAAAATACAAAAAAAAAAAAAAAAAAAAAAACTGAAACAAATTTAAGAGTTATAATTTAATTGCTGTTCAACAAATAAAAAACATATGTAATATGGATTAACAAATGATAAAGGTTGGCTTATTGAATATCAGGTTCCTTTGTACAAAAGCACTTTTTGTATATGATGTGATCACTGACATTAACCTAGATGTGCTCTGTTTGACAGAAACCTGACTAAAACATGATGATTACTTTAGAGAAGTCTTTCTCGTGAGAATTTGAGAATCGAGATAATCGAGAATTTTCTATCTGAGTTAAAGCTGGCTGCAGATGAAAGTGAAAGTGACGTGACATGTGGCCAAGTATGGTGACCCATACTCCAAATTAGTGCTCAGGGGCACTTCAGTTGTGGTATTGAAGGTGGGAGAGACCGCTGTACATTCACTACCCCCACCTACAATCCCTGCCAGTACGAGACTCGAACCCACAACTTTAGGGGTTACGAATCTGACTCCCTAACCATTAGGCCATGTTTTCCCCATACTGTATATAAAGTGGGGAAATGTCTGACAACTGTCTGGCCTGCATCTTATGGTCTTTGTAAAGGTCAAAACGGCTAATAAATACATGTTGTCTCTTACCTGTAAGAGTTCTTACCCGTAAAGTTTGTCTTTTTTTCTAGGACAGGGGTGGCCAGTCCTGAAGAACCACAACCTCTAGACTTTGGGGCAAAACTCTCCAAGACCAAACTGCCTACCCATGCTCTAGGGTTTGCACTGACAAGATGAATATTCATTTTGTTTTGCAAATGTCAGATAAAAGCAAGAATCCTCAAACAAATAGAACGTCGCCCATAAGCTGACAAGCGAGTCTGAGCATGACACTTTTTTTGCACCTACTTGACTACTTTTGACAAATCATAGTCGACTTGTTAAAATCAGTAGTCATGAAAATCCAACTCACTACACTTACTTTGCATTTGAGACAAAGTTTAATGGTTTGCAGTTCTATGTCACTCGGGGTTCTGATAACTATAACATGGGGAGGCGTGACAATGCAATAGTGGAGCCAAGTGCAGGCTTTATTCAAAGAGTGGTCAAAACAGGCAGGGTCAAACAACAGCAAACAGGTATAATCCAGGATGAGACAAAAAAGTAAACCAATAAACAGGCGAAGGTCAGGGCAGGCAGCAAATGATCAGAAACAAGGTACGTAGGGATAGCTGACATGAAACTGACGTTTCGACACGGTGTCGAGATCCCAAAGCGCAGATGTTTTGAAACACTGCTCCGAAGTGTGATTTGAAACACCCATGTCATGTGACTTAGGCAATTCAAAGCATTGGGGCATTTCACAAGTGTTTCGAGACCCAAATCTACTTTTGATTGACAAGTTCAGAAACAAACCACACAATTGCACATCTGTCTTAACCTAATTCCCGCAAAGTATAAAAGTGGAGTTAATGCAGCAGAACTATTAATATCTTTAAATGAAAATCTTTATAATTTGTAAAAAATGCCAGTTGTGGCTTGATTTCTTTTATTAATGTTCATTTTTTTTCATGACCAAAATAACATATTCACAAAGAGTTCATTCAGTTATTAGAGAGATGTTACAACACATTACAGTATTCAAACCTAAAGTGACAGGGTCTGATAACCTGCCAGGCGTGCACACTAACCACTCACCCAACCCACGTGCTGAAAGGCAATTCGTCAATTCGCTTAACTGATTCATTGCCAATGCTGTTTCAGGGCAATACTTGAAAATGACCACTAGGTGTCACCTTAGAGACAGGTGTCAAATTGTTTCGAAACCTCTGCACATTTGCTTCAACTGTTTCAGTGTTTCATGAAGCCTCGCTCTGCCCACCACTAGTACAACATCCAGGGACCAAAAACCACAAAGAAAAGGAAACAGGGAAACATGGGAAAACACGGGAACTAGTACCCGCTACAGGCTAACAATACTGAGCACTGAATGAATGAAAAACCAAGCTTTAAATAGGGTGAGACTGATGAGGTAACAAGACACAGGTGAATGCAATCAGAGATAATGAGTCTGACAAAGGATTGTAGGAAATGTAGTCTGTGAGAGTGGCAAGAGTAAAGGGTGAGATTGTGACAATAACTTGAGAAACTATTGTGAGTTACATAATCTGTTCACCGGTCAGACTCTAGCGGAGGATGTTTAATTGAAGTTCTCACTTCTTGAGTTTGCCCTTATGACTTCAGTGTGGTCTCTCTATCTAGAGAAGTAGGGATCTAATTCCCAATAGGACGCATTTCCAATTACAGCCGATAACCTTTCTTATTTGTATCCTGTTCCCTGTTGTTGAAAGAATATGATTTGTTGTGACATGTACTAATGATATTCATCTGCTGACATTCCATGCTGGATGGATGTGATTATGCACTAGCAAATACAATTGTTATTCTCAATTTCAGTCTGCCAGTATCAGCACCATGGACAGCGGTTGATAGCAGCAATTGGGCTTAAAAAGCTCAGGCGACAAATAAAGGGATCTTTTCATGATAGAGTGGCAGGCTGAAAGTGGAGTGGGGTGCGAGGGAACTGATGGGGTCACAGTGGGTATCATACGGTCACGACATCCATCAGTGTGTGGAGAGGGAAACAGACACACAAGTCCCTCAGCACTTGAAGATTCTTCACTTATATTGCTGTGCCAGTTGTCCCAGTCTGCAATATATTGCTTTATCCAGCACGTCAGCTGTGATTTCCCAAACCACACATTGAAAAAGTCCAGTTTCACATCAAAAATGTGCCTGGAGTTTTGTGCAAATATCTGTACACCTTAATGTGCTATGGACTTACAACCTGGTATGTATGTTTTATTAGTTCTCACGATTGTAAACTGGTAGTGCATAATATGCTTTTTAACTTATTAATGCAAATGTGTTTATCTTCTGAGTTGGACAAACTTAAGATATGTTTCAGTCTGAGCACTTTTTACCAAGCTTTTATTTATTTATTTTTTTTTACTGGGCAAGATGGCTGATTTACGGAACCAATTTAGAGCAGTTTAGTCTTGCATCAGCTTGTTCCATTCCCATGCAGGTATGGACTAGCCATAAGGGACTTTTCCCGGTGGACTGATCAGCTTATGGGCCAGTTGGTGTAGTTAAATGCAATCAAATGTATCCCCTGGTATTTGAAAATGGGCTCCTTGATTTTATTGCATGTAGCAATTTTGAAGAATGCTACCCACTGGGATTACCCACTGGAGATTGTGAAGAGCCAGCATTTGTCCTCAGCCATTATATTCTCTTTGTCCATCTGTGTCAGCCAAAACATGCTGGGTGCTGGAAATTTGTGAAAACTATGCCATTGTAATTGTGAATCTGATTAAAGTCTACTTGCAATCAATTAATTTAGTTTTTGTAGTTAACCTTCATGAAGAATTTAAGACCAACTGTTGTTAGTTGACTCAGTTAACTAGTTAAGTGGCTACAATCACTTGTTGTGAAGTTTCCATTAAACGATTAATTTACTCAAATTCTTGGTACCAGTATATACAACTTCTAGGTTACCTGTGCCCTTGTTTACTTTCAACTATACAGATGATCAGTATTCAAAGCACATCAGAACGTGGCTCAACATGCTTTTGCATATTGAAGTGCATTAGTCTGTTTTGTGCCAGGGCTGACTAACTAAATGATAAAATGCAATCTCACTGCACATAATACTCTGCAATCAGTGAATGTGTAGTGGGGGGTGAATAGACTAATCTTCCTCTAGATAAACTGAAAGTGCAGCAGAGGCGTCTATTAACAGCACTGATTGTTCAATGGAGAGAAAGACAAGAGGGTGATGGGATCAGATATTGCAAACGTCCATGTATCTCTTTATCTCTTCATTCTTACATCTCTGTCCCAGCAGCCCTGAATCAAATTTTGCAGCTCTAGTCATCACCAAGTCAGTATATATATATATATATATATATATATATATATATATATATATATATATATATATATATATATATATATATATATATACGTATATGAAGTTTTCATGAGAACTCACACTCTGCCATTGGTTGGGCAAACACAGAGCCCTGCCCCAAACTCTCACCATTTTCTTGTGATTAATTGTATTGAGTGTATTTGAATTGTACTGTAGTGTACTTCAAATCTTAAACAAAAAGTATATCTCAAAAATAAAAATAATAATAATAACAATAAAATAAAATAAAGGCTACTTTAGTTAATATATTTAAATTTACAAAATTGCAACTTCATCTTTACAAATATGTAATTATAAAACATAAAATATCTAAAGCATTACAATCACTTATTACTTAATTATATTATTTTAAAGTATATTATTTCTGCAATACATCCTCTTTCACAAAGGTTCTTTTTTTTTTGGGGGGGGGGGGGGGGGTGCATGGAAATGAGTGAATAATGACACCAATTTTTTTTTTTTTAAGGGGGGTGAACTATCCATTTAAAAAGCAGTGTCTTTTTAACCTAAATATTACAGCCAGACTCATTGATTGCAATGTGTCTCTCAGATCAATAGGTCAAAAGCCACTATTAAGAGATAAATGTAGCCTGAGTTATGGATGAATGACAGAGGTCACACCTGCTTTGATGCAGAGCCTTTGCTGATCACATCACTTCGCCCTTTGGTTTTCTTTTAAAAGTCCCTTCAAATTAGTAGATTTACACTCATCTTTTTGAAATCTCAGATTAATCCAAGCTGTAATTAGACTTTGTTGTCGTCTGTTCATGCTTCAAATAGGCCCTTAATCTCTTACAGTATCTCTGGCAGAGTGATTTTATATCACGTCTCGCCTGCATAAATACCCTGTCCCACAGATGTTTCCTCTGTCATCAATGAAAAGAAGCAATCTACCATTCCATTAGCAATATACCACTTCCATGCAGTCGGCATCTGCTCTGCAATAAAGAGCAATTGCTCGCATTTCCCTGGCATGATAATGCACCTTGTCATATGTACTAAAACCTTACCATGAGTCTGTAGAAGTCTGTGTGCCATAAAGAGGCTGGGTAAGAAACCAGTTAGATATATGTTTGTGAATGCATGAGCAGTCTTCTTTACATACACCCACACAAGCTTGCCGAACAAAGCAATGAAAATGGCACGATGAAACATGATTGCACTGGAACGTAGATATTCTCTGACAGGCATTCACAAATATGCAAACAAATTAATGTATTTACGCACATATATTTGCAAAGGCCTGTGTACTTTTTATCGCCCTCTTTGAATATTGCCACTGTGGTTCAGTCATGTGTTCAAAGTGTCTTCCACACATTTTTCCATGCAAACAATCACAGATCCATAATGAGGATGAGATGGATCAGACAACCACATCCTCACTTGCCCATAGGTTAACATAAATACAGTGCGGCAAACCAGACTAAAGAAAAAAAGAAAAAAAAAAAAACTCCTGGGCTACACCAATAGGTTAAAGCCTCCACTGGCCCATTCAAACACACACACACAAACACACAATCCTTCACCTCTCCCTTCCACCAATCTGGATACAGACTCACTTATCAAGTGCAACATTGTCAGGTGATGGGAATTGATTGGTCCCTCATCTCTGTTGTGCCTGTGGGGAATGTGATAACATGCCATCAGACATTTATTTATTTATTTAATTATTTATTTTCTTGGAAGTCCTCTCAATCCATCTCTCTGACTAACACAGACACTCATTAGCTGAATATCAGTGCAATTCATATGGGCTTGAAAGTCATTAAGGTTAATCATCTTTACAGTAATTCCACCTAGAGTTGAACATTTTCTTGATTGTATTTCATTATTTATTTGCTATTTTTAAAGGATTATAGCAAAAAATATATTTAGACATTGTTATGGTTTATTCAGTCTAGGCTCATTGGAAAAATGTGTCTGCAATGAGATTTCTACAAAATATTACATTGCTTCTTTCACAATTAGCAACACTTTCAAAGTTAAATGTCTAGTGAATGATGCTAAAAGCACGTTCAGTTTTATCTGAAACGGATGAATGTGAAACGTTTTATTACGTTGCTTTTACATTTTGTGGTTGTTCAGGAAAGAAATGTCTGGTGAACATTAAATAACATAGCACCTAAACTAGACACTACATTTAACCTAACCGATAATACTAACAGAAGCAAACATGAGGTTGCAAACATGACTCATTTGCTGAAGCAATCTTAGCTTGCTTTTAGCTGAAAGTCTTTCTTATGCATTTTATCATGACTTGTGTTTCACGGGAATTGTACTTGAGTGCTTCACATCTCAAGAGCAATGCTGTACCAGGTGAGCTTTTAAGGAAGTTTAAAACATTGAGAAAGCTATATATATATATATATATATATATATATATATATATATATATATATATATATATATATATATATGGAGTAAATAATGTGATGCAAATTTCAAATTATATTAGTTTACAAATAATGCACAAGAGTAAAAGTGTTTTGAGGTCATAATATAGCATTGTGCATGGAACTGTGTGGAAGTAAGTCTTTATGAATCGATATTCTGCACCATAATCATAATTTCAATGTTTCTTATTCTTATTTATACAACATAATTATGTTTATAGCATACACATAGGCACCTCTTATGTTACTTAATACACCTGTGCAATAGTACCTGTGAATCACTGTGCAGTATACTATATTTGCAATAACTGTTCATATGATAACTGTGCATAATTTATTTATTGTTTTTTAAATACCGTATACACTTTCCTAAGTATATTGTATGTATTATACTGAATCTGGCAGCCTACAGTCTGCACTGCGCAATGTTATTGTCTAATGCCAATGCACCCACTGCGCCTACAGTATATTACCTTTCTACAGCTATTCTTTTAATTTCTTCTTTTGTATTTATTATTAGGGCTCTAAGCATAATTAGTGATCAGCAGTGCTTGCTGCAGCTAAGAGTGCAATTATTCCAGATGCTGAACTTTGGCTGTGGTGAACAGTCTTTTTGTATACCCGTTAATTGCATCCTGTACTTTAAAATGCATGCAGGTCTAATATATGTGGCAAACTATGGAAAATAGCTAGTGTCCAAAGAAGCACCTGCTGGGTTGAACAGAAAATATTTACAGTGTATAAATCATGTGCTCAACTCCAGTAATGTTTTTAAAGGCTTCTATATATACCACAATTAAAATGTGGGATTCATTATGTAATAAACCTGGAAATAAAGTTTTAGGATTTTGAGAAATAATAATAAATATATCAACTCAGGCCATCGAATATGTAGGACACAGGACTGACATTCACTATATTCACACAGTGGTGTCTGGGAGGTCCACAGGGTGATGGTAAATAGCCCCAAGCCAGAACAGTGAGTTGATAGTAGCACTGTCCAATGCCATCGCTGCAGCGAGCCCACAGAATTCCCAAGCGTACTTCACAAAGGGGAGATCTCTTCGGGCTAAGGTGGAGAAACGAGCATCGATTTCCATGATCACGGAAAAAAAAAAAAATGAAGAAAGTGAAAGACTTTCAAAAATAGAAATAAAATCAGGAGAAGGGGCACCACTTACTTATTGGTTTTGATTCTGGAATTAAGTCGCGCGTGCCTACTGTGCTGGAGTGAGTAGATGCAGAGACGTAGGAGATTCCAATAACATGGGAACGAACGAAACAAGGAAATCAATAAGACACAGCTGGAATCAAATAAACAGAATCAGGGCAGGAACAGGAAGACCAAATAAGGACATAGAGGGAGAAAACCTGTACAATGAAAGCACAATGGGGGAAAAACACAAGACACGGGAACACAGGATTGACAACATCAAAATCTACCGACATATTTGTTTAGAACTGTTTTAGACAGTTTTCACTTGTAAATGGTGCTTGATCTGTGCATATTTCTCTGCAAGAAATTATGGATAGATTACTTGTATTTTAGACATTTGAAGTTAAAGGCATCTTAATGATGAATTTGTTTGTTACAAACACACAGCTTTTCTTTTCACAAGACATTAAGTGATGTACTGGAGTCATGTAGATGGCTTGTATATTATTGTGATGTTTTTATCAGCTGTTTGGACTCTGACGGCACCCCTTCACTGCAGAGGATCCATCGGTTAGCAAGTGATGTAATACTACATTTCTCCAAATCTGTTGAGATGAAGAAACAAATTCATCTTTTAAATCAGTGGAGGATTTAGACATAGGCAACATGGGCAACTGCCCAGGGGTGCGTTTCCCAAAACCATAGTTGCTAACTAAGTTAGCAACTTTGTTGGTTGCAATGCAATTTCCCATTGCCAACCAACTAAGTTGCTAACAGGTTAGCAACTATGGTTTTGGGAAACGCACCCCAGGGCAGCATCTTGCACTACCACCAGACTATTGCAGGAGGTGCAGTGCAGTGTTGGGGAGTAACTAGTAACTAGAGTAAGTATAGCATATTTTGAGGAGACACTGCCTTAATATATAGGTAGAGACTCTTGAGATCCTCACAGAAACCTCTCATGCCTCGGTCTTGTCAGAAATTGAAAACAAAATCATTGCAACACTATAAATGATGAAAAGGCATTAACATACAGTTTCATGTTATTTAACAACATATAATTGTATATGCAGAGCATGGTAATCCCAGGAGAATACCCAGACACGTAATTGTACATTTAAATGCTTAAGCAATAATTGATTACATCTAAACACTATCGTAACTATTTAAGCCAACGTTAACTAGCTGGCAAGGCTATCTCGAAAACGACCTCATGGTATTCTGGATAATAACTTACTTTCATAGTCATGAATATAACTGGATATGTGTACACATTGCCAACTTTGGTTGCCTGGCTGGACTGAGATTAGTTACAGTTGTGTAGTAAAATTCCCTTTAAAGATTCACTTTTCATTCATGAAGATGACATGAAAAAATGTGCCAAAATGTCTCTACTATTGAAAAACAAAGTCGTTTTTTTTTGACATCTTGCTTTTGGATTTATTATAAAATGAGCATTGTAACACATTTTACTGTACTGAAGTATAGCAAGTGCAGGAAGTAAAAAGATTAATAAAAAAAATAATTAAGCCCTGAAACCAACAGCCTAGAAGTGTACAGATTTGCTGCTGAAATTTTTTTGTTGTTGTTGTTTTTTTCTGATAGCACATGTACATCACGGAGATGTCTATTTGAAGTCTGCATTTACATCTGAAAGACATATTTATAAGAGTGTTTGCAATACGTCTATAGGGCGTTTATTATCAGATGTCAGATAGACATTTAGAAAATGTCTTTAAGATGTTTATGATTTAGAATGCATGTAAAATTGACATCTTACTGATAGCTATCAGATTTTTGTACAAAGCAGATACGGTAATATACAGTATACAGTATGGTCCTCTTAGACAAACAAAACTTTTCATTCTGAATGGATAAGGTAGAAAAGGGGTGCTCCCCTTATAGCATAGCTAATTTTGACAGTTGACGTGAAGTGATTGAGCTGGCTTATTTAAAACCAGGAAGTAACGATGCTTATAGTCCATTCACGAGAGTGTGGAGTGCTTCAGCGATGACTAATTTAAATGCCTCTGACTGACCATTGCATTCATAAGCTCAACAGAATCGTGAGATTGGTTATAATGTGCAAAGATGTAAAAAGAAATATAAAGCAGCATGAGCGGATCTAAATTTAATGGTGCAACTTAAAATTTTGATTTCATTTTCACTTTATTTTACATCGCCTCAAAAAAAAGTGCAAATAATAAATGGTATCTATTCAGCTATCACTCATCTAGCTAAAATAGGCTTATATCACAAAGTTATGCTATGTTGGTTGCTATGTTATTACACATAGATTACATAACCAGACAGCAAAATGTAAAGTGATCTAGCAAGATATATATATATATATACATATTATTATTATTATTTATTTTTTTTTTTTTTTTATTTTTTTTGCAAACGTAACATCTCTCATTTTATTAATGTTTTTACTGTACAGTTGTGCAGTTTTGGGGGGATTTCTGGTATTATTATTATTATTATTATTATTATTATTATTATTTAATAATTTTAATTTTTAATAGCAAAATAGCAAAATTTATGAAAAAATAATATAATTTAGATGTGGCAGAAGTGGTGGTTCACCCAGGGCACCATACAAACTAGAACTGCCTCTGTCCTGGAGATGAGTAAATTTTCTGCAAATTTTCATTTTTGGTTGAACTGTGGATTAAAAAAAGTCATAATAAATGAGTAAATATTTAATATTCTGCACTGCATCTTTATCTTTTGTTAAGAAGCTCAAGATGTGCTTTTCAAAATGTGACTTTCCAAGTACTGAGACATTCTGAAATTTATGTACATTTTAAAATTCTAAAACAAAAGCTTTGACATGAGTAGTTCAAGGTCTTTGTGTTGCATTCAATTTGTTATAATTATATATATATATATATATATATATATATATATATATATATATATATATATATATATATATATATATATATATATATATATATATATACACACATACATACATATATATATATATATATATATATATATATATATATTAAAAAAAACATTGGAATCCCTACAATTGGTTAACCAATCAGTGGGAAAGTGAGTTTAATTTACACCCACATGTAGAAATTGAATAAATCAGCTGTTTATTAATTTTAAAGCACTGAACTTAAAAAAAAAAAAAAAAAAAAAAAAAATCAAACCGAAATATTTAAAATTAATAAAAAATTGAATGCAACATACCCAAACTGGGGCGTTCTAATGTAACTTTTGCAATCTTCTGATTAATGTGACATCAGACCATTGAATTAACCACAGCAGATGAATATGAATTGAATTGATGAATTTAATTGATGTGGTTGAAAGGCTCAGTCAGATAGTCCTCACCGCCTCTGAGATGGATACATGCAGCAGCATTGCAGTCAGTTCCAGAGCAGTGTACCTCAGAAGGCTTGCCCTGAGTGGGTAATGGAGATAAATTAACATCTGTCTCTCTCTAGAAAGCCCTCTGCTCATTTAAACAGAAAGGACTTACAATTTTCTCCTTTCGGTTCCCTTTCATAGCTGAGCAGTGAGTCAGTAATCCGCAACATCATCACAAGCCATCTGTAAGCCACAGATGTCAGTGCTTTTGTGACAATTCAGAGGTGAGGAGCCACACGGTTTTCATATCACAGGAGGAAACGGAGGAACCTGCTTCTCGCACCACCAACAGACTATATCCAAACATGCCAGGTATGGAACGTGATCATAATATGAAGCATAAGTTCCAGGAAAAAGCGAAGAAAAAAAACACTATATTGCTGTGACACTTGTCACTAAACACTTTATTGTAACCCTGACCATATTTACTTTTTCCATGCTAATAAATGAATTATTGGTGCACATTGGCTATATAAATGTACAGTCAGCCGGTCACTAAAACACTAAAATCACTAAAACTCCCATGTATCAGTTGTATTTTGCAATAATGACTGGCTGACTGTACATTATCTCTTAATCTTTTCACATCATGTTTTATCACATCTACTCACCAAATAAAAAAATAAATCCACAAACATTACATATTGTTTTGAGTTGAAATTAATTAAGGATTTGACCTGTATTTTATCTTAAAGGTTCTGCTATGAATGAATGAATTAATTAATTAATTAAAATACATTTAATACTGATATTCTCTGAGGTACAAAGCTAAAAATTACTGAAATGTTGACTAGACTAACAAAAGGTTTTTAGTTTTATCTTAAATGAAAATTCAGCTTTTTTTATTTATATAGATCTTTATATAGATCTTATCTTATTATAGATTTTATTTATATAGATTATTTATATAGATCTGAAATCCAAGTATTCCAGACAGATCTGTAACAATCCAAAATAATTATTCACAATCTTCCCAAAAAATGTAGTAATATGTCATAAATATTTTAGATTGCTTTTACTTTTCAACCCCTCCCAACTTTTCATGATCCAATCAATTCCAGATGGATTAAATCATGTCCAGGCCTACTTTCTTTCTTTCTTTCTTTCTTTCTTTCTTTCTTTCTTTCTTTCTTTCTTTTTTCATTGATTTTTCACTCTGAAATGTGTTAGATTATGAAAGCAAATTGGGTTGATTTACCTTGGCAGTGTTAAGACAGCTTAAAGGAATAGTTCTCCTAAAAAAAAAAAAAAAATACTCACTCTCATGCCATTTGAATCTTATTATTCTCATTCTTTATATAAGAAAACATGCTAGGCAGTAATCTGCTCTTTTGGAGTATGCAGCGGCATGTAAGTTTATTTATTAACTTATTTTTTGGCTTGATAGCTGCATTCATATGAACTGTTATTTTATGGAAGAGAGTCTCTTTAAAAATTCACCTTTTATTTTTAAAGAAAGAAGCCTTTCAGGTTTGAAACCACATGAGGACAAGTAAATGATGACAATTTTGTCATAATTTTTGGGTGAACTATTCCATTGAGTGATATTTCATATCCAGTGTAATTTGGCCCACCTGTACTAAAGTCCAACAACCTAATTCTCACAAGGCCTGCTAATGCTAGCTCTTGGAAAAGTCATTTTGTGATGTTACAATCAGGTAGCAGTGGTGGATGAGAGGCTTGATTACATATCGTCTCTACTGTCTGAAAGAGCTGATAAGAAAGTAAGCGGAATTCAGAGCATAGGAAAACCCTAAGAGATTGTGATGTGTTGCTAATTACATGAGACCAAGGTAAAGGATTGCTCTGTCTAAACAGGAGAGATGCATTACCCCCTTGAGTGAGTGTTTAATTGCCTTCAGCTATTTTACCACACTAGACAAAGATGACCATGGGAATTTATTTCAGCAATATTCTGAGAAGCAGTTGATGAGGTTCATAGTGCTGGAGCAAATCACAGTGACTGATTTTCATAAAACAGATGATTGGATTAAAAGATGGATCTCTGATAGAGCAATTTATTGGCCTATATGCATAGATTTTCTGTTTGAATGTTTAATTATTTATAATATCCAGTGGTCTGAATGCTTTACCTATGACTTAATTCAAAGTGATGGTATACAGTACATAAGTAAGTTGTCATTTAGCAAATGTTCTTATTCAAAGTGATTTACAATATATTCAGTCACATTTTTTTTTTCTTAAATGTATTTATTTGTTTACTATTTTTGAAGGATTATAGTGTAAAAAATGTGCCTGACATTTCTGAGAAGAAAAAAAAAATACAAAGAAAGAAAAAAAATGCTTTTTACATGTTTCGTGACACTTTCAAAATGAAAGCTAAAAGGGTGTTCAGTTTTATCCAAAACAGATGATTGTGAATCTGGCACTTTTGTAATGTTGATTGTTGCATGTTTTGCGCATTTGGAAATGAAATGCCTGGTGAGTGGCACTAAAAGTTTCATCATTATTAAAAATAACATACTGCTTAGACTAAACCCCAAACCTAACCAATAGTATTAACAACAGCAAACGTGAAATAAAAAATGCAATTGCTGTATGAACCATGGCATTAAACAATTGTCTAAGATAATTTTAATGCTGAAGAGGACCAAATTATCTTAGACAATTGTTCATACCACACCTTTGTAAGAACTCAGACTCCAGATTTCTGTGTAGACACACAAAGACAAAACGAGACACGCAGACTCATTTCACATACACAACTTCCATCTCTCTCTCTCGATTGATAATTAATTCAAATCAATTATATAATTCATGCATTCAAATAAATGTGATCTTACCACATTACTTTATCTCTGTGTCTTATTTAATGCGGGCAGAATGCTAGCCACCTTCTGTGGTGGTCTGAGTATGGTTCGCTATTGGGTACTTTTAGGGGGGTCTGAGATCACTTGGTTTGTTTAAATATACGCTGAACAGTTCTGAGAGCGTTTGGAGGGCTCTAACAAACAAGGTGTGAAAACATCCTATATTTAACATGTGAAATGAAAGCCAATGATGTAACTGACTATGTACGCATTAAGTTCTTTGTTTAAGTCTTAACAAGATGGACAGTGAAAATAAAGAGGCCGTGGAGCCAATTTTTCAGCCCCGGACCAATTTGGCAACTGGCAGCGTTCTGGCACAAGCACTGGCACCCTGCTTTTAGGATAGTTTCTTTACAGTACACTTGTTAAAGGTTTTGTCCCCCTTGATTAACACAGTCAAAGAGTCAAAAGACAAAACAAAATTCAGTTTTCATATATATATATATATATATATATATATATACAGTACAGACCAAAAGTTTGGAAACATTACTATTTTTAATGTTTTTGAAAGAAGTTTCTTCTGCTCATCAAGCCTGAATTTATTTGATCAAAAATACAGAAAAAAACAGTAATACTGTGAAATATTATTACAACTTAAAATAATAGTTTTCTGTTTGAATATACTTTAAAAAAATAATTTATTCCTGTGATGCAAAGCTGAATTTTCAGCATCATTACTCCAGCCTTCAGTGTCACATGTAACATCCAGTCTATCACATGATCATTTAGAAATCATTCTAATATTCTGATTTATTATGAGTGTTGGAAACAGTTCTGCTGTCTAATATATTTGATGAATAAAAGGTTAAAAAGAACTGCATTTATTCAAAATAAAAAAAAATTATAATAATATATATTCTAATAATATATTTTCTTTACTATCACTTTTTATCAATTTAACACACCCTTGCTGAATAAAAGTATTGATTTTATTTAAAAAAAAAGAAAGAAAAATAAAATTACTGACCCCAAATTACTGACCAGTAGTGTATATTGTTATTACAAAATATTTATATTTTAAAAACATAGCTTCTTTTTTTTATTTTTATTTTTTTTACTTTTTATTCATCAAAGTATCCTAAAAAAGTATCACATGTTCTGAAAAAATATTATGCAGCAGAACTGTTTCCAACTTTGATAATGAATCATCATATTAGAATGATTTCTAAAGGATCATGTGATAATGATCCTAAAAATTCAGCTTTGCCTCACAGAAATAAATGATAATTTAAAGTATAATAAATTTAAAAACAATTATTTTAAATTGTAATAATATATCACAATATTACTGTTTTTTCTGTATTTTTGATCAAATAAATGCAGGCTTGATGAGCAGAAGAAACTTCTTTCAAAAACATTAAAAATAGTAATATTTCCAAACTTTTGGTCTGTACTGTATATATACACACACACACACAAACAAACACACACACACATACACTGCTGTGCAAAAGTCTTAGGCCACTAGTATTTTCAGCAACAAAAAAAAGGTTTTAAGTCAATTATTTATATCTTTTTTGATGAAAACATATATATATTCCAATTTTGTCAGTCCAGTTAAACTGTAAATGCTCGCTTTATCTACCCACTCTTGTGTCACTCTGTATTAATGTGACTCAAAAGGAGTTATTATCAAAATGTCAAAGCTCTCTCTTCCATTTTTCGTGCAATGAAAATGCATAGTGATCATTGTGCTTTCAAGTCCAGGTGCAATTTATTGCAAAAATAAATAAATAAAAATGACATAATAGACTGGGTTTTGAACCTGGTTCTCTTTGATACTGAACAAAACACTAAAGAAACATGTCTAAAAATGTGTAATGAAATTGTTTTACTTCAGTGAAGATGAGGCAGGACTGCCACCAATTTACTCTCGAAAACAACTGCCTAAATGATGAACTAGCTTAAACTAACTAACTAACTAACTAATAAATAAATAAAAAGATAGCACTTTATGTTGATGGTCCCCCAACAGACAGACTACTGACTATAAGTATCTTTGCAAGTACATGTCAGCTTCTTCTGTTAATCACAACCCTGACCATAACCAATCAGTCTACTAATACTCTAATGAGAGTTAGTTGACAAGTAGTTGCAAAGTTACTTATAGCCAATAGAATGTCTAAAGGGAACCATCAAAATAAACTGTAAAAAAAAAAAAAAAAAAAAAAAAATGTTTTTATGTAATTTTGAGAAAAAATAAATAAAACTTTATTATTATTATTATTTTTTTGTTTGTTTTTTTATGTCTAATCACTAACATAACTGGATAAATTGAGCTCAGGGGCTTGTACCATGATGGTGGCTGAACAAACTACTGGATTAGTTTTGAGTTGACACAACCAAACTAGTCCAATTTGCCTTTGTTGGTACCATTACACTGACTTTCTCTGTCAACTCAAGCCTTGATCCTGAGTTTATGAAACATGTGCACGACATTCACGAAAGAGGACAACTTTATATTATATATATCTGGCTTGTGTAATGGATTAATGGTATGATAATTAAATAAATAATTTAAAGAGTTATAATAAATAATAATCAATAATCATCAACCAGACGATTTTATCTTTATCTTTTATGTAGTGTTCTTTAATTTGGAGAAAGAGAAACTGGGGGAGTGAGATGTCATGAGATGTGTCACTTAGCTCGAAGCTGATTGGTCCAATTTCCATTTGAGCTCTATAAACCAGAACATAACCTTTCCCAGTGCAGGTTAGCCATGGAGCGTTAGTTACAATGGTGATGAACACCAATTATAGCCGTGCTACTTTCATGGTTCCTAAATCCCAGAGTTGGCGCAAACTAAACTGAAACTTACCTGGCTAGCCAGCTAAACCGGCTTCATGGTACAAGCTCCAGGGGTCTCATTTATAAAACTCTCCGTAGATTTCATCTTAAAAGTGTACATAGGCACAAAAGCTAGTTTTTGAGTATGCTCAGAAATTTTCAGATTTATAAAACCATGCGTACACCAGAACCTGCGCAAAAAATCCCTTTATAAATCCCAGTCAGGGGAAGATTGTGGGTACGTGCATCTCCACCCCGACTCCTCCCCGAAATCACCATATATGGAGCTTACAACGCCTATGCATAACCTCATCTGCATATCATTTCTAGGCATATTCCTATCCATGTGACACCATGTTTAACACCACAAGACATCAAGGAAATGTGAGATACGGACTATAAATGCCATTTGTGCCATACACATTAATTTTTATTCCTAAAAATCATCCGGTATCCTTGTTATGTTTTAGAATAAATATATCAAAATATCCATAAAAAAAAAATACAAATAAATGTTTTTTTTTTTAAAAATAGTTCTCAATTATTTAGAATAGAACTGGCCCAATAATATTTAAATTGTTTGAAATATATATATATATATATATATATATATATATATATATATATATATATATATATATATATATATATATATTAAATTAAATTAATGCAGTTTTGCTGATAAGGTGAACATCTTTTCAGCCATCAGCATAAAAGGCTGCCCTCTGCTAATGCAGAGCACAAATTCTGAGTATGGGTCACCATACTTGGCTGTATGTCACGTCACTCACTCACTCACTCACACTCACTTCACTTTTAACATCTTTTAGCTATTTTTAGTGGAAAAATATAGGCCTATATTTATTGCAGTGTAAATTCAATTATCTGACTCTCAGAGGTGGAAAGTAACGAATTACATTTGCTCGCGTTACTGTAATTGAGTAGCTTTTTTGTGTACTTCTACTTTTTAAAGTAATTTTTAAAATCTGTAATTTTACTTTTACTTAAGTATATTTTGTTTAAAGTATTGTACTTCGCTACATTTTAAAACACATTAATTACTGATTAAAAAACTACGGAAACTGGAAACTACGTCAGTAAATAATGGGCTAGAGGGCAAACTGGCGCTAAAATCACAAGAAAGATGCAGACGGACAAAACAGGCGTTAGTGGTGCAGACACCGCTGAAAACGAAACCCCGTCATATTCTGAAATTGAACTCGAAGGAAATGAAGTGAACCCCTGGCCATATTGATGCGTTATTATGCAGTGTAAGCTGTGCTTACCTAGAGAGACCAAACTAGCAGCTTATAAAATCTCAACAAGACATCAGTCCTTCGCAAGCATGTAGAGGTAAGCTAAATAATTGCATCGTTGCATTGGTGGTTAAAATGAAGCTTTGACATTTTAGCAAGAGGTTTTGCTCAAATTTGCCAAAAAGACAGTGGTGCGGAGTGTGCGATATATCGTCTGCGATAATATCATAATTGTTGTTTTAATGATGTGCTCGCGCATTTATAGTGCGTTCCTTCATTGTGTGATTCAGTCTTGTAAAATGCATTTAGAATGATCACAAAATTGAAGATATGGAGGCAGAAAATTTACATATTAATATAATTTCATATAGTAAATCAAAATCACACAAAGAATGCTGTCTTTTACTACAGGTCAGTAAACAAGTTAATTAAGAGACTTGAGTTTTAGACACCCACACCATATTGCCTGTTTTTGCTCTATTTCTACAACAAAAAATAATTCCAAACACAGCCACCAAAGCACAGTTTTGTGTCTCTGAGCAACATGACAGTGTTGTTTAGTTCCTGAATGAATCAACCGTTTAAATGATTAGGTTCAATCGTAATGACTCATTTATTAACAGTGACTTGCTGACACATACTGGACATTTTAATTTCACATTTAAAGTATCTTTTGATTTTTATTTATTTATTTTTTTTTATAATTAATTTCTTATAATTTCAAATGAGTATTCGACATTTTATGTCTTGTATATCAAAACATTATTCATGCATTTGTAACTGCAGGTTAAATGCATTCTTGTCCTGCACTAAACAGTGTGTAAATACATCTAAATGCCACGTCCGATGAAGCTTCTGCATTTCCTCTGCATTGAAAAGATGAGTTTGTTGATAGTGATTTGCCTGGTAACAGCCCAAATGTCTTATTATTCTAAATAACTGATTCCTTTAATTAAACACAACTAGTTTGAGATTAATAGGCCTATCCCAGGGGTGTCAAACTCAGTTCCTGGAGGGCCGTAGACCTGCAGAGTTTAGCTCTAACCCTGCTCCAGCACACATATCATGTAGTTTTCAAATAAGCCTAAATGATTAGATTAGCTGGATCAGGTGTGTTTAATTACGGTAATATCTAAACTGTCCAGGACTGTGGCCCTCCAGGAACTGAGTTTGACACACTTGGTCCCATTTTTGCCTCCCTCCCACTGTTAAAATGTAACTAAGTAATTTTTACTCTGAGTAAATTTTAAATGAGCTACTTTTTACTTTTACTTGAGTAGATTTTTAGACTGGTACTTTTACTTGTACTTAAGTAAAATTTTATTCATGTAATGGTACTTTTACTTGAGTAGAATATTTTTGTACTCTTTCCACCTCTGCTGACTCTGCACTTCATTGACAAATTGTTTTAAAAGGGAAACTTGCAAATCTTACCGTTTTCTTCAAGTTGTATCCTTCAAATACAGTGATATTATTCATAATGTTGTGGAGATGCCTTCACACGACATCAACACCTCAGTGCAGCTGTGGTTGTAGAGTCTATTATCATTGGTCCAATTCAAACCGGACAATAGACCGTTCCACCAAAATCCAGCAGTCCACCACAATATTGAAGTAAGTGCGCATCATTGATCATTGTTCTCGCTAAAAAATATTTTCTCATAACATGAGATGTGCAGTCTACATTAAAGATAAATTATTGTGCACCTATAGCACTCCTCACTGTCATTAAAACATAACATAACACAGGAAAAGTAATCAAGTGCATCCACTACACATAGGCTATGTCTAAATTCATATAATTTTGGTTTAACATCTGCATAATGGCTTTATGTAATTTCAGTGCCATGTCCATTAATCAGAGTGGAATATTTAATGTTAATGTATATGATGAAATGAAAACAGTTTAAAATCATTGTTTATTACAATACTTTTCTCTCTCCAGGAAAAATAGTCTGTACGCATGGGTCAGAGTTTGCGCGCAGGTGCGCAAATTTTCCCGTCAAGTTTGGTTTTTAGAAATCCCACCTTTCGCGTAGGAAGTGGCGTATGCCTCTTTCAGGGCAGGTTTTGTGCATACGCAACGGTTATGAATAAGACCCCAGGTATCTGTATCGAGAAGTTTCAAACAAAAGCTAAAAAAAAAAAAACACCAACTTGCTCTATTTAACCTAAATTCATGGATTTCTAATGTCAGGTAAAACAAAGATTGGTGGGGGAGGGGGTCAAACATCTGTCTACTGATGAGCCCTAGCTCAAATTTTACCGTTCTTGAACACAGACAGAGTGGGATGAAACCTGTCAAATGAAAGGATGCATCTTTAAAGTGAAAGTAAGCTAGAAATGTTATTTAGAGAAACAAACTTTGGTGAATAAAAGTGAATAAATGCAGGTAGTTGAAATTGAGCTAATGCACACAGGACCAAGAGCAGAGGCTTCTGTTTAATTAATGATGGAAACAGAGACTCATACTTCTCAGAAAGTTACCGGCTAAGCCTAGGAGGATGAGAGATGGTAATTTTAAACAAGCATTTGCTCTGTACAGGTCATCTAGCTGTGAATACATTTGTTTATTCTGCTGCTTTAGGCCTTTAAATATGCATTACCTAAGAAAGAAAAAAAAAGTGATGAACAAGCAATTTTGTCCCTTGTAATGTTATTATTTTGGAGGTTGCTCCCTTTCAGTGCATCAGTTTTGTGCATAAAGTGCAATACTGTAACCCACCTCAGAATCACTTGTATCAATAAAAGGATAACAGCTCCCCCACAGGCCAAACATTGATCCTGCCACCCAGAGGAACTGAGCATTTTGCACATCCTTTTCAAACAGAACAAGTCATAATAAAGAGCCAGTGAAGCATAACATCCCTCAAAAGCAATAATGCATGCAGTAAAATGCCTGGTGAGGAAAACAACAGACGTTTGACTTAATCTGTCAGAACCTAGAGTTTTAGACACGCGCTTTTGAGAAGACACAAGCATATTCAATATTTCAAACTGATTGGCTGTGTGCACGAGCACAAGATGTCTTGACAACAAAGATCAATATGCTTAATAAATGAATAAGTCTACGAACTACAACAGAAAGCTTTATGGAAATGAGATTATGGATCTGCTTTTAAGCTTTTGGATCTGAGACGAGACGTTTTGATTGGGGATGTGGCCTTTCTTGTGGCCTTAATGAAGATTTAGTGTAGACATTATCCTTTGCTGACAGTTGTTTCATTTATTAAAGCATAATTCCGGGATATATTAGAGGATTGTGCTCAAAGCTTTATGATCCGGTCTTACAGAAAATCTACGCTGACGTTGTCAACAGGGAGCCGGTGGCAAACAGCACCACTTTTTTTTTTGCTCTGCTTCTGTCTGTGTTGGGTTTAATTTGCCATGAAGAGCATTCCAGTTTCTTTCGTAAAGTCATGAAAGTGTCTGATTGTGCGACTTGATTTAGGTGGATTAATGCAGTGGTGTTGGTGCTAAAAATGAGCTGTGAAGGTTACACCAGAGAGCTGGATCTCAGAGTGTGTGTTTGCATTTTTCTTGCTTTATTAATGGTGTTTTAATTAGAGCATGATTGCGTTCCTCAAGCGGAGGACAAACATACAGATGCACAGATAAAACCCTCAAGGCCTGCGTCTGTGACTTATTCAGTGTCATTGTGGAGGGGTGGACTGTGCCTGACAAGAGAAAAGAGACAGACTTGACAGATATGAATAAACATAACATGCCAATTTAATGCAAAATGAGAGGTTTTGAAACAAGAGTCAGGGAGTAAAATAAGACAAAAAAATAGTTTGATCCTTTTAGCCATGTTTAAGATGCCAAATAAGTTGTTAAAGCTTGACATACTTTCACAAAACTATTGACTGTGTATAAAATCAGTATATAAACACACTTATATGGCATTACAGTATATACAATCTCCCATACCATGATAACTTCAATTTCATTCAATTCAGGCCTCATTTCTCAAATATTGTATGAGGTGGTATTAAAGTACTCAAAAGTAAATTGGAATATCAATCTTATTGGATTTATCAATAAATGTGTGCAATGTGTCACATTTCTAATTATATATAGTATATTATAATATATATTACAGTCAGAAATGTATTTTAATGACAATGAAAATTTAAAACCATTCTCTTGCCATATTAATTCATATTGAGTCAAAACCGCATTAAACAAAATAGTTATATCTGAATAAATTTGTTTTTGTTACAAAATATTTCATGCTTCTTGATTTTTATTTCCATTTATACATAGTTATATAAACTTATTATACTTCATTTGAAAAAGTATTGGATAATAAATACCTATCTGAATTAATCGTTAACTGTATGAAATATTTTATTCTACTTGATTTTTTTTTACATTTATTTTAATTTAAATATATAAACATTTTAAACTTAGTGTGAAATGGTATAGAACACTAATACTACCTGATTGCATTTGTGATTGTATACATATTTAGAATGAGTATACATTTTTAGAGTTCTTCATTTTACAGTCAGAAACCACTTTTTTGTACAAAATGTTTCACACTTCACATTTAATCATATGGAAAATTAAGAAATCATTTAGTACAAAATTGATATTAATAAACCTATGTAGGCTATTTATAATCAGGCTATACAGTATTTAGCTATTGCAATTTACATCAGACATACTGCAGTAAGTATTTAGTAGTACATTTTCCATATTAATAAACTCAAAATTATACTTCAGTCTATATATATATAGCAATAACCAGGGAATATGCCTACCCTGTTTAAAAATGTATCAAAGTAGTCTAAACTGCTAGTTGGCTTTGTTGGCTGGTTTTAGAAAGGTTTTTGTGTGCTTGGTCAGGCTAGAAGAGCTTCTAAAACCATTGCGCTAATCGCAGTTTAAGCTGGTTTAATCTGGTTTAAACTGTCCCCCCCCAGGGTAATTTATACAGTACAAGAGATTTTCGTTTCAATATCGATTTTGTTTCAGCACCATAGCTGGTATTTTGGTAAGTTTATAATAAGTTAATTGGGACATAATAGGTTAATAGCTACATCAAAGTTTTTATACAAATAAAATTGCGTATACATAGTAATTAACATTTAGAAATTCGGCATTGGACATTTTTTCATAAATGCATTCTAAATCACCAAACGACTTTTTACTTGAATTAAGTATGCCTTTAGGTGTGCACGCTTGCCTTTGCGCGCAGATTTTTTTTTTTAGTTCTGGGCTGAGACGCGCTAGCTGCTTCAAACAGTCCTCACATCCAGAGACTCCAGCACGCGCCGTGCAAGAAGTGAGACGCTCCGCCAGCCTCTGAACATCCCCTCTCTCTGTTTCACATCGCTTCAGCTGTGGAGGGAGGGAGAGAGGCGTCTGAGGAGGAATCGTAGGTGAGGTTTGGACCACAACCGGTGAGGTGGAGGGTATCGCGCGCCTCGCACACATTTGAAGGATGCGCTGCCGAGCGCAACGGCGCGTTCTGTAGAGATACAAGGAGCTTGAGGGATTGAAGCGTCTGGGTTTCTTCATCTTTCCATGTTTTGGCTTTGTGCAAGAAAACCTGTCACTATCTGACACTCAGTGAGCGCACAACATCACTTTACGGACGGAAGAAGAGGAAGGAGTGGGCTGTTTATCTTCTCGCAAACATACAGAGTAAGTCGGTCTGATTTCTGCTGAACATGCTGCATATCAATGCAATTGCAGCTGCTCTGAGAGTTTCATGTGTCCCACTTGAAGCAAGTTGCACGGTGATGATACACTGTAAAAAAACACTGCAAGTGCCGATTTACATCAATGCATCTCTGTATTGGCATACATTATAGGGTTGTGCTGCTGGTACTAAAACGATCAGAAATGGTGGCATGCCTGCATGGTGAACATGCATGGATGTTCACCCAGATGTTTGGATAGTCACCTGGGTTTCCACGATCATGACAAACCTGAAAAAAGAGTGAAAAATAACATAAATAATTTGTGATTTCCAGACATCGCGAAGTCATTTAAGTGAATACAACATTTTTTTTTTTTTTTTGTTTGTTTCTAGTTATACAGTATACCTAACATTAAAATATAGTGAGCAGGTTCTACAATGTTATCAAGTAATTTTAAAATGCCTGGAAATCATTATTCAAAAGCTGTTTGGAAACCCTGAATACTGTATGTCCACAAATGTGTATGCATTCACCTAGGTTGTGCTGGAAAACATTTTTTTTTTTTTTTTTTTTTTTTTACTGAGTTATTGAACCTTCTTACTTTGCAACAGTTTTGTTGTGTCATTACTCTACTCTTGATGCACTTATAGTTGTCAGATGACTGATGATATTGACCTCATTAGTGATTTGTTCACCCTTGGGAGGATTAAATGAGCTGCGATTGGTTTGAAAAGTGGTCTGATTTAGCAGTAAAAGTGAAACTCTGTCAAGGCAATTCAGTGTGCGTTTATTTGCAAAAATGGGGAACTAAAAAGACTTTTGTTAGATTTATTGTCCGTCAAGGAGAATGTTGGTTGTCATATCAGTCAATGAAACGATAGTGTGATTCTAAACATTTCTGCTGTTTTCTTTCAGCCCTGCAATATCTTTTTCTCTCTTCAAAGTTATGCCTCGGACTGAAAATATGTCATGAAAATGTCCCATGAGCAAGCTCTGGAAAGTTTTCAAACTGAACTTTACTTTGATGTAAGCTTTCAGCATTTGCTCTTATATCTTGCTTTCAAAATGAAGACTTTTCCGTTCATTGTACTGTTGTTGTGTGATATAATATTTTGTTGGAATTTTTATCTTTGTTCACAAGTTGTTATCAACTAAGTATATTGTACTCTATACTGATTAAGATAACATTTAAGTGAACTGCGTTCATGTGTAATGCAGATAGTTTTCACAAGACAAAATAACTTCTTGAAGTAAATCACATTTTCGATCGCGATGGCCTCCAGCAGTCAACTGATTTCCCTGGAACATATTAAGATCCATAAAGATGTGTCTCCCTTGTACATTCATTTATCTTTTGTCTCGCAGTTAAATTAGTGTGTAACACTTTAATGAGGTTGTTTTAACTTTGCAAGTAAATATGAAATCAAAGCACCCTGCTGTTTTGTGGGTAGCAAGTTGATTAGATTCTCCTTTGCGCACACAGTAGGAACGTAAAAAGGCTTCTTGTGTTTTTTGGGTACTTTGATTATAGTACCCGCAGAATTCACATCAGGCCTAACTAAATACCAGACACTAAAGATCTTGGGGGAAAAACAGTGTCTGCATGGGTTTTCAGTGGCTAGTGGACATTATATTAGAGCTGTTATGTTTGCATATTCTTAATACTGCCGCTCTTTGCATTAGAAGATATTAATATCCGTTTCTGTCTCCATTTATTGACTTTTTCATCTTCTAAGCATTTCAGCGGGGTGCAATTAATGAAATTCAGTGGCCCTGCTGTGCTTTTATTTGTGTTTTGTCCACTAAGTTTTATTAGAGGATATGAATGAAATATTAACAGTGAAAATGTGAGTACATTTTTAAAATACTTCTCTGATTAAATCAATGTTGTTTTCACAAATAATTTTATTTGTAAACTATGAAAGTTATTGTAGTGTTTCTCCAGGGGATATTTAGCTAAAAATACTATACTTTGAGTGTAAATGGATGTGATAAGTTTTTGTTAGAAGAACTTTATAAACAATTACAAATATACAGCACTGAATTAAAGGGGAAATTTGGAAGTAGAAAATCTGAAATAGTATATATATATATATATATATTATGTACTCGTAAAATCTTTACTTTTTTCTTGTATATAAAAAAGAAGATACACACCTGCATACCTGGGTCAAATGTTCCTATATTACAAATGTTTCATATTATGAGAATAAACTTCTATGTGGCATGGTGTTATTAACACCTCTGTGTGGCCGCATGCGGTGCTCGCCGCAGCTCCTGTGCATGACCCGTTTGAGTAGTTACTTAGCAACACCTCAGACACTCAACTGGGTCAGACCTTTATTCAGGAGACTTAACACCGCAGACACACACTTGCTCACATGACCCGTTCATGTGGAGACTTCAAAGAGGCTTTTACAGAAACCTAATGTCAGGGCTTCTGTTGTTTCTCATATCTCCATGTCTTGTTTTCCGTGCCAGTACTTTAAAGCAAATGGAAGTCACTCTTTTCTGAGGAGACAAAAGTAACTCGCAGTGCAAAACATTGAAGATGTGGTGTGTTATAAGCATGGAAAATACGAAACAAATGGAAATGCATTACCTCTCTGAAAATGTTGTTTTGAAGAAGCTGCATTTTTACTTGGATCGATATCTCTATCTTACCCTAAATGCAATATTTTACACTTCTTAAAACTTTGCTTATCTTTGAAACCGGCTTAAATTGGATAAATCTCCCAAAGAAAGAATAAATGTCCAAAGCATATTTCATCTCAAAATAAATAAAAAAAGCAAAGAAAAATGTACAGAAAATGAAGGGTCTCTCTCTAAAATAAATAAAAGCACTGTATAGTAATACTTGCAAATATACATTTCAATCAATGTTTTTCATCCATATTACAGTTAATATTTCTGGCCCCTGAGAATTATGATTAATTATCATATTCATACCGTGTTGTACATGTGAAAATGTATACTATTATAGGTAATTATTGTTAAACAGTGAAAAGTTACTAAACAGTTGCAGTATAAATGGTATAACATATGATCTCATGGTAAATATATATATATGAGATATATATATATATAGATATATACACACACACACACATATAGATAGAGATAGATATATAGATAGATATAGATATAGAGTATATATATACACACACACACACAAACACACACACACATATATATATATATATATATATATATATATATATATTATTATTATTATTTTATTTATTTTTTTCAGGATTTTTTTCATGAATTGTAACTATGTAAAAGTCTTTCCTGTCACTTTTGCATCTGAATGAAACCAAAAATCCAGTCACACTTTATTTTAAGGTTTAATTTACGCTATTAACAAATCATTAACTACAACATTTGCCTTAATAAACTCCTAATTTGCTGCTTATTAATAGTTAGTAAGGTATTTGTTAAGTTTAGGAATTGTTAAGGATTAGGGATGGAGAATATGGTCATGCAGGATATGCACTTTATAAGTACTAATAAACAGCCAATTTGTTAATAAAAGGCATGCTAACAAGCAACTAGTTACTAGTAAGAATTTGTCCCTATACTAAAGTGATACCAAAAATCCTACTGAAACAAGTTATTTGATATGAATAAAATAAATATAAAATAAAGGTATCTCATAAAATAAATAGCAAATTTGCAATTATGGCATTGTTCTGAATATCAACATGACATAATTACAATACCGCTTCACTCTTGCTTGTGTGATATTGCTTAATTTAAATGTGTCTGCACCATAAATTAGTTACCATTTATGAAGTGTCTTCAATAAAAGGGAGAAATAAAGAGTTTGTGCAGTTTTTTTTTTTTTTTTTTTTTTTTTTTATCAGAGCGATTTCAAAGCTGATGCAGCTAATGCCCGTCACTAATTGCACTGTAGTGTTAACACCCACATTCATCCTACTTCTGTGAATTTTAGTCAAACACATTACAGCCACACAATTTGGTAACAAACAGGCACAGATGATCGCATGTACTGCATAATAATAAGATGAAGTTTCCTTATGCACTGGATGACTGCAAATAAAAACATGAGTTTTAACTGTAAAATATCTGTAAATAGATTCTTTGGAGTACTTCTGTCATCATTAGTATGTGTTTTGCTGAGAAAAAAAACAAAATAACAACAACAACAAAAGACTTTCGCCTTGGGTATGTGCTGTAATAAGGGATACAGTTCTTGCACTTGCCTAAGTTCACTCTCTATTTGACACGCAAGCACACACATACAAAACACACTGGACACATACTACTATAATTGACTGTACTAAGGCAATATATGCTTTTTGAGATATTAAATGTGAGGTCAGATGTGCCCATCTGCTCTGGGGTTCAGAAAAAACTACTGAACACCATGCACTTTGATATAAATTATGCTGAAATGGTATTCAGCTAATTTTAGTCTGTATCTCTGTGAGGGTTTATAGAGAGGCTGCATAGCAAGATTAGTATGAGAAAATGTGTCTTTCTGGCCTCGACTCAATCTTGGTAGGTTGAGTGGTGCGCATGGGCATCACTTCGTATTGAAATGTGGTGGGGGGAGTGTTGAAGCTGTTTGGAAGTGTGTGTGTGTGTGTGTATGTGTGTGTGTGTGTGTGTGTGTGTGTGTGTGCGTGTGTTGGCAAAATGTCCTGGTTGTGATGTTACATGAAAAATTAGTAGCTCATGAATATTAAAGGAATAATCTACCCCCAAAAAAGTAAAATAAAAATGAAAATGCTGAAAATGTATTCACCCTCAGGCCACCCTAGATGAGTTAGTTTCTTTATCAGAACAGATTAGGAAAAATGTAAGATTACATCATTTGCTCACCAATGGATTCTCTGCAGTGAATGGGTGCCGTCAGAATGAGTGTCCAAACAGCTGTTAAAAACATCACAATAATCCACAAGATGTATTATCTTAGATCATCTGATGGCCTCTCAACAATTGTTCTTTTTTGGGTGAACTATCTCTTTATTTGCGTATGCTAATATTCTTTTAAAATGATAATTTACAGTTTAAATAAATAAATAATCTATATGATATTAGATCAGGTCTGTAATACAGTACAAATCTCAATTGTTAACTGAAAGAAACAATTGATAATATTATGATTACAAGCTGTATAAAATCATTGAAACAATTTGAATTGGGCATTGAGTGGCTTATATCAGCATAAAACTCAGTTGTCAGATATTCAAATGCTCCCATTGAATTTATGATACATTTTATTTTGAGATTTGAAAATAATTGCATATATCAGCTTGATATCAAGATGATCCATTGGTTGTTTGATAATCCGCCTTCATGTTTTTGTTTCAATAAATTTAAACTGTCAGTGGTTCATGAGTGGGGATTAAAACGACGTATTCAAGTGCCAGATCACCTCTCATTTTAATACCCACTAACAAAATGAAAACTCCTGTTCATCTATTGGACATGCATCTGTATTAGAAACATCCCTGCCTCAAGCTATTTTAAAAATCTGGTGGAGACCAAATTGGCCATGACAAAGAGTAGTGGAGACATGTCCCTACCCTGAATGACGCCTGTGGTGATAGGCTATACCGTATTCTATATTTAAAAAAAAAAAAAAAGTGTAATTTTTAACATATCCCTGCAGACAAACTCTAATAAAGTAATTTTATTAACGTAATATCAGCCCATATCAAAGTTCACACAGCAGTTTAATTTAGGTTTTAATTTCCATCACACTTTGACATGGTCTGATGTCTCCATCATAACATCTCACAGTTTTTTTTTTTTTTTTTAAATCCATTCTTACAGTATATAAAACATAATGGCTTTGTACCACACTGTAATAGAATACAACTTATGTGCAGTCACACGGGTCAGTCGGAGCTAGCTTTGTCAAAAGCACTTACACTTTGGCACAAAGTTGATATGAAAAAAAAAGTAACATAGTCTTACAGTGGCAAATATGATAAAATTTGTTTCCTGGCAGCTTTCTAGTGGTGTGGCTCTGCATGTGACAAATGGTCAACTGCACTTCTTGGTCAAAATGTTTTATTATAAAATGTAATGAAAGTTTGTGAGGTTTGTCTTTGTATGTTGTAAACAGTTGTGATAAAAGATCTTACATTGGGTGTTAGTGAACTGAAATATACTACAACTATATACTATAGTACTACTTTATAGTGTGTGCATGTACATTGCTAGATTTGATCATTATTATTAATAATTTATGTTTTATGATTAAATAATTGATGTAGAAATTTTATATTTACTTGTATTTTAATTATTTTTAATTTATACAATTATTTTAAGTCTCTTATGCTCACAAAAACTGTGTTTATGTGCTCAAACATACAGTTAAAAACACTAATATTGTGAAATAGTTTTACAATTTAAAGGTGACCTATTATGCCCCTTTTTTACAAGATGTAAAATAAGGGTGTATTCACACCAGGGAAGTCTGCTAGTTCACTTGCTTTGGTCTGGACCAAATACAATGTTGATTTTATTTTTTAATTTTTTTAAATTTTTGTTGTGTGGTTCGCTTTCACACTGCCTTTTTTTTTTTTTTTTTTTTGCAAGTGAACCTACGGAGCCCCTCTGGTCCCACTTATCTTGAGGCCACGAGTTAGTATCTTGAGGCCACGAGTTACTTATCTTGAGGCCACGAGTTAGTATCTTGAGGCCACGAGTTAGTATCTTGAGGCCACTAGTTAGTATCTTGAGGCCACTAGTTAGTATCTTGAGGCCACTAGTTAGTATCTTGAGGCCACGAGTTAGTATCTTGAGGCCACTAGTTAGTATCTTGAGGCCACGAGTTAGTATCTTGAGGCCACTAGTTAGTATCTTGAGGCCACAAGATAGTTATAATTTTTTTTTTTTTTTTTTGACAAAGTGGGACCAGAGGGGCTCCGTATGAACCAGAAAAAAAATAATAAAATAAATAAATAAAAAACCTACACGTGTGCCAAGATCATCCATTCACTGGACAGAAATTCTCAAGCTGGGAAAAACAGGAATTGCAAAAACAGGCTAATCAAGGAGATCTTTTGTAGTGCAATTTTTATTATTTTACTAATTTGGTGTTATCATATACTAACGCAATATGAAGAAATTTATGAGCATCATATGAGACAATGTCATAAGATAATTATGACTTGCTTAAAATAAAACCTATAGATATAAAATACTTAAAGCATATCACAATGTTAGTTTAAACATTTAACCTAGATAAATGTGCACTATTAGGCGCATATCCAATTGTTTGTGCAGAGAGTGGAAGCTGAAGTGCACTTCAGGACATCAGTAGAAAGAAATTAAATACACCGTCACATTGCTGTGCACCATGGTCTCGAAAGCTATATTTGCATGTGTTTTTAAGCATTGTGGTTTAAAAACAAGTGATTTATCTATTGAAAGGCAAATAACAGCACCATAGGCGCGAGCTTTTTCTGTGAGCGTGATTTCAGCAGTTGGGTTGGATTGAGGTCAGGTCAAATTCACACCTTAAATGAACTGTATCCGAGTTCGTTTGGAAGCAGACTGAGACCACCTCTTCAGCTGGGTCTCGGTACGGTTGTTTGGTCCGCACCAGAGTGCGATTCCTGCATTCACACCTGCGAACTTGAGTTCGATTCAGTCAAACCAAACAAGACAGGTGTTAATACACCCTAAGTCTGTGATGTCCCCAGAGTGTGTATGTAAAGATTTAGCTTAAAAGAACCCACAGATTTTTTTTTTTAAAGTTTGTTGAAAATGCCACATTTAGGGTATGAGCCAAAACAGTGCACTGGTGCTCCCGCCTCCTTTTTCAGAAGAGGGTGGAGCTTTAAGATCATATGCTCTGGCATATGGCAACATCAAAACAGGACTTGATTGTACTGTGCATAGTAAATGCGTGTTTATGAATTACACAGACAGGGAGCACAGCGCGATAAAAATAAAGACATAGCTGGTCTCATGGTGCCTTTGCGTGCCATCACATTATGAGCTCAACAAATTCAAGTGGTCAACTTCACATTGCTTTCATATGCAATTTTTAACTACCATATTCCTATTTACATTCATTCTGGTAGCACGTTTTGGCAGCATCAGTGAATACAGGCAGAGACAATGGTAGCTTTAACAACATTAGCCTTACAGAGAGCCAAGAAACTTTTTCAGAAAGGCAATTTGTAAAACAAAATATGACGCCTGACACTTTGTCTGGAGCTGACATTCGTCCACAAAACATTGGTATTAATCCCTCTTTCAGATGAAACCTTTGCACAACTCCAGTGCTGAACTGACCCCTCATTTGTGATGCAGTCAGGTGTAAAATGATTAGCACAAACATATAGGACTTTTCCATTTTTTTTTCTTCAGGACATTTCTTTGATAATGAGATTTAATCACCATGTCCTCAGCGGTCTTTGGAGACTCTTATGTTCATTGGTGCATCCCAACACACGACACTTGTAATGTCTATTTGGCGCTTACATTGTATCTCTCCAGCAGCTACAGCAAGAAAACAGTAATGGTGGACTGCTGCTTCTCACTCAGGGCGGAGTCTATGCTAATAGGGCAGAGAGCATCACAAATGGGTGGGACTTTTTCCCTAAGATGATGTGTATGTAGGGAGAAATCTGGAACCTCTCGTTTGGAGAGACTGTTTAAGAATTATTGGCTTCATGACTATTGGCTTCTTGTTTTCACACACTGCAGCAACACAAATGTGGTCCAACACCTTATAAAAGTTATTTTTGCATAATAGGTCACCTTAAAATTGTTTTTTATTGTAATATATTTGAAAATGCTGATGCAAAGTCTTCAGTGTCACATGATCCTTCAGAAAACATTCTAATATACTCAGCAGTTGCTCAAGAAACATTTCCCCTAATAAATCAATCAAATCAAATAATAAATCAATGTTGAAAACAGTTGTGCTGCTTAATATTTATGCAGAAACCATGATATACTACAAATTAAATTTTTAGGTGAGTGATATATCAAGATTTATAAGAATCCAAATGGTCTATTTTAGGATATTAGTTTTATTTCAGTAGTTTTAATTAGTGTATTAATATATTATGACAGTGTGTCATGTCATATACTGTTATAAAATTACTCATACAGTGACATAAGTTTTTGGTCATACCGCCCACCCAACCTAAAGGTTATTGACATGAACCAGCAGTCAAGAGATCAGGGCTAATTGAAAGTGACAGATGCACTGTGAGGCTTGAGAAAACTGTGTCAACATGCAGAGGGAAAACCAGCAGCGTTTTCCTGAGATAAGATAATAGGACCTGGAGGGTTTTTCATTCACTGAGATATGTGACTAATAAAATTAAAATGGACAAGAATGTCTGCAGGATTTCTTGCAGCAGCACCCTTAAGTAAAGATCTCAGAATTAATGTTCCAAGCAGTTGCTTATGCTGTTGTTTATAATCCCTGCATTAGATGTATATTCTGATTCATGAAATTATTTAAATATATGCTCATGGTTTTGAGAAATCATCTACATGATATGTCATTACAAATGTATCCTTACCCTTACAGTTCTGGCGATATATTCAAATATATTGTGTGATGTGAAACTGAAGAGTCTTATTATGGCTTTGAGAGTCTGTGAGTTGCAGCATTAAGTCTGTCAGTGTTGCAATAGGTTTTAGTCAGTGTGTGTCTGGTTTGTAGACCTGGTTTTATTTTTCTGGACACACTGCATTGCTGTATCCTAATTGAAGTGCAAAATTTGTGAGTGTACTCCTTAATGTTAATAAAAGCATCTTTTAGCTGATGTGTGCAATTAAATGCACAGTCTTTCTCTTGCTGAGAAATGGAACAACAATATTGATATACTCATCTTGGACATACTGTATACAAATGCTTAGCCAATAAAAGATTCTGTAGAATGATATAGAGTAATACATTCAATCCGACACTGACCTGAGGCTTCAACAGTCAGCTGACAGGAGCTCAGAGATACAAAGTCCTGGGCAAATAATTAGACAGCTTGTCATTCAGACACATCAACCCTTTCCTGATGATGACCACAGGCCGCTTTATCAGAGCTGTCACTCTCAGTTCTTGACGGAAATATGCAAGGCCTTATTTTAAAAGTTAATTTCCACATCTGATACTTGTAGGTTTGCATGCCTTGGTGAAGGTTCAGGCAAGAAATGCTCTTTAATTGAACTCTGAATCTTTATTGTTTTCATCACAAAAGAGATAGCACAAAAAGGACTGATTTTTTTTTTTTTTTTGGTCTACTTATTTCATGCTGTCTTTTATTATCTCCACTGAGTAAATCTTCATTTTTGGATTATGGTTTGGCTTAACATCCTACATGTGCTGTGTTTGAAGACATCTTGACCTTGTCAAAATGCTGTGTGTCTATTCTTGAATAGTAGCCTTTCAGTTCTTATGGTTGCTTTTGTCTTGCTTGTCCATTTTAAAGATGCTCATTAGTCTATATATATATATATATATATATATATATATATATATATATATATATATATATATATAAATATATATATATATATATATATATATAGAGAGAGAGAGAGAGAGAGAGAGAGAGAGAGAGAGAGAGAGAGAGAGAGAGAGAGAGAGATCTCTGACTCAAATCCTTGACTGAGAATCAAACATTTTGGAGTTCAGTTCATGGCATATTTGATGATAAATGAATGTCTCCATGTCTACATGCATGGTCATCATGGGTGGAGTATACATGGGAAAGGGGTAGATGTGTATGTTTTTGGCGGGTGGTGGTTGGTTAAATTTAAATGTGTTATTTGCTGTTAACTGGTAGGTTACTAGACTAGTATTTTTGTTGTATAGATAGCTGTGAAAACAGAATTGGAGCAGAATTGAGAAACACTAATCTAACACTCTTGTTGACTTCATAAAATGTGAATGATTTTATTTTGTTCTGCTTTTTGTCACGTGTTGAACATGCAAGTTCAAGAAGGATTAAAAAAAAAAAAACATAAACAAAAAAACACCATTTTATTTAAACACAGAGGAAACGCTAGGAGATAACTTCTGGGAACACACTCAACACAACCATACAAACCCAATACTGGACACAGACCTCAGCAGGGCTTAAATAACAAGGTTTACCGAGTGAGAACATTAAGTAGGCAAACTGAAGACTAGGTCAAATGAAAGAAACAATGCAAACACAAGACATACATGTTAAACTTTTTATTGCCGTAAAAATTGGATGTCACTTAGAACTAGTAGCATAACGTGGGGTTTCAGTCAGGGCTTTCAGTAAGCAACTTTAAACTACATACCCTTACACATCTATCTTACACATCTCTGTAACAGCTAATGCAGTCATATGCATTTAATTCGCATATTATGCCGCACACAGGCTCTCAACAACAATGACAGCTGATCAACAATTTCAACAGTAGTCTAGATTGGGGTGGGTTAAATGCAGAGTAAATTTCCCTACATGGATCAGTAACAGTAATCCACCAATACACCGCTCACTATGAACATTCACGTCACTCTAAAATTACCATGCCCTCAGCAGCAAAACTGTACAAATGCTGGACATCCACACACCACACCACAGTATTATCAACGCACCACGTACACCTTCGTAATAATGTGCATGATTCAATACTTGTCAAATAATAAAGCACTCACCTGTCACTTGTAAATAAAGTCAGTGCGTCTGTCATTCCATGTCCCTTTACTTGTATTAAAAAGAAAACATGGCCAAATAATGTTTTTGTGCTTGGTTGCTAGCTGTCAGCCACTCATAGTTGCAATCTTTGAAACTGCGCACAAATCTTTTGATAGTGAATTCAGTTTGAGTATTTTGTCCTTTCTCAGTTATTCCTCTTTTGTCTGCAAAAGAGTGCCTTGCAAAAGGTATTTAGTAGATCGGCAACAAGATCTGGTGTAGGCGGCTGTCATTTTCTTTTAGTTTAATTTCACTTTCATACTTTGGAATTTCCCAACTAAACGCTGGGGGCAGTGTTGCCAAATTGGGCTACTTTACCGATGTTGCCATGGGTTGTTTTTCATGTCCGCTGGTTGAAGCGACTTCAATAACGTGATATTTAGCCCCTGGAATATGAATTTTACCAGGGGAACCCTGCCAAAAATGTGTATTTTACTGCTGGAACATGATTTTTTATGGGGGACCCCCGCTCAAAACGCGATTGGGCGGGTTTGTCGAGAAAACCTGGCAACCCTGGCTGGGGGTAGCACGTTGCTAGACCCAGAGGGCGTGCTGTCATTGAACGTCAAAATTTGATTGGCTGATGATTCTGTCACTAATTCTCGCTACAAATCAGATGCGACATCTTTGAACAAAAGGATAGCATTATCTGTAGTTCTGGCCACTTTTCTTATGTAGGATATTGCAGTTCAACCTCAAAGAATCTAATAATAGGCCATTTTGTGGACATTACACAAATGAAAATGATACCTAAATGATAATAATAATAAAAAAAAAAATCACACAATTTTATCTTTTATAGGGCCAGCGGAGAAGGCCCTGCTGACCCTAATGGCCCACCACTGCTTAGAGCCCATCCACACGCGTACGCGTTTAGCTGTATACATAAAAAAAAAGGGAAAAAAAGTATTGTATCTCTGTTTTGGGAGCTTGAAACCGCTATTTTTCGAAAGCGGGTTCCAGAGTGTAAATGTTTAAGTCCTATTTAGAGCTCAAGTCATACATTTAGAAACTGTTTAGAAATCAGTTCACTGTGTTTTGATATTCATTTATTGATTGAGTTCTTGATACTCGACTAAGGTAGAGTGAACCACAAGAATACTTGTGGAAGTAAAAATTCTTAAAATTGTTTCATAAAGCATCTATAACATCTTCAACAAATGATTTTATAAAGATCACTGAAATATGAAAAGTGTAAACAGATGTAATTAAGTGCTCTGAACCAGAAAGAAGCTCCCAGTGCTCCCTGGGAGCACATTGTATATGATTATTTTAGAGTAAGGCTTTTAAGTATAGAACAAAGAGGATTTTTGACTTGCCTGGAACTTTTAAACAAACATCTGAGCTGAACTTAAGTATAAGAGGCACTTAATGGTCTAGACTAACCTCTCTAACCATTCACATGGGAAACTGCATTGAAAAGTCACTCCATCTTCTGTCGCTAACAGTTATTACCAGGCAGAAGATGCCACGGAGGGGAGTTGAACCTGGTCGCTTGCCCAGAAGTGCAGTTCACTTTCTTATCTAATGATATTTGGCTCAGACTGGTGCATCCGCAGTATCAGATTCTGATGGCTGAGTGATTCTATAATTGCAGGTTCATTTGGTGTCTGAAGTCATCTTTTATTTTTTTCTGCTTTTTTTCAAATGTTTTTTTTTTATTATTATTATTTTAATACTGTGTTACTAATTGTTATGAATTACAACATGTTACAGTCCATAACAATAGCATTTTTTTATTTTTTATTTTTTTGCAAAAAAATTCTTAAATAGCGGAAAATCATCATTTCTTGTAGTCCGAATTAGAATTTTTTCATCATGTATCATTGTGTAATCAAAATATTTTATTGTACTTTTCTTTTGGTAATATTTCATTCACTTTATGTATAAAAGCCCTAAACAGTCTTTTACCTAATTCTACAACACATTTTTTCATTGATCACACTTTGTGTAATTTAAAAGTCTTTAATCATGATTTCAGTAGTGCCATGTGCTCTTAGCATTTATGTTAGCAAGTGGAGTTTTGGGCAAAAAATAAAGAAAATTCTGTTTGACACTCCATCGGACAATCCTGTCAATTCTGTTACTTTAAGGATCAATTCTGTTTATAAACTATTTTCACAAAAATGTATAAAATTGTTGTTTAAAATCTAATAAACATTATTAATTTATTTTAGCACCCTTATAATATTTCAACATTTATTTTGTGTTTGGCAAGCACTGAATTATTAATATTCAATATGTTTTCAATAAGATGCTAAAAAAAGATGTTAGTGAAAAGTTTTTCTTTTTTTTTTTTTTTCTTAACTTTATGCAATGCCAAATGTATCTCCAATTATAGAATCACCCATTTGTTTCCTTATTTTATGAAAAATCCCAAAGAGGATTCTGTATTGGGCTTGTTGATTCATGTTTGTTTTCTTATCGGATAAAAAAAAAACTCAGTTGAGCAAGTTTTTTATGCACATTTTTAGAATGTATGTGCATCTTGGCATTTCCATCCAGCATTTTTCTATGCAATATCCCAAAATTCCCACAAAAAAGGTGGATGGAAACATAGCTACTGTAACAAAATATGCAACGCCTCAGTTAATAGTACATTTTTGCTCAAATAAAGGTGAATGCTGTCCTCATTACATTTTACTTCTATAATCTGATGTGATTTGAGTGAAACGGCATATTAAATTAGAAAAATGTAGGGCAGGGCTTAAATGTATTTGTCAATAATTGATTGGATTTTGAAAAATGGCATACCAGAATGAAGGCAAGCAGTTTGAGGGGAGGGATTAAAATAAGTGATTCAGAATCAGAGCATCATTCAAACAGGAGGTCAGAGTTTATCTGATCGGCAGTTAACCCTCCTTATAGATGACGTGATTACACTATTATGCCAGCAAAAAAATAAATTAATTAATTAAATTAAATTAAAATAAAAAGATGTTAATTCACTTATGTGACAACAGCGCTTCTCAATTTTGTTTGTGGATCAGATTTGAAAAACACTAATCTAACACACTTGCATACATGTTAGTGACTCCTCAAAGTGCATGATTTTATATTGTTCTGCTTTTTATTGCCCAAAAAAAATCAGATGCCACTTAACCAATGGTCAGAAATACAAACATTTGTCCATTTCTTTTCTGAATAGATGCCTTTGATTTAATAAATGTGACAGCTTCTTAATCTGCTAGAATTGTTATTTTGAACGAGACATCGAAAGGTCAAAGTTTGTCTTATTGGCTTCAACAGTTAACCCCTGCTTGAATGACATGCCTATACAATAACACCAGCAAAAAGAACTGTTTCTCTATTTATTGCCTTTCAAAAGTAACCTACCTCAGGCTCATTGGAGATGCATGCCTCTACATGTATTTCTGCAAATCGCAAACAAACTTACCTACAGTATATGTACAAATTGCTGCAGTTTCCAGTAGAAATGAACATTAGATGCAGTAACTTTTATTCTTTTTTACACAAATTAAGATTTACAGGGCCATATTTTCAATTAAGAAAGCCAAATTTTCACACAACTCCTTGCACAGTATTATGTTGTCTATAAAACAATTGTATCATGCTGCAAGATTTGAAAACTGATACTTTTGAACATTAGCATCACATATACAGCTTCAATGAGCCTGGGTTGAAAGTAACAGTGTACAGTAGATGTTTCACCAGTGACATTTCTTTTTTCTAAAATTGAGTGGTCAGCACATGAAATTCATGTCTTAGGTGACTGACTCAAAAAATGTTTCCATGAATCAAAGTTGTCAACATCCTGGTTGCATACTTTGAGAAGGTTTCTGAAAGTTTCGAAAGTACTTGAATCCAAAAGGATATTTGTTATGATAAAGGTCATTAAGACAAACTTTTTTGGAGCAATATACAGAAGGTAAGGGTAAATTTTACACCCCCACCATTAACTTCAATGCAGCAAATTCACAAAACTCAGCTCTGTACTGTTTTTGAGCAAATGTGTCTCACCCAACATGATTGATTCACCCAATTTTCCCTTTTCCGTGGTGGCATTCAGGTTACCATGTTCCCATTACGAATATCATTCACAAATAGCCTCAGGCAGTCGTTACAATGCCAGGAAGAGCACGTACAAAAAATATTCACAAGATACTTCACATTTAATTGTATCTCTTTTCAGTGGAACAATGTCATGAAGGGCATGGAGATTTTGGATAGATCCCAAACAAGACACTCAATCAGACCTCGGAAAAGATGGATAAAAGCTCACTGATATATCGAGATCTAGACTCCATCCGCTTTGACTGGATCGGGTCAGTCTTGCACTCCATGGCACGGTGAGAAAAAAATAAATACTCTCAGTATGATTTAAAATTATTTCCCGCTTGGTGGCACCTTAAAGTGACTCCGGGTAATAACGCAGAGGTTTAGATATTTGACTGTAGGCCCAAGTAATTTGGTTTGCATAAAATATTACAAGCACATTTGCAAAATGTGAACATGTCTCCCTTGTTTGCATTTATAGTGAAACTCTTCAAACTCAACAGATTCAGACCTAATTGAAGCCCTTTGTTTACTGAGGCCTTCAAGTCTAATCAGTTTTAATTGTTTTTAACTGGTCATACTGGGAGATGTCAGCATGGGTTACAGCACGGAGGCAGTCATCTGTCACATGGTAAACAGTACAGCTTTACACCATAGCTCTGTTTTAAAGGGAAGCACAAAAAGTTTTGCGTGAACACTTGGAATGGGAGCGAATTGTGGATCCCAGATAAATCTGTGATTAGGTGTAGATTTAGGTGAGTGAGCTGACGAGAAGTGTCTGGAGGGTGGAGAGATAAGAGAGCTTAGAGACACTTTCAGTGAGAGACTAAAGAGATCGCTATCGTAGGAAAGAATGTATCACTACTGGATTGTAAACCCTAGCGGTAGGCCTACTGGTTTTCTTTAGCAATGCAGGCTTTATTTTGATGGGACAGTTTGAGGTAAGACAGGAAACAATTGGAGAGGAGAATGGGATTGGGAAAGGTCCACAAATCAGGACACAAACTCTGCATCACTATGTAATATATTGGTTTGTGGAAAGGTTATGGTTCCCAATTCAATGTAACTTTTGGCATCAACCAGTTTCTCAATATGACATACTGTTGTATGATCGAAAATGTCTTTGCACAGGTTTGGAAAACTCACAGGTAGCTAGCTAGATAGGTGCATTTCCTTTATACATTTATGCATTTGGTAGATGCTTTTATCCAAAGCTACTTAAATTCATTCAAGTTATCAATTTGTTTTAGTTCTTGCTATTCCTGGAAATCAAACCCAAGACCTTTGCATTGCCATACTCTACTGTTTGAGCTATGTTATTCACTTGCAGATGCTGTTTTGTAAGTGACTTACAAATGAGGAATTCAACAAAGCAATTCATCCAAAAGAAACCGTTACATTTTACAACAGTAGTTGAAATCATGGCTTTATGGTTGATTTACAATAGTAGTAAAAAAACAAAAAAACAAAAAAAAAACACACATTCTGATTAATGGTTTCATGCTTGAGTCCCACTATTTGTATTTTCATCTCAATAACTTGCTTTCATACAGATCAAAATGATTATGAAAACACAATATTTGAATTTTTTCCCCAACATTCCAACACACTGATTGAGGGGGTAAAAAAAGCAAGTGTCTAAAGTCAGTTTTTTAATGACGCTTTGCTATAGCCATAGAAGTTAATCTTAATTATATTAATTATTATATTAATTACATTAATCCTTATTCTTAAAATATATAAATAATTCAAATGTGTACACCTTTTCCCTCAATCTCTTTTGAGTACTTGAAAGTGTTCCATCCATTCCTGTAAGTTCTTGTGAACTGTCTTTTTAATTAATCTGTAAACAATTCATTTACTTAATAATTTATAAGATTTTAATTAGTTTTTAGTTTTATTTTTATATAGAGAGAGTATTATAGCTTTTTATTTCTATTGTTTTATTTGTGCATTCTGTATATGATGAATATTCCAAAATTTCACATTCATTAATGGAATTTGTTAGTGAAAAACGTCTAAGGTTACGTATGTAACCCTGGTTCCTTGAAGGAACGAGACGCTGCGTCGGTGACGCTTTGGGGAAACGCCCTCAGCGTGACCCGCTCTGAATCACGTGTGTAATCAGTCCAATGGATGGGCGAGACGTCATAGGCGGGTGACGTCAGAGACCAGGAAGCTTAAAAGCAAGTGCGGCGAAGCCGGCATTAGCCTCAAATGGATGAAGCAAGCGCTGGCAGAGATGCCGGAAGTGTGGCACTGCGACGCAGCGTCTCGTTCCTTCGAGGAACCAGGGTTACATACGTAACCTTAGACGTTCCTCTTCAGGAACTCGAGCTGCGTCGGTGACGCTTTGGGGAACGAGAATGCCCACGCCGCCAGACTTACAAATCTCTGCCTAGTGTGGGAAACTGCACAGCTAAAGCAAGAGGAGGAGTCAGGCCCTGACAGTAATCGGGACAACCCGTCCAATGGCCAAACTTCAGAGGAGTGAGTCTTGACCCCCAAGAGAGGGGAGATCAGAGGACTCGAGGCTTCAGGATAGCATCCTGATCCACCGCTTAGCATAAGCTTCTTCTGGCCGGAGGCCTTAGCCTCAGCGCACCGCAGAGGAAACGTGTAACCAGAGGGTGTCTGCCCACTGACTGGCCACCGAGAGGGGCGCGGTAGGTCGCAATGGCCGCCACGTAGACCTTCAGGGTGGAGTGGGTCAACCCTGCGGAGAGAAGGGCCTGCAGGAACTCCAGCACTGTACCAACCGGGCAGTTAACTGGGTCGAGCTGGTGGTCTCCGCACCACGAAGTGAAAAACTTCCACTTCAAGACATACAGTTTCCTAATTGAGGGAGCTCTGGATTGGAGAACAGTCTCAACAACCTCGGTTGAGAGGCCGGAAGCTAAGAGTTGTGCCTCCTCAGAGACCACACCTCCAGCCTCTAAGCTCCATGCGGGGGCGCACCCTCCGCCTACGAGAGGAGATCTCCCCTGACGGGAACCTCCCATGGAGTGTCGTCAAAAAGAGAAATCAGGCCATACCCGGCCTCCCAGTGGAGCTGGATGAGTCAGAGGAAGCCAGAGGGGACAGTGCAATGTCTCTCGAGTTGCAAACAGATCCACCCGAGTCTGGCCAACCTCTCCAACTGTGCTTCATCACCTCAGTGTGAAGCCGTCATTCCCCGGGCCTCAGCCCCTGCCTCAACAGGATGTCTGTCCCCAAGTTAGATGCCCAGGAATGTGGACTGCTCTCAGCAAGAGGAGTTCGTCCTGGGACCACACAAGGATCTGGTACACTAGTTTGTACAAACGGTGTGAGCGCAGACCTCCTTGGTGGTTGATGTAAGAGACCACCGCTGTGTTGTCGGTGCGCACCAACACATGGTGATCTCTCAGGTCCAGGAGCTCGAAGCACGGCCAGCATCTCCAGGCAGTTTATATGCCATGTCAGATGGCGACCACTCCACAGACCGCGGGCAGGGTGGCCACTCATGACCGCACCCCAGCCGTTGAGGGACGCCTCCGTCGCTAGCATCACGCGGCGACAAGGAGCTCCCAGCACCAGGCCCTGAGACAAGAACCAAGGCTTTCTCCACATGTCCAAGGCACGTAGGAACCGCCACGCGTGACCTTTAGCATGCGAAGTGGGTTTCCCCTCGGGGAGAATCCCTTGGTCTTGAGCCACCTCTGTAGGGATCTCATGTACAGCAGGCCAATAGTATTCACATTGGACGCAGCTGCCATCAGACCCAGCAATCTCCGAGACTGCTTGACAGAGAGTGACCGGCCTTCTCTCACTCTCACGACTGGAGTGAGGATCGACTCGATCCGAGCAGGTGACATAAGTGCCTGCATCGTGGTCCAATCCCACACCACGCCCAGATAAGTGGTTCTCTGTACTGGAGAATGCACACTTTTCTTGGCGTTAAGTCTTAACCCCAGCTCTTTCATGTGTGCGAGAACGACATCTCGATGCCGAACCGCCAACCGCTCTGATCGAGCTAATATCAACCAATCTTCGATGTGGTTGAGTTGTGAAAGCGTGGGGTGAGAGTGCAAGGCCAGAGGAAGAACCGTATTGGTAGGCTTTTGCCCCCAAAAGCAAACCTCAGGAACTTCCAATGAGGAAGGATGGAGAAGTGCATCTTATGATAGATCGTGACACACCAGTCCTCGGACTTGGTCTGTGCAAGCGTGCTGAACTTCAGTCCCCTGACTGAGCGGTTCAAAAAATGCAGATCTAAAATAGGACGCAACACATCATCCTTCCTCGGAGCAGTGAAGTACCGGCTGTAGGACCCGGACTCTGCAACGGGAGGAGGGACCACCTCAATGGCCTCTGTCCTCGGAGAGTGTCTACTTCTGTTCCATTACCAGATCCTGCTCTGGGCCCCCCAAGGTGGAAAGGTCCCCATTGAATTGAGGCGGAAGAGAACCGAACTGGATTCTGTGGCCTCTCACTACAGTGTGCAGGACCCACTGAGACACATTTGGCAGTAGTTTTCACGCTGCCAAATAGTCTACTAAGGGAATCAGCCTCTCGAGACTGATCTCTGGTGTCATCAGAGCAGTTAGCTCGGTGCCCTGAAGCGGCGCACCGGCAGGAGACAGCCGAACTAGCTGCTCTGGAAACCTCCCAGGAGGTCGCGAGCCTCTTAGCACCGCAACTTTTCCGGGCGGTAACTGAGAGAAGCGCTCGCTGGAGACCGCTGCGCCCTGGAACACCGGCAGGGTTGGCAGATCGATCTCCTGAGGGCACTGAGGAGAGACGGGCACCGTGTAATGCGGTGTACACCGCTCTTCCCCAGAGGGGCCTGCCCTCTGAGGTCCTGAGCCACAGCATCAAGACTCTCATAGCTGAAGTCTCCTAAAACGACGGTCCTCAGACCCACGTCGTCTGCTAGGAAGACTAGACCAGATCCTGCTCGGGGCAGGACCCCATGAAGTACACTTGGCAGGGACTCCCATACTGCCATGTGACCTCGTAGGGGAACCAGTCTCACGAGACTGGCCTCTGGTGCGCCTAGAGCCACTAGCTCGGTGCCCTGAAGCGGCGGACCGGCAGGGGACGACCGTACTAGCTGCTCTAGGGACCTCCGTAGAGATCGCGAGCCTCTTAGCACCGCTACGTTTCCGGGCGGTAACTGAGAGAAGCGCTCGCCGGAGATCGCTGCGCCCTGGAACACTGGCAGGGTTGGCAGATCGATCTCCTGAGGGCCCTGAGGAGAGACGGGCACCGTGTAATGCGGTGTACACCGCTCTTCCCCAGAGGGAGCTGGCCCTCAAAAAGTCCTAAGCCTTATGCGTCAGGACGTTATGACGAAGGCTCTCCAGCGAAAATGACGGTCCGCAGAACCGCTTTCCACTAGAAGCCTTCAGCCTGAGAGCGCCACTCTGACTCTAGCATCAGCGGAGTACAAGAAGTGACACCCCCGGCGCGAGGGGCTGGAACACAGTAGGGTTGGGACTGCTCCGCCCAGCAGCCCCTGACCGCCTCAACCTCCTCAGAGGAAGAGAGGTAAACACGTGTTCTCACTCGAGAAATTACAACCCAGGAGCCCCTGTACATCTAACTGTCATAGTCAGATAAATATTTCAATTTATTCCTCAGAATTAAATGTAGTCAATAACCAGACGAGTAAACACGGTCTGGAAAGATACACATCAAACGAAACCAAGAAATATACACGTTGCCTCGGCAGCGCGCTCCTGGTTTTGCACTCAGTCACACAAACAACATCAATCTCCTCAGAGAAAGATGAATGCTTCAGCGAGCTCCGCATCAGAGGGGGAAGAAACCGCAGTGTGGGCTTCCAAACCTCGAGAACGAGCTCTAGATCTAGTGAACACGGGTGGAGATAGGACGAGCCGTCTCCAACCCGTTCGCCAGATCATGTGCGATTCCCGTGATCTCGGTCGCCGCCGTGCCTCAGCAGCAGCGGGACCGCAACCGCGAGATCGCACGCACGGACACACTCCTCAGAGCATGCCCGTTGAGAGCAGCGAGAAAAGCATGCAGCAGCGAGCTCTGCCTCAGAGGGGGAAGAAACCGCAGCGCGGGCTTCCAAACCTCGAGAACGAGCTCTAGATCTAGTGAACACGGGTGGAGATAGGACGAGCCATCTCCAACCCGTTCGCCAGATCATGTGCGATTCCCGTGATCTCGGTCGCCGCCGTGCCTCAGCAGCAGCGGGACCGCAACCGCGAGATCGCACGCACGGACACACTCCTCGGAGCGTGCCCGGCGAGAGCAGCGAGAAAGCACGCAGCAGCGAGCTCTGTCTCAGAGGGGGAAGTAACCACAGCGCGGGCTTCCAAACCTCGAGAACGAGCTCTAGATCTAGTGAACACGGGTGGAGATAGGACGAGCCGTCTCCAACCCGTTCGCCAGATCATGTGCGATTCCCGTGATCTCGGTCGCCGCTGTGCCTCAGCAGCAGCGGGACCGCAACCGCGAGATCGCACGCACGGACACACTCCTCGGAGCGTGCCCGGCGAGAGCGGAGCGCTTAACAGCGAGAAAAGCACAATCAGCCCCCCGAGAGCCGACTGCGCGAGCTCCACTCCTCATTAAAGCTGCTCATTATAATATGCTTGCTTGTGTAACTGATGCTTGTGCAACTGGCGAGCTCATCGACGCCTTTCACATCAATCTCCTCAGATAAAGACAGGAAGAGCGTCGCGCCCTCTCACCGGGGAGAAAGTACCGCAAACGCGGGCTTCCGAAACCCGAAGAGCGGGCGCCGGATCCGGTGGTTAAGGAAGAAGATAGTGACTTGCCCGTCTACATTTCCTTCCAGCGGATCCGAAAGCGAAACCCGCGAGTGCAACCACCGCTCCGCCTCGGCGAAAGCGGGGCTGGCACTGCGAGAAACGCCAGTGAAGGCTCCCTCCTCAAAGAGAGCCTTCTGAGAGTGAAGCAAAATGCTCACATCGCAGCCGTCAACTCCCTCGAGAGCTGATTCTGCGCGCTTCACTCTCACGCAGACAACACACAAACTGCGTGTGTCCCTACCCTTTTTCTTTGCGGGCAGGGAAAACACACAGCCTGAACGCTGCCTGCTCTCGCCCAAGACTTCTCTTGATTGAAGTCTTTGACAAATGGAGCTTATCAGTGGACAAACAACACTAAATAAGACTCACAAACAGATAGCAACTGACGCACACAGAGCGCTTGCTGAAGACAGAAGGCTAATGCCGGCTTCGCCGCACTTGCTTTTAAGCTTCCTGGTCTCTGACGTCACCCGCCTATGACGTCTCGCCCATCCATTGGACTGATTACACACGTGATTCAGAGCGGGTCACGCTGAGGGCGTTTCCCCAAAGCGTCACCGACGCAGCTCGAGTTCCTGAAGAGGAACAGTGGAAAGCAAACCTTTTAATTTTTAACAACATTTTGATAGTTTTATTTTATTTTTTGACTACTGTGGTGCTTCCTCTTTCCGAGCAAATGTATGTCCTCTGCAAAATTGAACAAATATCATCAGTGCTGAAAAATGGACTGTATAAAATACATAATTTTTATAGCTATATTAGCCAGCCCTAATTAGCACACAGCTTGATCTTATTCCTGCAATGTAATTTTGTCACATATTCATCAGTTTTTCTCAGCTCCCTCCAAACAGGATTGCTCACTTCAGCTCTTGGCGTAAGTGTGGTGTTAGGGTGAGGATACCGGTGCTGTGCTGTCACATGCATTCGATGCCAGTGATGATAATGGTGCTTGTGGACCCTCCGGCTGTGAAAGGGCTCCTCTACTTTTCTCTCACTCTCTCTTGATTTCATGAGACAGAGAAGCGACCTTATCTGGACAGGCTGTGTTAAAGAGTCTCCCGCTTTGATGTGTTATTCTTTAATGGTCTAACAACCGTGTGGCAGGTGTGGCTCTGAAAGCTGGAGGGACAGTAATGAGAGGCTCTCCGGTGAAGGAGGAAGTCAAATAGCAGGCTGTGAGGTGGGGCAGGGCTGGATCTCTGTCAGCAAGATGTGAGGCTAAGACAAAGACACTGATGTTGGGAAAGTGAATATTGGTGTTTCAGACTTTACATCAAATAAAGGTATAACACACACAACACATTTCACTTCCTTACTGGGACATATTTAAGTGAAACTTAAATGAAGTTATATGGTTGCATTGTACAGTAAAACTTAACTTGTTAACATTAGATAATGCATTATATGTCAAGAACTAACAATTAACACCCCATAGTATTAATTAATCTAGCTCAAAGTTAATTTTTCAATATGCTAACATTTTTATAACATTTGAAGTTGTGTAAATTAACTTCAGTTCATGTATTACGAACAAAAAATGAATTAATATTGAACAAACCTATATTTATAAATGCTGTAACAAGTTGTTAATTGTTACTTCATGATACCTAATGCATTAACTAAAGTTAAAAAGCTAAGTGGTAGTTATACATTGATCTGCTGAATAGTGAGGAAATGTTGTAGCATCTCTGCATGAACAAAAGCTCTTTTTTCTTGTCATGGAGAAAGATTTGCAGATATTTTTGGAATTAATGATGACAGCTTTCACCATGATGGCGTAAAGGCTTTGTAATTCAGTAGGTTTCATGAGGAATTGATTGATTGAAGAAGCTTTTTTATTCAAAGCCCTGAACAGAAGCTCACAATAGCACGCAATGGGCTAATAGCTCTAGGTGAATAGCAGGGTTTTTTTTAAGCCAGTATAGGAAAAGAAAAGTACATACATTTTCCACTGAGATATGGAACAATGGAAACAGATTTCCTCAGGCTGTGTGTGTTACACATACTTGTGTCCCAGAAAATGGGCCTTACATTGGGATTCAAGTTATTACTGACACATGCATTTGGGCTAATAGTTGAAACATTTCTGTTGTTTGGAACAGATAGGTTTGAACTGACAAATATTGCTATTCAGTATCTCAGGCCATAATATTGTTTGACCTCTCACACCATTTCTGGAACTTCATTTATTTATTGTCATGCACAAAGTGTTTGAAATCTCATTTTACTGAATTAAAATGACTACATTTAAAATTTCTCAAAATAAAGTTAATGACATTGCTTGTTAGAAAACATTCACATATGGTTTCTAGGTGGTCCAAACTAGTAATTATCTGGTCCAGGCTGTTTTGGAAGAACAGCTAGACCATCTTGGTCCAGTAACAACCAGCTACCATGTTTCACAAATAAGCTTGGCCACCTAAAGAAGGGTATTGTTTTTCTTTTCTTTTTTTTTTCAAGCAGGTTTCTGGACTCAGCTAGAAACCATGTGTCATGTTCTTCAACAGCAGCATGTTCTACTTCCTTGTCTTAGTTCATGTTTGATCTTTCAGAATGTTCCTGAATAGTTTATACTATAATATTCAATTGATTAATAATTGGATTGAGATCCAGTAAGATTGTCCTTGTTCAACCTCACAAAGGGCCATGCCGGTCTAAGCTGGTCTTGCTGAAAGATAAAGTTTAAGTGGCAGTTTTTTAGCATCTGACTTACAACACTTCCCTGTAGTCGGCACCAACCATCCATTCTTTGGTTTTAACAAGAAACACAGTCTCAGCTGAAGCACAAAATGCCCTACAGTATGTTCAGTTCAGATATGTAATAGATCAAGCCTGTCTGGGAAGTAATTTTGCTTATCTAGTCTGTTTGGGGATTTTCATGGCCGTTCGATCATGCCAATGAGCTCTGAATTGCATTAGCTGAAACAGAGCAATTCCAGCCATATGGACGTGACATTTGCAATGAAAACGTAAAATGTACCTTCTCAGAGAAAGTACTAATTACCAGTATATTGAACCATTTGTGTCTAGAATCCTAAACCCCTGCAGACAAAGTATAGTCATCAGGAAAATGTCAATGTAGACTTTTTTTGTTTTGTTTTGATTTTATATAGGGAAATGCACTACAGGTGTAACAAAATAGAAATTACCTTTGGGGAGGCTGTACATTTTGAAGGAACTCTACACATTGCACAATTCTTTTTTTTTTTCATTTATTTATATTTTTAGTTTCATATATTTATTTTAGTTCATTGACATTTTCTCATGAATCCGGATAAAACTGTTAAAGGTGTGACAGTTCTGAATACACTCCGTCCTGAAATGTAAAACTGGCCTGCACAATGAATTAAATTAAAATGTAAATTGCATGGCATTAAGCTTGCAAGATTACTACACCACAAAAGGTTGTGGAAAAAAGAGTCAACTTTTTAATGATTTTGTTAGAGTGACTGTTAATTTAAACGAACCAAATCTGTAGTACAGAGTATCTTAAGCATCATAGTTATCATGGAAACGTACAAGAAGATATTTTGAAAGAAAGAAAGAAAGAAAGAAAGACAGAAAGAAAAATTCTGTTATAACAGACTGATTGTATTTCTCACACATATTCTTGTCTTTCTGCAAAATGCTTGTGAAAATAAAGAGTAATTTTATCTCTTTTGAAATGCTGCTGTATAAAAATGGTGTTTTAGTACTGGTGCACAGCTTATGTGCTAGATAAATAAAGCAGATTCCGTAAGAAAAAAAAAAAAAAAAATTCCACTATAGCTCTTTTTTCATGGTATTGTTCACATTTCTTTGGAATTGTTAATTTTACTTTCAGTACAGGACAATATGGAACTATAAGGATCAGATTACTGGCAAAAACGTTTTTGTGTCATCTAGCAGGCTTTTAAAGTTTAAGTGTCATAAAATGTAGCCATAATCACGGTTGTAAAAAAACAAAATTGTTTGCTTTTTGTTTAGCCTGAATTATTTATAGATAACTCCCATTTAAACCAGTGTTTTGCCCGCTGATTTATTCATTTTGAATTGCAGTTTTCGGAACATGGCTGTTTCCCCTTCAGTTCATTTGTGTGCTTTTTTCTGCTACCTAGTTTAATTGGTTTTAAAGGGTTTTTCCTCTCCACTACTTAAACAGTTTAAGGAATCTTATTTGTCTTGACACAGTCGCCTTTGGCTTGCTCACTGGGGTCTTTTAAGTCATAATTAGGCATAATTTTCTGTAAAGCTGCTTTGGAGCATAATTGAGAAGTGCTGTACAAATAAAAACTTGACTTGACTTAATTGGCCTACTTATGAATTTTGAAGCAAGGAGTGCAATTTTCTGATGGTAGTATAATTGTATTCCAGTTTATGTGCAAAGAAAATTTAGCTTGTTAGTTGTTCATACCATTAGTGATTTATAGGACAAGTTTTCGCAAGTCATTCATTTTCAGTGAGAGTTGATGATTTCTGGCAACATGAGTGACCGTGACTGTTGGTGAAAGGATGTGAGCATGTCTAGCGATTCAATATGAGAAAAATTTCAATGTATACATATGAGTAGCTACAACGCAGCAACTCTCCATAGAAAAACATCTAATGACATGAGTGTTAAAAACAATTCTGCAATTCTATTTGGTGCCACTCTATATGTTATCTAGTTTTATTCTTTGTAAGCGTATCATAAAATGTTAAGCTTATATGTTTGTATCTGTACAGTATGTATGGAAGCTTGTTTCCACAAAGAGGTAAAATTTATTGCAAAGATAAAGAAAAGGGATTTTTTTTTTTTTGAAAAATATCACAATTCTGATGTTAACTTGCAATTGTGAGATAAAAACTTAGAATTCTGAAAAGAAAAGTCAAAATTTTGAGAACAAAAAAATGCAATTACTATGCTTAGTTTTTATTCTGTGGTGGTGGAAAATGAACTGTGAGATGTAAACTCAAAATTCATAAAAAAAAAAAAAAAAAAAGAAGCCACAACTGAGAGATGTAAAGAAGATAAATTCTAGAAAGAAAGTCAGAATTCTAAGAATATATCTTGAAAGAAGACTGATTTGTGAGATTACAAATTGCAATTACATTTTTATTTTATTAATTTATTATTATTATTATTATTATTATTATTATTATTTTCTTTCTTTCTTTCTTTCTTTCTTTCTTTCTTTCTTTCATGGCAGAAATGGGTTTCTATATGTATATGATGTTTCTATACTGCTGTCCTATTCTGCAGAGACTGCAGTGACTTTCAGGACGAATTTTAAACCATCACATTTCCAGTGAGTGCTGCATTAGGTTGACACTAATAAGAATCCCTCACTAAATTAACACCTTAGAGGGTTCCTTTGGTTCTTCATAATCAAAAGTCATCTCACATTCTTTGTCAGTGATTGGCCGAGGCATCCTTCTCTGTCTTCTGCTCCGCAGGGGCCAACAGAGGTCCCAAAGCCCAGGCTGAGTGCAGCTGTTGTGGGGACCACGGAAGCAGAACCTCTGTACGTCAGCTTCACAAGTTCCCTGTGGCTCAGTGGATGTGACTGATGCCAGAATCATTCCAGCTGCATATTCCAGAGAGGTTTCCAACAGGATAGTGGCTTTTGCCCAATTCTGATTGTGCCCGGCTGGTAGCAACTCCCACATGTTTCTTGCTCTGTTGTCAGGACAGGTGGGTAATAATGAGCTGTTGCATTGTGCTCCAGGTGTCTGGTCATTTGTGATGTTCTTTTCATGATGGAAATTGGACTGTCATGATCATGAAATACAATTTTCATGCAAAATATTACTAATTCTGTTATATTATATATTATATATTATTAAAATATTATATAATATTTCTTGTATGGTCTACTTTAGCTGTGATATGATAACTTAATGTTGTAGCTATTTGAAACCAAGACACATAATTAAATAATAATAATAATAATAGTAATAATAATACACTGTTATATTGAAAATAAATAAATAGCTATATTGAAAATAAATATAAAAACAACAACTACAATAATAATAACAATAATAATAATAATAATTATTATTATTATTATTATTATTATTATTATTCATAAATGTAATTGATTTTACATTCAAATAAATAAATTATTAATAATAATCTGATTATATCTGCCTGTAACTAACAATTATGAACATGCTATGGACATTAATTAGTTTCACTCACTGGACATTTCCCATGTGCAACAGCCAATGTAATAAAAAAATTCAGAGAATTACGTTCATCTGTTTAAAATAAAATTACACTCTCTAGACATTTAACTCTGAAAGTGTCATGTGATATCATAACATCATTTTGTACATATGTCGCCTGAGTTTACAATATTTTAGGTACTTGAGGCCTTGGCAACAACCCAAAACACCCTAGCAACCATGTAACAATGCTCTAAATACCTTTCAGAGCATCTCAGCAACTACACAGCAAATCCCTGACAACCACTCCAGACTCGCAAGCTTCAATGATCCCGTTATCTCAAATAATCACGACAGGCCTAGATGGAACATTTGTCTTCTACTGGAGGGCACAGAAAACAAAATAATGCTTTTTGCTGCCACACGAGCACAAAAAATAACTCTATTAGAGCATGCACAAATTCAAGTGGATGCCATGTGGTTCTTTAACCTCGTATAGCGAGGCAGATTTTTGTTGCACTCGAGCTCTCTTGTGTTGCCTTGGGATTAGAAAAGATCAGAATGGCATGGAGTGTGACAATGAAATCCTTATATTCTTACATGGCATCAGAGCATCACATTGTTTTTTTGAAGAGAAAGGAGTATTTCTTCTAATTCAAGTCTTGATTGGTCACAACAGCACTGTCAAGTTTGTCAAGTGATTAGACGGTTGTCATGGCCAAATCTTAAATGACAGGACTGTTGAAGATGTGAGATGTATGGCTCATTCAGACAGATTAGGGAAAACAAGCTTTTTTCATGGATACAACAACACATTCAGATAAGAAGTTAGATGAGGATGAATAAATTAATCCACTTAAGCATGTAATCAGAGGTTTTGGTGCGTGTGTGTTTGTAACAGTAAGCATTTAATGTGTTTGCCCACAATCATCAGCTTTTAAATAATCCTTTTCTTAGAGATGAAAGATTAGAGTTTTCTTTTTTTTTTCTGTTTTGGCACTTGCTGGTATGTTTGTGTTAATTTAAATTTATGCACTGATTACCAGGGATCCTGGGACCTTACATCCACTCCAGCAGGTGTAATCATGGAAATATGGTTAGGTGATCCTTCAGTTAGAGGACATTTTCTGTTCCTTAGGATGGTTGCATTTATTTATTTATTTATTTATTTTAATTAGCTTCAAACTTTTGTGTGTGTTTTAAACCTTTCTGTACTTTTAAAAACTACGAAATAAATAATTAAAGTTGCAGTGAGGTATTTTTCACTTAACAAATCATTTTCATCAGGTTTCCTGAACACTCCTGCTATGCTATTTGTTGAATAAATGGAAGGCAAATCACAGTTTATATGCCTGAAGAACTTATTCAAAATATTGGTTATTTTAATCTTTAAAGTTAACTTGAACTCAAAATTGACCCAGTTAAAGGGGGAAAAATTCTGTCAATCTTATTCACCCCCATGGTTTCATTTTTCTTCTTCTGTGGAATGCAAAACAATATATTTTGAAGAATGTTGGTAACTAAACAGGTTCAATTGCCACTGACTTCCATTGTACAAGAAATAAAATGAAGGGAATGAGACAAGAAATAAAATGAAGGGAATGAGACATTGCGTCTTCTAGCGGTCGCTATGGGGAATGCCTTTGGCGTGACCGATGTCTGAAGTACGTCTAAACATGACAATATCATTGGCTGGGCGACAGACTGTGATGTCACTATGGGCGCGACCACAATATAAAAGGGTGCTGGGAGAATACTTTACCCGCTTCTTTGTCTGAAGCTCATGTCCGAGGCATGCCAAGAAAAGAGGATGCAGTGTCCATGGTTACATGCATATCCTAAGATGTTCCGTTTGGAGGACTGCATCCTCTAGCAGTCGCTATTGGGAATGAAATACCCATGCTGCTATGCTGAGGGGAGTGCATGCCAAGTACCAAGTCAAGCACTAAGTACCAACCCTACTGCGTTGCCATAGAAGTTGGCCCTTAGACACCTCAGCGGCTATAAGTGACGATATCCTCTTCAGCCAAAGGCCCAAGCTACATACCCAAAATAACTTGTTAAGCATTGTGCAAAAAAAGCCCAGTTCCAAGGGCAGAGCTCAAAGGCTTGGAATCAGATAACAATGTGATTCCTTTGGTGAATATGGCCGTGTGTTTGGGTTCATCATATTACCAGACCCTCGTCTGTCACCTAGGTGGACTTCATACATCAACCTCTAACTCTCCCAGGGAGGCTACAGGGTAGCCGATTGACCTGTCTGCCAGAAGCAGTGTCTCTGAAAGCATTGAGTGTAAGGGAAATTGCATTAAACTCTTTCCACTGTACTCGAGACTTGAGACTGTACTTGAGAATTCCACTGTACTTGAGACTGTACAGAGACTCCCTTTAGGATCTTTCTCTCTAGATTCCTTAAGCCATATCTGATCACAGCCCAGTCTAAGCTGGAATAGTTTGTCATGGTATCACTGAAGATAAAGAAAGCTGGGTTCTAAACCATATCGGAAATAGGGTACGATGCTGACAGCATGTGACCTATACCATACAAGGATTTTAGAAAGTCCACAGGATGCTCAGCATGTGCACTTACCATAAACATGGATCATGGCGCTTTGGGGAATGAAGTACTTGACTCTTATATTAAAAGGAAGACTCACCTACTCGACTCTTGCACATAACACAACTCCTGCAAATGACCCATCAAGGTGACCCATCAAGCCACGGAGAGGGCACTGTTGCTCACAGTCCATCGGGGGGCCAAAAGCAAGGACTAACAACCTGGTATGACTGCTTTACATACTCAAGGAAGCAGAGTAGTCAACTCTCAGGGAGTGACATACTCATAGGAGACCCTCCAATTGAGGGTGATCACCGCCAACTCAATCATAAGGGCAGTCACATGATGGGAGCTCCGGGGGCAGCATGCTCATAAGTGACTCTGTAATGAGGGGAACATTGCAAGGCTCAAATACAGAGGCAGTCATCAGGGAGGCCAGAGGAAGTGCCTAAAATCTCCCTGGTATGATTGCCTCATGGAGCTCCAGGGAGTGGAGGACTCAACTCTCAAATATGAGAGAGTGACTCAGATGCTCACCCTGGGGGTGGCTTGCTCATAGGTGACCCTCTAGCATGAGGGTAGCACTGCCAAGCTTAACCATGAGAACAGCCTAACAGGGAAGCAAAATATGGCCTAACAACTTTGTATGACTGTGCACAGAGCTCTGGGAGTGGAGTCCTTGGCTCTCAGATCGAAAGGAGAACTCACATGCTTGTGCAGTGAGGGGAACACTGCCAAGCTCATGAGAGCAGCCTTGACTACACATGGAGCTCCAGGAGCAGCATTCTTAGTTCTCAGATTAAGAGGAGAACCCACATGCTCTGTCTAGGAATGGCAGGCTCAACCCTCCAGCAGTGAGGGGATCACTGCCAAGCTCAACCATAAGAGTAGCCCACCAAGGAGGCAAAAGATGGCCTAACAACCTGGTATGATTGCACACTGCGCCTCTGGAGCGGAGTCCTTGACTGTCAGATCGAGAGGAAAACTCATTCTCACTCTGGGAGTGGCAGGCTCATATTTAACCCGCAGTGAGGGGAACACTGCCAAGCTCAACCATAAAGACAGCCTTGGCTATACTTCGAGCCCTAAGTACTGAATTCACCAACCGAGAGGGGAACTCGCATGTTCAATCTGGGAGCTGCAGGCTCATAGGTAACCCTCCCGCAATGAGGAGAGCACTGCCAAGCTCAACCAAAAATACAGCTTAATGGGGTGGCAGAAAGGAGGCCTCCTAACTGCACATGGGGCTCTTAACTCCCAGATTGAGAGGAAAACACACACTCAACACTCAATCTCATACCTCAGTATGAGAGAGAGAGTGGGGTCCCATACAGCTAGGATTGAAAGACTTGTGGGAGCGACATGCTCTTGCACCACCCTTAGGACCAAGGGGATCAATGCCAGCTCAACTACGAGAGCAGGACGGGACCCAAAGCCATTCATGCACAGGATTGGGCTCCTCAGAGTGAGTACTCAATAATAGGCCTTCAAAAAAAAGCAAGTACCATCACACTCATACCTCAGGGAAAACGGTGTACTTAAGAAGGGTCTTAAAGAGAGGAGAGTTCAACGGTCAACCATATGGGCAGTATAACAGGGAGGTACATCATGGGCCTGATGACCTTTCATAACTGCAGAGTGGAATTTCAAGAGCAGAGTTACTTGGCAACTCACAAAGAGGAGAACTCAACTGTACCAGAGACATACTCACGAGCAGCCCTCAGGAGCACAAGGGAAGTACAGTCTGACTCCTGCCCCCTGAGAAGCAGGATGCTCAAGTACCTACATATTAGGGCTGTGTATTGGCAATAATCTGGCGATATGATATGTATCACGATACAGGTGTTGCGATACAATACATTGCAATACTGTAAGCAAGGCAATATATTGGGATATTTCTTATTTTAGGAATAGGATATATTTTTAGGCACAGACATACTCATTGGTGGCCCTCAAGGGCACGAGGGGAGTACAGTCAAGCTCATCTCCCCAGACGACAGGGTACTCTACCACACCTACTTGTGGGTAAGGTAGGACCAGCTCAGTTCAAGGCCAAGCATCAAGGAGGCTCGCAAGCCTACACTTGAGAAAGAGGAGGAGCCTAATTGCTTATTAGGAGGCCATACAAACCAAGAGGTCCCCAGGACAGGAAGAGGTCCCAACACATGGGGCCTACAACCCCTGACTCTCATACAGAGGAGGCTCACAGAGAGTCATACAACCCTGAAATTAAAGTAAAGCCGCACAACATGGGCTCCCGGGGTCCAGTATAATGTGGCTCTCTGAGGAGGACAAAATATGAATCATATGTGTCTTGACAACCGCAGATTAGATATCCACATTACACAATTCCTTATGCATAAGGAATTTAGAAACAGCAAGAAATATCCACAAAGAAATCAGTGCAATGATTGCAGCACGCACATTCAACTCTCTCTTCCCCATAGTGACTTCTAGAGGAAGCAGTTCGAGTTCCCTCGAAAGAGAATGGAAGTTAATGGGAACCTAAACTATTTGGTATTTCTTTCATATTCAGCAGAAAAAAAATGCTTACAGGTTTGGCACAACATGAGGTTGAATATATGATGACAGAATTTTAATTTTTGATTGGACTGTAACATTATTCATGCATGCTCCTGATGTTATTGTGAATTAATTATAAGTACATGTTATTTTGCCTCTGTAAACTTTAATCAAAGAAATATAATTTCCTCATCCTCTGAAATTATCTTATTTTTTCTTTTTCATTTTAGGCCACATAATCTATTGGATAATGCAAAACAACAGCCAGATGAATAATACTTAGGCATTGTTTTAGCAAAATTGTACACAGTCTGGTTCCATTCTGATATGTTAAACGGCCCCATCACATGAATTTCCAGTGTATAAACTGAAGTCCCCTCATATAGTATTTCCATTGAATGTGTTTCAATTTGTGTTCCATTTGGTATATATGCCACATCATGAAAGTGAAAAAAAGTTTGTGCGTCAGTTCAAGTTGATTTTAAATGACCCTTTAATGTGGGCAGAGTTTCCATCCATCCATCCATCAATCTATTCTCCATTTACTTTTCCTACATAGGGTTGAAGGTATTCTATCCCGGTGTTTAGGACCATAGGCATCAGAACATTCTGGATGGATTACCAGGTCTCCAGAGCTCTTTATTAAAAAAAAAAAAAAAATATATATATATATATATATATATATATATATATATATATATATATATATATATATATATATAATTTTTTTTTTTTTTTTTTTTTTTTTTACTCACCCTCATATTGTTTTAAACCTGTATGTTTTTGGTTTTTCCTTGGAACAGAAAACTTTCCCACAGAAGAATCTTCCACACAACTCTTTTCCATACAATGACAGTTTAGTTCATAAACTGCAGAAAATTAATATAGGATAATTTATGGTGTCTGTGACCTCTAGAGACAAATATATTGAACATACATAAATATAATGGCCATGACACCGAAAAAACGGTAGGATGACTCCTATTCACATATGACTCAATACATTCATTGGCTGCATATACAGCATAAAGATTTATTTAGATTAGATTAGATTAGATTAGATTAGATTAGATTAGATTAGATTAGATTCAACTTTATTGCCATGTAAGTTACAAGGCAATGAAATGCAGTTAGCATCTAACCAGAAGTGCAATAAGCAGTAAGTATAGGATATACAGTGTCTACAATATGTTACAAGAGTACAATAAATATGTAGATAAGGGAGTACTGTGGACATAATTTACAGATTTTTAAACACTGTCAGCATGAAATACAGATAGGTGTACTATGACCATACTATACAGATGGATTATGTAGTAAGTGCATGTACATTATAAGCATAAACTATGAACATATGAACATAATTTACACTAGTGCAACGGACAGTAAAAAAGTGCATGCAAAAATATTCCAGTGTGCAAGTGGATCATTCAGTATTCTGGATGAACAGACAGTAGTGCAAGTAATAACAAGTGAACTGTTTTTTTTTTTTTTTTTTTTGTGTGTGTGTGTGTGTTTTTGTTTGTAAACCAGATGTAGTGATGAGGAAGGGTGAGGAGTGTGTGCGTTTGGTGGGGGGAGGGGGGTCAGAGGGCAGAATTCAGTAAGGAGACAGCTGTAGGGAAAAAGCTGTTCCTAAGTCTGCTGGTCCTTGTCCGGAGGCTCCTGAAGCGCCTCCCGGAGGGCAGGAGGTTAAACAGTCTATGGTCAGGGTGAGAGAAGTCTTTAACAATGCTGCGAGCTCGACATAGTCAGCATTTTCTCTGGATGTCCTCAATAGCAGGAACTGTTGTCCCTGTGATGCGTTGGGTGGTTTTCACCACCCTCTGCAGTGCCTTGCGGTCAGCAACTGAGCAGTTCCCATACCAGTCTGTGATACAACTGGTCAGGATGTTCTCAATCACACACCAGTAAAAGTTCACCTGGATGGCTGAAGACAGCTGGTTCTTCTTCAGTGTCCCAAGGAAGAAGAGGCGCTGGTGAGCCTTCTTGACCAGGCTGGAGGTGTTTGTGGTCCAGGACAGGTCCTCCGAGATGGAGGTTCCCAGGAACTTGAAGCTGGAGACACGTTCAACGACCATTCCGTTAATTTGGATGGGGTCATGCATGCTTCCTTTCTTCTTCCTGAAGTCCACAATGAGCTCCTTTGTCTTACTGGTGTTAAGCAGCAGGTTGTTGTCAGCGCACCATGCGGCCAGGTGCTGTACCTCGTCCCTGTAGGCAGTCTAATCGTTGTCTCTGATGAGGCCGATAACTGTGGTGTCATCTGCAAACTTAATGATGGAGTTGGATCCATGCTCATGCTTGCAGTCATGGGTATAGAGGTTGTAGAGGAATGTGCTCAGCACAGCCCTGTGGTACGCCGTTGTTGAGTGTGATGGTGTTGGAGCAGGTGTGGCCTGACCTAACATGTCTGTTGGTCAGAAAGTCCAAAAACCAGTTGCAGAGGGAGGTGTTAATGTCCAGATCTCCAATTTTTGTGGTCAGCTTGGAGGGAATGTCAACAAACAACATCCTTACATATGTGTTGTTATTGTCCAAGTGTGTGAGTACCGATCGCAGCACTGTGCATACTGCATCCTCTGTGGTCTTATTGCTATGGTAGGCAAATTGGTGTGGGTGGGAGGCAGTCCTTGAAGTGTGCTAGGACCAGTCACACAAAGCACTTCATAACAATAGGTGTGAGTGCTACGGTGCGGTAGTCATTCAGGCACATCAGGGAAGAGTGTTTCGGCACTGGCACAATCGATATGGACTTAAAGCATGTTGGCACATTTGCTTGGGTGAGGGACAGGTTGAAAATGTCCGTGAAGACCCCTGCAAGCTGCTCTGCACATGCCCTAAGCACAAGTCCAGGAATGCCATCTGGGCCAGCAGCCTTGTGTGCGTTGATCCGGCTCACTGCAGTGTAGACATCTGTGGAGGTGAGTTTGAGGGGTTGGTGGTCTGCTGAGAGTGTGATCTTGGTAGCCATCTCCTTGCTGTCACTGTTGAAGCAAGCATAAATGTAATTTAGAACGTTAAGGAAGGAGACGTCTGTGACCGTTGGAGTGGAGTTGCTTGGCTTATAGTCACTGATGACCTGGATGCCCTGCCACATGCGTCGGGGGATGGAAGAGTGCTCCTCTACCTTTAGCTTGTAGCAGTACTTGGCCTTTTTAATGCCTCTCCTCAGGTTAGCCCTGGATTTGCTGTAGGCCTGAGCGTCATCTGATCAGAAGGCAGTTTTGTGGGCTTTCAGCAGGAGTCCCCCCTTCCTTGTTCATCCATGGCTTCTGATTAGGGTACGTTGTGATCTGTTTTTCTGTTGTAACACTGTCAATCATGGTGTTGATGTAATCCAGTACAGAGGAGGTATAGATATCAATGTCCATGTGAGAGCCACAGGCAGCCTGAGAAGCAAACATACTCCAGTCCTTGTTTTGAAATCTGTCCTGAAGTAAAGAGTCTGCTCCAGTTGGCCACACTTTGATGGTCCTCACTGATGGCTTCACACGGTTGATGAGGGGTGAATACTTAGGGGTGAGAAACAAAGAAAGGTGAGCAGACTGTCCCAGGTAGGGGAGGGGTGTCGCAATGTAAGCTTCATCAATGTTTGTGTAAACATGATCCAAAGTTTTGTCTCCTCTAGTGTGGCAGGAAACATGTTGATGGAATTTGGGGAGCACTGTCTTTAATTTGGAGTGATTAAAATCACCCACGACAATAAAAGCAGCCTCCGGGTAAGCAGTCTGTTGTTTACTAATGGCCACATGCAGTTCATTCATAGCAAGCTTGGCATTAGCATCCAGTGGAATATAGACTGCAGTTATAATGGTGGAACTCCCATGGCAGATAAAAAGGTCTACAATTAACCATGGGAAACTCTAGGTTAGCTGAGCAGTGTCTCCCAACAATGACAATGTTCGTACACCAAGCTTTGTTAACATAAATGCACAATCCCCCACCTCTGGTTTTGCCGGAGTCATTTGCTGTCCTATCTGTTCGAAGCGTGTAGCATCCGGCTAGCTTAATAGCATTATTGGGTACATCGCTGTGTAGCCATGTTTCTGTGAAAACCATGACATTGCAATCCAAAAGTGTCTTACTGTGGGTGATGCGAAGTCGTAATTCGTCAGTTTTGTTTACCAGTGACTGCACATTAGCAGGGAAAATGCTGGGTAAAGAGAGTCGGTGCGGTGTTAGCTTGATCTCGATGCCGCCTGCGAGCACCTTCCGCCTGGCTGTGTAGAGTGTGTAGCCTTGGGTGTTCTGGAGATCTCCGGGATGAGTCGAGGATTGGTGATAAAACTATTGGAAAAATGCAAACCAATATCCAAAAGCTCCTGTCGGGTGTAAGATGTTAAGCCAAAGCTGTTCAGTACGAACAGAACCGAGATGAGCAGGAAAAATACAGCAAAATTGCAAAAATTGGAGAGAACTGAGGGGAGTTGAAACCTATGTGTGAATATATTTTCCAGATGTGGTCAGGCTGTGTTTAACCTTGACTTGTTTGACTGCAGACACAGTCACATTATGAGACCATCTGTTCAACTCCCTTTTCACATTTATTTTATGTCATAAAGTATTGAGTCTCTGCTCTGTGTGTGCCTTTACTGCTTCACACTCTCAGAAACTTGCTTGCACATGTATGAAAGCCACAGGTGAATCGCATGAGACTAGCTTGATTAAAAGTCATACTATATGGTCAGGCTTTTTAAATAGTTGCAGTGCAGTCTTGATTGTTTCATGCATACAAATATGTTTTTGGGTAAGACAGCGTATGGTACCTCGTTTTTTGTTGGACAATTTTGACTTGTTTTTGAAAAATGAAATGAAAGTCATAACATTTGCCAAGTATGTTAACCCATACTCGGAATTGGTGCTCTGCATTTAACCCATCCAAGTGCACACACATAGCAGTGAGAAGTGAACACACATGAACACATACCCGGAGCAGTGGGCAGCTATATCCAGCGCCCGGGGAGCAACTGGGGGTTCAGTACCTTGCTCAAGGGCACTTCAGCCATGGGTATTGAGGGTAGAAGAGAGCGCTGTTCATTAACTCCCCACCCACCTACAACTCCTGCCAGCACCGAGACTCAAACCTGCAACCTTCTGGTTACAAGTCCAACTCTCTAACCATTAGGCCACAGCTGCCCCACAGACTAGCTTGATTAAAAGTCATACTATATGGTCAGGCTTTTTAAATAGTTGCAGTGCAGTCTTGATTGTTTCATGCATACAAATATGTTTTTGGGCAAGACAGCGTATTGTTTTTGGCCCAGTGTTTCATGCCAAAACTAAACATACTAAATAGATTTAATTATTCAAAATCATAATCATTTGTATAAACACTGTTATCCAAAGACATTTATCTATAGCTCAAAATAATGTAAAATATGCAAACAAAAAAAAAAAAAAAAAAAAAAATACAGACACTTTAAATTCTGTATTTTTGCATATTCAAGCTTAAATAAGTTAAAAAAAACATGTTCAAGTTGCATGTCTTGAACATGAACATGTTGAACTTGAACATGTTTTTGACATATTTAAGCTTGAATATGCAAAACACACACACACACACACACACACACACATATATATATATATATATATATATATATATATGTAACACAAGTATTATTTATTATTTAAAGGTACAAATTCTTTACCATTTAAACTGTGCACGCACATGCGCGCGCACACACACACACACACACACACACAATGTATAATGCGAACTGAGTTGCGCTTAATTGCCACAAAAATAATTTCACAATCCACAATCCAAAAGAGTCCTAATGGTCCTAAAAATATGGTTTTATTCACAATATGAAATATAATTTCTTATTTCTTTCTATTTGGTGGTTAATAGGGATGTAACGATTCACTCAACTCAAGATTCAATTCGAATCACGATTTTGAGTCACTTTTTTTTTTTTTTTTTTTTTTTTACTAAATGATATTAAAGACAAATTATAAATTAAATGTGTCCTTTTATTATTGCTTGGACAAAATGCCGTACATTTCTTTTTGAAATTTAAATATAACTATAATAATATACTAATATGGCACCTGCATATTATTGCTCTTTTGTTGGTTTTGATTGCTTCTATTGTCCTCATCTATAAGTTGCTTTGGATAAAAGTGTCTGCTAATTGACAAAATTTAAATAGAATGTAAATTGCATTTTAATCATGATCCAAACAAAGATGTTGCATACATGAGCAGGTTTGAATTTAAATTAGACTGTATAATTTCTAAATTTTTAATCAAAATCAGAATGGTTTGACTTCAGTTTTGTGAAACTATACATAAAAATTTCAGGAGAGTGTCTATTTACACTAAGTGCAAATAACCCGCCTTTTTGGCTGAAGCTATTTACACTAACTCCACCCACCAAAGTGTGATTTGGCTACTTAACACTATAAAAGACAGCTGATAGTTGTCAGCTCCAGTGGTGCAGATGGTAAAATGTGTGCCATTTTCATTTTGACACGATCAACTTGGGTTCGAATCTGCCTTTGGGCAAACTTTTTTCCCCTTTTCAAATTTCAAATCACATTAGAAAATCATTTATTTTCAATAAAAACAAAGAATATAATCAAAAAGTTGAAAATAAAGTATCGGGTAGGGTTAGGCTAGGATAGGTGTGGGGAGGACTTTATTGTTCCAATAGGGTGGCATCAATTTAATAATTTGAACTAAAATGACAATTTACACTCAATAAGTTAATACTGCAAACTGTTTTATAATGTACTACAATACTGAGGTGCAGATAATTGTCACTATTTGCAATAAGCAGTAACATTTTAACATAGTGTAAATATAATCTATTGCTATTTGCACTTAGTGTAAATAGCCGCTGCCAAAAATATCCGCATGAAACTTCAGCGGACGAGCTGCATGAGACGCAGATTCACTCTCTGCCAGCAGGTGGCGCATACAGCAATTTCTTGGTTTCTGCTGTAAACGAAGTAGCGCTGCACTTATGAATTTGAATATGCATTATACAGAGGCAAGATGAAAAGAAAAAAATACCATCTAAACTTTTCTAAAGATAGTAAGTTCCACTCAGACAGACATTCATATAAACTTCTACCCCTAATTGAATCGTGATTTGTTTAACATCTCAACCGATTTGAATAATCACATATTTGAATCGATTTTCAACCAGCTTGCGGTTAATCGTTACATCCCTAGTGGTTAAATATGACCATTGGAAAGATTCTTGACATGCTTTCTGTGATTCTCCCATAAATTGCACCCTAGCATTTAAAAAGCACATTGTTCTTTGGAAGTGTTCTTTTTGTGAAAATGTCCCGGCTGACATCCACACTATGATCTCACCTTATTTCCAGCCTTAAGTTGTTAGATTCCATAGGGATATTTGACAGGGTTTGCCAGATGAGAGAGACTTTAATTTGATGGTGTCTGTGCTATCATGAAGGCAACCTGGAGCACAAAGGAACAGAAAGTGGTGATATTTTCAAATTTTTGTGTGCAGAGATAGCTTCCTGTTCACACAGCAGCTGAATATGGATTTAGCTCCCTACATGTCCTGTCTTGTCCTCTTTTTTTTTCTTCTTCTTTTTTTTTTTTTTTTCTCTGTGCATTTGCATTTGTACATGGATCTGCATTCTCAGATGTGTGGCTGTGTGAGATCAGGGAGAAATTTAACATAGAAATGAAAATTTTTGAAACAAACAAAACAAAACAAAACAAAACAAAAAAACTCAAGGGTAGATACTGTTGGGTACTGATACTATTACTCTTGTGTGTAAAATACAGTAAAAACGAATACTGTGAAATATGATTACAGTTTAACATTGTTTCATGTTTAAAATATTTTACAATCTGATTTAATTCTGTAATGGCAAAAACTGAATTGAATTGAATTAAATTAAATTAAAGCATTAAACAGAATAGAATTATTTTATGAATGTTAAAAAATGTAACATTATAAATGTCTTTACTGTAACTTTTTGATTTAACTTTTAGCAACTTTACCAACACAGACATAAATTAATAGAAAATATTTATTTTAAATTTTAATATAGAATATTACTGTAATGTTATAATATTAAATGTTTTTAACTGTATTTTTTAATCAAATAAATGCAGTCTATGTGAACACAAAATACCTCATTTAAAAGTATTAAAAATCTTAATTATTCAGAATTCAGAAAAACAAACATCTATCAGTATGTGAACTGTTTTCATTTGTTGTGGGAAGATCCTGCTTAAAAGTTATGATGACATGTTTTAAATGGATTTTGGTCCTGTTTAATTTAACACACAAGGAAATTTCATCCTTCATTCTCTTTTAAACTTTCCAGCTAGGAAAAGAAGAATTTTAGATGCTAATGCAACAAAATGAAGAGCAAATTATGCTCATTAAGTGTGTAACTGATGCTTTATCTTTAGATTTGTTCATTTTTGTACTGCCAAGGGGCATTATGAGCAATACAGTTTTGATGCACAAGCTTGTTGCTTCATGAACCTTCTAAATGAAAGAGTTATTTTCTTGCAAGCTGTATAGGTATTCTTCAACAGTCAGCAAAAAAAAAAAAAAGAAAATTGCAAACCAAACTGCACAATGTTATTCCAACTTGAAAGGGCTTAGAGTTTCCCACTGGTGGTTAGATTTCATGGTGGTGTTCATTGGTATGTTTGGATGCAGCAAACCAACATAGCTGAAGGTGTTATTTAGTGCCATTAAATCTAAATCTAAAAGAAAATCTATTTGCACATATCAGCAAACATATAGCACAGACAGTGTAATCCAGTTCACAAATGAAGGACTCTCATGACAAGGATATTTTAATGAATTAGTCAGTTAGTGATGAATCAGTTCCTTTAAAAGTACTTTGAATTAAAGGATCCAGAGTCATTAAGTGGAATCAGCATCATTAAATTCCCTCTGATTCCCATCCCTAGATGTTGTAAACTGTTATATTGTACATGCAGTAGTTCAGACTGCTGTTTTAGCTCTATAGATCTCACTTAGGTCAGATGTAAAATGCAGATGTAAAGATAAATAATGCAGTTGCCTGGTGTATTTTCTTCTTCATATCTGTAAATGCTAAGATATGACTTTAGAAGACTTGGAATACAGCGCCTGAGTCATGGACAATTGTCACGCTACTTTTTTCGAACTTGACAACCTGTTTTACTGTATGTATTCATTATATGGAACAGAGCTGCTTGGACTTCTTTTGTGTTCTATGGAAGAAAAATTATTTTTGGGGAAATGTTCCTTTAAGAACGGTGTTTAAAACAATTTGATGCAGAGATACATGCAGAGGTGAAAGAGTTGCTAAAGAACGCTTGTCCTTCTGATCTCCTTGCTTGTTCTTGCTTAATTAAGCAGCTTATCATTTCTCAACTCAGATCAAATCATTCAAATTCATCTATCAGACTCATTAGTCCTGCATCTTAATTAGTGTTTATGCTTAGATTAGACAGAGGACCTCCACAACATGACTGATGTGGTCTGCAAATACTTTATTGATCAAAAATAAAATAATGTATTTCCTTAATTTAAAACTCTTTATGAAGATTACTACATGTCTGAGAGATGTTTTTTTCTCCTTTCTATCAAGTTTTGTCTTTCTCTCTTTGTATATTTTTTCTACATGGCTAGCAACATATATCTTCTAACTCTCTGTTACTTTTAAAAGATCTTACATAAAGTAACTGCTGTGGTATTTTGTCACTGAAAATTCTATATTAACTAGATAGAGGTGAAAATGTCACATGTGACAAGCCGAGATCTGATCCAGCACCTTTATCCACTAATTAACTCCCAGAAATATACACGCATAATGTATGGAAATGTGACGAGTGGGGCAGGGCTGAGAGCCGTGGGAACGGAGCGAGGCCGGTGGAGTAAGTGATAATGCGCGACAACTGCGCCACTCACCGGTCTCGAGTCCCACGGAGGAGCTCTGGAAGGTAAAAGGAGGAGTGACGACAGTGTAAGACGAGAGAGGACCAGGCCTGCATTTTATTTTGTTTTGGTTTCCGTTTGTGCGCGGCAGTCATCAGGGCTGTTGCGCTATTTTGCGTTTGTTTATTTTATTAAAGTGTTTAAAGGTTTGCCGGTTCCTGCCTCCTTCTTCTCGATCTAAAAACGTTGTTACAGGGTATAAATAATAATGTGTGCATATCATGGTTGGGTGGTATGGCTTAAATCATATGCTACTGTTTGAGTACTTTTATACAGTATCAATGTTATAATGTGTAATAAAGGGGCTTTCACACTGGGCATGCTTGCTGCGGGCCGAGCCTGAGTGCGATTGTTCCCGTTGTGCCCCGCAGCATTGGTTTCACACTTACTTGATTCTTTCTAAACCTGGTGTGTTTGCACTCATCTGATCCATCATTCATTACATACGTGGATGGTGCATAATAGAAAACAGAACAGCTGTGAACATATAGTTTTGTGTGTGTGTGTGTGTGTGTGTGTGTGTGTATACTGTATGCTTGGCTTACGGACAGTTTTAAGGAGACAGCTGATTGTGTGTCATTAATTTGCTGCTCTTATTGCACTCACTACACGATTACACTGCACATGCACACTCTTGCTTGTATGCAAGGTAAATCATCTCCACTGTCATCCTTTACGTGTGTTTTGTTGAACTAATGACGTCGACATCGCCCAAAACGCATGTATTTTACTTTACTTTTCTGATCAAATGTGCATCTAAGTCTGAGTTGTTTTCACATTTACGTGTACTACACCACAGGTCCACTGCAGCCAAACTCAGACCACCTCCTTCAGGTAGTCTTAGGTCCGGTACCCTGGTGTGCTCCCAAGTACACATGACAGATTTAACATTATCATTTTTTATGCAAGCCATGCACTTTATTTTTTATAGTCCACTTTAGATATTCTATTAATTATAAGTAACTTTACAAGTACATTTAAACTTATCCTACTAACCCAGTCTACTAATAGCCTAATGAGAGTCAATTGACATGTAGCTGCAAATTTACTTATAGTTAGTGGATTGACTAAAGTGGACTATAAAAAAAAAAAAATATATATAATAATAATAATAATAATAATAATAATAAAATAAACAAACAAACAAACAAACAAAAACATTCATATTAATTTATTTATAAATGTGTTTATATTAAGAGTGAAGTATATAAGCGCGAAGCAGGACAAACAGATAGTCTCACCCCAAATTTACATCATTGGTTGAGCCAGTGTTACTGTTTGGGAAATTTTCATATGAAGGTTTTCTTGGAAAAATTTTGGTTGACTAATACTATTCATACAAAATTTTTTTGTAATTTGCAAAATAAATGAAGAAATACATAAATAATAAAAATAATAAAAAATAAATAAATTAATTAATTAATTAATAAAAAAAATAGGATCAAATGAAACCACTTCTATGCATACTCTAGGTCTTTATTTTTATAGCACTTCATACAATAGAGATTGTTTCAAAGCAGATTCTCGGTATATTAAACAGAAAGTAACCTTTATAATTGTAGCCTTATAATCGTGTTATGATGAGGGTTTGTAAAAACTGGTTTTGATGATGGTGCCATTTCTCATAAGGCTGTACGGAAAGCTTTTATATTTGGAGATTTGGTTTTATATGAAGAAGTGTTTTATGCAAATGACTAACCTCATGTACTTGGTCATTCATTTAGATCACTCCAAATTCATTAAAAGTAAAACAATATTGAGAAAAAATGTGGGTGCATACTAGTGTTCTTTTGTGTACAAATATGAAATAATCCTCACAGTTGTTAGCGAATGAGACCCATTATCTCTTTAGTCATCAGAATCAAAGACACAATTTGAGAAATGTCCATAACTGACCTTCGTTCACTGGAATGAACAGCAGTGGGTGTACTGAACACGTGTGGGTGTTTTTTTTTTTCTTCTTTCTTTCTTTCTTTGTTCAGATCTACTGTGTATTTTGAGTAGATGTGCTAATTGAGATGCCTTTTGTAGGAAGAAAGCACTCGTTTTCTCAATTGCCTGATCACCGTGCCATTAAAACTCCATTCTGAACTTGACTTGAGCTGAAGCACTCTTGTTACAAATATGATGCGATTTAGGGATGCAGCGATTAACCAATTTTACTATTAACCGCGCTTTAAAACTTCAAGGTTAATTAATCATAAAGGCTTTGCTACACCGAGTGTTCCTGTTGCACAGAATGGAACTGTTGCAACTGAAAAGCAAAATGAAAACAAAATTACACCAGCTGTTCACCAGCTTAAAGTGATGTGTTTATCAGAGACACGGAGGCTACTATACACTAGATTAACTATGACAGAGGAACCAAACAGCGAAACTTTATTTCCACAAAAGAAATGCCCTGAAGTCGATAGTGTGGGAGCATTTTGGGTACACCAAGAATGACCAGGGCATCATTGAAATATTGCCATAAAAAGTAGCTGCTAAATGAGCAAATACGTGAGGGATAATGAATGGCTAGCTGTGCATTAAACAATTTTAATGCATGACATGCCGGCAAGAACCACATGACGTGAAGCTATGGCTCATTAGCTCTAGCATTCTGCCCGCTTCAAATCAGGCAGAGATGAAATAGTGCAGTAAAATCACTTTTATTTGAATGAGTTAATTATAACATTTACTTTAATTATTTGATTGATCGATTGAGAGAGAGAGAGAGAGAGAGAGAGAGAGGACAGTTGCGCATGTGAATTACTCTCTCTACAAACAATGAAGCTTTGTTTAGTTACTTCAAAAACAGTGATTTTATCCCATCAACATTGTCAAGAAGTTTCTGTGCTTCTTAATTAATCTCCAATCACACAAACTAAAAAGACATTATTTTCTCAGGCCACATGTAAAATTAGATGAATAATTAAGAATATTATTAAAACAAATATATATGGATGACAGTTGATGACAATATCAGATCAGTTAATTCTCCACATTAGTAACAGTTTCCTCTGATGGATAAAGTTAATATTAGTCTTATATTAATAATAATATTACTTAATTAACATTTTGATTTATTATCCCTGTTATAGTATTATTTATGTTTAAGTAAAAAAACAACAAAATCTATAATTGTTGCATCCCATTCCACAGTGCTGAAAAGCTTGGCAATGGAACCCACTGCTTTTTGTATTGAATGAACCGAGATGTGGGTGGATTGGCTTTGGTTTTCCGAATTCATGTTTTAAGAGTTAGAAGTAATGAAGCTTGGGATGTTAACGATTGAATCTGCCTGGAGTAGTTGGAAGGCTTTGTTTCCTAAAATATTCCCTATATAGTAGAAAAAGGAGTCTTTGAGTCCAGCTGGACAGTGGGCGTTGTGGATGGTTTACTTTTTCAGCAAACTGTATTGAACTTTTTTGGGCTGCTTTGATGCTTTCCCATGTCGCATTATTGGAAGCAATCCATCAGACTTCACTGGATGTTTTTGACTGTGAAATTGACATAACTGTTCTTTTGTGACCAAGACAAAGTTTTGATACCCTTATAAAGTACTGCTGCAGTTCCATAAAAAAGGCTTTTTATTATTTAATAATGTAAATTGGTTCTACTTGGCTCAAAAAAGTTACATGAACATAACTTGTTCACATATCTTCAACATCATGGAGTGAAACTGTTTTTAAGTGAACCAATTAAGTAATCTGATTGTGGATTTATATGGTTCCCTGACAGGTTTAATTCAAATTCAACTCTTAGTGAGCCGGTTAACACGTATTAGCATGCTAAATTCTAAGTAATAAAATGCTCCACTGTTCACCACAGTGGTAACACAGTGTAATAATAATAATAATAATAATAATAAAACACTGTTCTAAATCCCATCATAATTAAACAATAAACACTATCTTGTCTCCACTCTTTTTCTCATTTTGGCTCAAAAACAAATAAAATAATAATTAATTTCAACATTTTTACTCTCCCTTTTAAGTCCCATGCAAAACATGCTGGGAAAAGAGTTTCAGTAATGTAAACAGCAGAAATAATTTTGAGTACTTGATTGGTTCGCATTAGCCCTTCATAATTGAATATAGCAGAATGCATACTTTAGAGAGTTAGACATTACTCAAAAGCAAAGAAATCAAGTTTAGAAGAGAAGCACAAATTTGGTGTGTTGATCTTATAAATAATATTATGGTGTCAATTTTTTTTTTTTTTTTTTCAGAGTAGAGTTGGTGAGGGTGCTCCCAGTGTGGAAAGTTTCATATATATATATATATATATATATATATATATATATATATATATATATATACACACACACATGAAATTTCGATTTATTGACAATGCAAGGTTTTTCCATTTTAATAAGCAATAAAATAAATAAATAAATAAATGAAAATTGAAATGTGGAATTATGCCATCTAACCTGCAGCTCGGAATTTTCTTTGGTTCTTTTTTTACAATTTGGCCAAGAGGTTAATCTGTGAATCTAAACTTTGATGCTGGTTTCTGGTCTCCCACCTTCGCATGTGAAAGTCAATGGAGCGCAAAGTCTAGCGCTATCACGGCAGTGCTATATAAATTAACACCTTATCAAAGAATATCTGTAAAAAACCTTGTCCTATAAATGGAGCTGTCAGTAATAATGAACAGACACACAGAAACATCTGCTGTGAATGCTGTCAGAATGGCTCTTTACTTTCTGTCTGTTATTTAGAGCTTGTCACTTTGATTGTAGTCATTCTGACTTTATGTGATACATCAACAAATCATATAAATTAAAAAGCTTTTGTCGCTCCACAGATGCTGAGTGAAAATGCATGAATAGACTTTCACATCCAGACATCGATTACTACCAGACACAACTTCTTGTTCTCAGTTTGACAGATGACAGTGGTGTCATTAATGTTTGTTTCTAGTCATTTTCCACTATGAAAACAAGCCCAATTTTGAAGGCTTTTGATTGTGAGCAGATTAGTAAATGTGTGCTGGGTTTTTTTCAAACGCCGTATGTTTCTTTCCTCGCATTGTCCTTTAAAGCTTTTCAGATTCTAGAGGTAGCATCTAAAACCACAAATAAAGGTATTATATTTGGAGATGCCGGAGTGTTAAATATCTGGTTATTCTGGTTTCTGCTGTACCTGTTATTTCCCCAGAGAACAGGATCTTTCCAAACACTCTCCAAGGGGGGAAATTCAAGTATGAATTGTGTCTGCTGATGCCATTGTGTATTTGCACATGCATTGTTTTGGCAGCGGATTCAGTAAAGGAAAATGCAAATTAGATGATGCAGTGCAAAGCCAATAATAATAATAATAATAATAATAATAATAAATAAATAAAATAAATAAATGATATTGTGCTAAATTTACATTGCTCAGTTTCCCACCTGGCAGATAATATATGTACTATGCTGTGGAGGATGCAGCGACCTATGGCAATCTGGCAAATTTTATACAAAACTGTCTAAAAGGTACTAATATGTACACTTTATTATGTACTTTTAAAGTACTAGTATGTACTAATAAGGCACTTAAGTATATTTTTTAGGGATAAATAATGTACAAAGGTGTATCTTTACATTTTTGTACCTTAGGGTACCGCCCTAGTGACAGCTTTGTACCTTTTTAATGCGAGAATTTACATGCATTTACATGCATTTTCATGTAAATTGTGGTTTTAACACACATATATTTCCTTATGATTGCATAGACACTGAAGCATACAATACTGGAGTATATTGAAAGCATCTAAATCATTAATTCTGTTCTGTGTGTATATATATATATATATATATATATATATATATATATATATATATATATTTTTTTTTTTTTTTTTTTTTTTTTTTTTTTTTTTGGTACACGCAAGGCATTTTCTCAGTATAGGTCTATGTTATGAGTGACAAAAGAATCATAAGATACAGCAAGAATGCAAAATAAAATCACAAAATTAATCAACTTTATGTTGTATTTGATGTGATGTGCATTTATGAGAAATACGTGCATTCACGGAGTAAATCCGTGCATTCACGGAGTAAATCAAGAGTCAGATTTTGAACAATTAACAACTTAAAATCTGCTCTGTAAAAAAAAATAATAATAATAATTGTTTTCCACCAGAAAGAACTGCAACTGCATACAGCACATCATCATTTGGTACCACTTTTGACATTTTTGAAGTAAATAGTAAGCCTATGTATAATTTCAAAACGATGTTTTTCAGTATGTTAAATTTTACCATTGTGGTACCTTTTATGTAACAACTTTTTTTTTCTCTCTCTCTCAAGTAAAGGCTAAAAAGCACCATCCCTGCAAAGAACAAAGCCTTATATAAAACACTGAATATAGCCTACATTAGTAATTAAGATGAGTTATATGCACAGGCCTATAGTAATTTTTATTTTAATATCTATCCACATTGGTATGCTCAGCATTAGAAAACTGTGCTTTTTATAGCTGTAATTTTAGCTGAATCAAGTTATATTAAGAGAGCAGGAGAAAGAGACAATGCATGCAACTGTACTTTTCTGTTTATTTTTATTTATTTATTTTTTATATATATATGTAAGAACACCGGGAAATGCAAAATAAAAATAAATGTTATTTATTTTACATGAACAATGCATTTTCATTAGGAGTAAATGCATGATTTAGTTTAGTTCTGTAATAACATTCTCAGTATTCATTTACTGAATGCAGAGGATTTGATAAATCACACACCGCTTTTATTTGACATAAGAAATGGACTAATAAACAAGCTACCTGAGCTTGAGAAGCAAGAGAAAGAGACACAGAGGAGAGAAAAAAAACTGAAATTGACTGACCTTAAAATCCCTGGGCTTCCAATAAACACTTTTGTGTTTGGCTTTGTGTTTATAAGATTCATAGTTCCCTTAAAGGACATCCCAGTAATCCCTTTACTGACCAAACACGCGTGCCGCCCCTCACTGCAGGTGTCACTTATCCAGCAGCCCCAGAAATGTCAGCGTTTGCCGGATTGTCCCAGCCCTTGCCTATGATGACTGAATGCTGGGAGGATGAAATGTCCATTGAGCTGTCATTCATCCACTTTTATATTTATTTAATTTTTTTATTCCATGTTTTGCAACTTCCATGTGCATTCTACAGGGGTTCTTAGTGGCAAGCGAAAGATGATATATATTTTTTATTTTTATCAATCCCTTTCTCTTTTTTTTTGTTATAATTATTCTTGTGTTCTTCAAAAAAAAAAAAAAAAAACATTAGTTTAATAGTGGCACATTGTCTTTTTTGTATTCTGTAAAAATAGATCATAAAATAATTTGACATCTTACCTGTCATCTCACAAGGACATCACAAGAAACAAGGAAAGATGAATGAATACGTGGACTGAATTTTATTGAGCCATTATTCATGAAATACTGATCAGCTGAACACTTTTCTTTGGAATAGCTCTGAAAACTGCCTTCAGTTTAAGATCTATAGAAAGGTTACTTTAAGAAGGTTATTCTCTTTAGCCCCTTGGCATAGTAAATGATAAGAGCTTTTAAATTTTATATTTTTGCCAGGGGCTATAGTAGTTTTGCAGTTGTCAATAACGATTTTAAAATCCACAGCAAAATGTTAATAAGCTATTGTAGATTCAGCTTACAAATAAATAAATTATTTTAAATAATTTTAACAAATTACATGAACACTTAAGACATTACAATTTGTTATCTTAATGTTATCTGTCTACCTAATCATTTGTATTATTTTTGCACATTTGAACATTCAAAAGAATCTGCCAACTGTTTTGGTACTTGGTGCTCTTAATGCTGTAAATACACTGGTATAGAATGCTATTTTGAATGCTATTATATATATATGTATATATATTTAAATATAATTTTGTTTAAATTAAACCAATTAGCAATAGCAATTAGACAATCATTTGCATTCTTAAAGGGGTCATTTGACGTTGCTAAAATGAACATTATGTTGTGTGTGTGTATATATATATATATATATATATATATAACTTTATATCAAGGAACCAGCACTATTGCCAGCTCTAATTCTGTCTTTAGCAAAACTTGTACAGAAAATGTGGGACTCGTGTAGACCTAGTAGGGATGGGCGATATGGACTTAAAACTGTACCACAATACTTTATGGTATTTATTGCGATAACAAATTTAACTATTTCCCTGTCAGTGTTTTTGAAAAAAAAAAAAAAAAAAGTTGCCACCAGCATTTTTGTTGATTTTCGCTAAAATTTAATGGTCCCCAGAATATTTTGTTTTATGAGTATCTTGAACATGCAAAATATATATATTTTTTTTTATGTTTTATGTTTTATTCTAACAGTCTTTTTTTTATCAACACTTGAATGTAGGTAAGTTTTATAAAAAAGCAACATTTTGAGCAAAAAGCAGAGAAAATCAAGTACATCTGGATCATATTCAGTAAGATGGTCAAAGCAAAGATGCAGTAGGTCGCTTCCATCAACACCCCAAAGCTTCACAGCCCTTTGACATTTCCTGGATCAACATTTCACTCTGTAACATTAGGCAGTTTTTATTTATATGCTGTTTATTATTGATGATCACATTGTTATTCATATGCATACACATTTCTGCATGTGTTTTTGATCGGCACATTCTAGACTCATTCAGGAGATGCGTAATAGTGCCCCCAAACGTATAACAGCGACAATGCGGAAACCTGGAACATTCATATGCATCCACTAATGAGAAAAAAAAAAAAAAAAAACTCCTATTTCTTTAGAGAGAAATACTATCTTTCCTTTTTTATTTATTTTTTTACCAAAAGTAGGGTGTTGTGAGCACACATGAAATGTCCGTTTTAACAAAACTAATGACATTCCAGGAAATCCCTAATATGTACAAAGACATTGAACTATCGCTGTAGCTAAGTAAAAAGAAGATACATGCTTAAACTGATCAAACATGAAGACTATGAACACACGATTGTGACAATATATGGTTTATCTGTGTTATTCAAGAATTTGGAGAAAAAGTATGTCAATAAATATCTTTGTTGGACAACAGGTTTGAAAACAGGCTCATACACATGCAAACTTTAGTACAATTATGCATAGGAAATGTTTTATTTATTTATTTTTTGGCACTGTACTGCCCTGACCAAACCAGTTCCAGATTATAAAGGTAGCTCCTTATTTAGCCATAAACTCCTCCTCAGTTTCATGTCTGTTTTCCACCATGTCACTCCTCGTGGTCGCACACAGAAAAATGTCAACAACTAGGTTTTATTGTTGTTATGTCTGAAAGACTAATTATTATTGTGGGGATCATTTTTACCGGTATATCACAAATAATAAGATATCACCCATCACTAACAACTAACATATTCCTGTGTGTTGTTTGATTATTCAGATGCTTTGCATGCATTTTGTTGTCCCACTCCATTCGAGTTCACCGTGATTTTGCCAAGTAAGACATATTCCTGGATCAACATCTGTCCAAAAATATAGACTTAGCCCAGTATCTACCCCTAAACCTAACCCTACCCATAATTTATCCCTAAAATCAGTGTGAAATGATAGCTGATTAAAAACGGTGCAGAAGCACCTAACCCTGATCGTAAGCCTAAAACAGATATTTCCTGAAAAGTTATCCCTCAGTTCTGATAGGTCAATTGGAATGTTGTATTTGGTGAAATCATGGTCACCCCCACCTGACGACATTGTCTGTATTATTAAATCACATGATATACAGTTTGTTGAGTCTCATTGCTTGATATATGGTCCAATATGTTAGAACACTGACTAATAAAACAAAACACATGGATGGTTTTGAGGACAAGACCAAAATAAAATACATGTCGTCTTGAGTTGGTGGAGAACGGGTGATCTATCTAATAAGAAAATGCATTCTGTTGGGCGAATCATGTTGGAAATGTCAGGGAGGGTTATTAATCAAATAGAAAAAGCCTGATGCTCATGCGCTATGACACGCAGAGCCTCGGTTTACTGATGTTATGTCGACTGAGCATTTTGATTCATCAGGTCATATTTTGAAAAGTATTATACTGCAGTCTTTGCTGCTACAACTGTTGTTGTTTATTTTATGAGGCCTCTTTAATAGTTTAAAGTGAACTGTTTCAGTGAGTTAAATCAACACAGACTTGTACCTCCCTTACTATAAACGTAAAGTGAGACATTAAGATAATTACTACAGATGGTGGGGCTCACATACACAGCTAATAGATGGAAGGTCATAATATTGAGTGGGTATCTTCCATATTGATGAAAGCAGCACTCCTGGTTACTTCTGCTCAATAATTTAAGCAGATATAAACACAGGTACTGCAGTGGGGTTCTTCTTAAATGTGGGGTTTATGGTTGAAGAGGTGAATAGAAATGCAAGGCTGTGTGATATCTAAAAATAATTGTATTTTATTTTATATTTTTTTATTCACAAATTATATATCCTGCCATTAACTTGTTTCTTCTAACGTGTTTATTTTTCCTTTAATTGGATGATTCATTATTTTAACCAGTCATTGTTGTAGAGTAGAGTGAACGACGTTTAATGCAAGAACTAAAAACAGATTATGAGCATGAACAATCTTGGCAAGGCATGTTTGAACTAATTCAAGGAAAATGTTTCAAACGTACAAATGCTTTTGAATGCTTCTGAAACAAATTTCCTTTTTAGCTGACATTACAATCAACCCCATCCCTCCAGCATTTATTTTGACGCAAACACTTTTCACAATCCAGTGAATTCCTAATGGATAAAAATTAGCCTTGCTCTTCATTTTGTCTTGTTGAATGTCCTGTTCACTCAAAAGGATGTCAGCATTATTGGAGAATTTTCTACTGAATGCTGGTTTTGCAGATGAGATTCATTCATTGAAGAATTTATTGGATTGATTCTTACTGATAACTTGAGTATCTTTTTGAGTTTCTTTGTCTTCACAATTTGCACATGAAAACAAAGCAATAGAAAACTATTTTGTCCAAATGTTCAATTCACAATACAAGCTCACAACCCATGAGCCGCCGCTGAATATCGATGCAGGAAACACTGTTACAAGCACCATTGTTCCTTTTAATTCAGTGCATCCTCAAAATCACTCCAGCTGTATGTTAAATAAAGCAAACCAGTGCCTCTTTTGAAACCTAAAATAGCATCCAGCATAAAAGAAATGTATAAATGACAGATCTTTCAGGCTGATGCAATAAGAGCTATTTTCTTGTGGTTATGAATAACACCATCGCACATCTCCAATAACACATACGCAAACCTGATTAATTAAACACCATGGCCTTTAATTTGCACTGCCAATTCTTCTATATTACTTACTGAATCATAGGAAACCTCAGGAGATAATCCTTGTCAGAATAATAAAGCATTATTCCTTCACACATTAAAGTTAGTGGAGTTCAGCACTCGTTTGAAGCATTGTTTGGCTTAAATAATCCTCCAGCCCAGTCCAATAGCCATGATTGAAAGTGATGAATGAAAATGCAGAGAATGGCCCGTGCGGGTCACACTTAAGGTGAGCATCGAGCCGCACTGCCGCAACCCTAATCATAACTCGCATAAATCATTGACGCTAAGAGCCACCATCTCAATGCAGAAGGGAAGGTCCTCGGAGCTTGATTGTAACAACTGATCGCAACTAACCTCATTCAGCTGCTCATCAGTTAAAAAAGGTTTGAGATGGATCGGGGACTTCTCCCCCTCCATCTTCAGAAGAGCCCTTCAATGAAAGCATGCTTCACATCAGGTCATTTTAAGATAGAGGTAGAGTGCTTATTTCCATCCTTTTTTTTATTTTTATTTTTTTTATTACAATCCTGGAGCCAGGGGTGTAGATTACACGGGGGACGTGTCCCCCCCCCAACACTTTTAATGTCACGGAAATTCGTCCCCCGCACTTTTTCAGTCAAGTGTGTTTGCATAGAGGTTTTCAAGAGCTGGTGTGAATAAATATAGATTTAAACTCAAAGAGACAGGATATTCTGCGCATGACCTGATATTTTATTCAGACCCAGAAGGTGAGATTAACATCACGAAGAGCTAAACACTCATGCAGTGTGTGTTTCATTCATACTCGAAGCCGGAGGGAGCTATCACGCAGAAAGTCATACCAGGAAATTCCTAATATGGACAAAAGTGTCCAGCTATCGCTGTATGAAAACAGTTGTTTTCACAGAAAAACAGAAACTTTTGAAAACATGGAGACATTGAACATACGATTGCATTAAACCTAATTGACATAGCATTTATTACAGTATAGAAACTATTCTGCCTTATTATGTGATAAAAAAAGTGTTTGTAGTACATAAATCATTATTATTTGTTATTGTCCAGAAGTTGTAGATTTCTAAGCTAATTAAAAGCTAGAAATTAGAGAAAAATTAAAGTTGCCTATAGTATCCACTACCAGTCAAAAGTTTTTGAACAGTAAGCTTGTTAATGTTTTTTAAAGAAGTATCTTCTGTTTACCAAGCCTGCATTTATTTGATGAAAAGTACAGCAAAACAGTACAATTTTGAAATATTTCTACTAGCCTATTTAAAATAACTGTTTTCTATTTGAACATTTCATAATGTAATTTATTGAGATTGAATTTTTAGCATCATTACTCCAGTCACACGATGCTTCAGAAATAATTCTGGTATTCTGATTTGCTGCTCAAAAAAAAAGACTTATTATGATAATGTTGAAAAGAGCTGAGTAGAATTTGTTCAGGTTTCTTTGATGGATAGAAAGTTCAGAAGAACAGCATTTATTTGAAATATAATTATTTTGTAAAATTATGTCTTTATCATCACTTTTGATCAATTTAAAGAATCCTTGCTAAATAAAAGTATTCATTTCTATAATTTCTTTTCCAAAAAATAAAAATTATACTGACTCTGAGCTTTTGATTGATATATTGTATAATGTTGCAAAAGCTTTTTATTTCACATACATGCTGATCTTTGGATCCTTCTATTCATCAAAGAATACTGAAAAAAAAAATGTACTCATCTGTTTTAAATATTGATAATCAGCAATATATTTTAAAATATATTCAAATAGAAAACAGTTATTTTAAATAGTAAAAAATATTTCACAATATTACGGCTTTTACTGAACTTTGCAGGTTTGGTGAGCAGAAGAGACTTCTTTAAAAACTTTTAAAATCTAACTGTTCAAATACTGTTGACTGGTAGGCTATATAGATTGCAGAAATTTTATATTGTAATGATTTATATATATATATATATATATATATATATATATATATATATATATATATATATATAATTTCTGCCTCCCTCGCTTCTGAAAAGATGGCTATGCCCCCTGCCTGGAGCTCTGTTTAAATGCACATAAACGTTCGCTTTTCATTTCAGTTGGCGTTTATGAAGGCATGTCTCTGAAGTGATCAGAAATTAAACTTATATAACAAGCGAATCAGTCTCCCAGCAAAGGTGCGAAAAATCTGGTGGCAAACTGGCTGCTGTTGAATGGATAAGCATGTGGCTTTCTGAAGATGAGAGAGGATTGGAAAGGTTAACAGCATTGCTTGTCCTTCCTCTTCCTATTCCGTGGAGATGATTGCGGGAGACAAATAAAGATAGAAATATCTTGTCCAGTAAGAGAGTTATATATATATATATATATATATATATATATATATATAATTTACCCATGTTTATTTTACTAATAAGTATCTATTATTACATTTGCCACACGCTTTTATCCAAAGCAACTTGTATTTCATTTAAAGTATCCATTTTACCAGTAAATGCTTTCTCTAGGAATCAAACCTATGACCTTGACATTTGAGCTGTCAGATGACCTGTTTGAGCTAAAGCTAGGCTATTATTTTGAACAATTCATCATTGGATTATATATATATATATATATATATAATTATGCCAAATATTATTATTATTAATAATAGTAACACAAATGAATAAATAAATAAAAAATCCAATCAATTTCCAGTTGATAAAATCTAGTGATGAGCTGATCCGATATTGGTAATGGATTACTGTTACTGTTTGATATTGTTAATGTTAAGCAGTATAAGTTTGTATAAGTTTTATAATACAAATTATATTATAAAAGCATTAACGTTTTTGTGTGCTATATTATAAGTCTTCTGAAGACATCTCATAGCTTTATTTGAGGAACAAACAGTTTATTTGTTTGTTCCATTTATGCTGATGGGAAATCAAATCAGCATTCAAATATCATATTACGTTTTATGTTACAACAGTCAACATGGTAAAACACTCTCCAGGATGTTCCATAATTCCCATATACATAGGGTTGTCCCCGACTAAGGATTTTCATAGTCGAACTGGAATTTTAAAATTTTGCCGATATTAGACCGAAAACCGAATCATATGTTTTCGGGGCGGGGAAAAATACATTACCAAGAGTCAGTTCATTCATACGACAATCATAATTACATCAACACAAAGGAAAAATGTGTAACGGATGCCTCACAAATACAAACTGGGTAAATAATGTTTTATGTTTTGATTAAAAGATATCACATTAAACGTCAGCGAAACCCTAAGAATTCACAACATTTTTTACAATAGTGCTCTCATTGTAACGCTATGTGTATGACAGTAGTTATTAATGTTCTGCAGTTCTGTTTTGAGCTGTGCGTGCTGAAGATGACCAGTAGAATGAAGGAGTAGGTTACTGGTGATTGTGAATGGTGTGGGTGTCTGTTAGATGAGAGCACTAGAGGATATTTTAAATTGATCAAGAAAATAAAAAATGGTATCAAACTGGCATCGGTATCAGCAGATACTTAAAGTTGCATTATATCTGTATCAGACATGAAAAAGTGGGATTGAGCCATGCCAAATAAAATCCTGCCCTGCCATTTTCTTTCAATGTATGTCCTGTTTCTTTCAAAATTTGTCAGATTTATTTTAAAGAGATCACCAAATAGTTCATTCATCATTTATTTTGCGTTTGTGACAACAAAAGCTGCATGCTGTTGTGTCCTGAGACACCATGTTAATTGTAATGTTTGCATGGCAGTTTGTCTCCCTTATAATGTGTTACTTTTTTTCTTCTTCTTCTTTTTTTTTTCCTCCAATGTTGCAGCACAGTGTGATGTCTAATTAGCAGAATCCTGCAGAGACCTGCATGTCGTGCACAGCTAATAGTACAAACAGATTAAGAAAATACAACAAAAGGATTTGTGGCTGTTTAGAACAAATCATATAACTCTTGTATGGCTTTTGTGAGTAAATGATGGAATAAGAGTGAGTGTGATGTGTGCCAGAGTAGACAGAGAGAGATTATGTGCTTTTCTTAAACAATATCAATGTTTTGGTTCAAATAATTGTATTGTAATTATTCCATTGGTTTCTAAGACATGACAAAATGAAAGCTGGATTATTCTCCAGCTTTCCTTTGTCATTTTTAATTAAAGTGTTGTGGAAGCAATTTTATGGACTCTGAGGTTCCCAGTATTTATTCATTTATTTTATTTTTCATCGCATGAAATGCATTTTGACAGTCTGACACTGTTAAATGGAATTCAAACAGATGTTCAGGAACAACATGTTCAATTACTCCTGCCAGTCACAAAGGAAAAGATAAACACTGCTTACCTGAATCCATCTCAAAATTCTTCATGAATCCCAATTTCACCTATATATATATATATATATATATATATATATATATATATATATATATATATATATATATATATAAAATTAGGTCTGGAGGGAACATTTTGTTGCTGGAAGCCGAACCTGTTTGACTTCATTATATTATGTGAACTTTTGAACTTGCTATTGTGTTGTTTGCCTCTTGCTGTTATATTCTTGAAATTCAGGGAGTTTTGGGGGGACGTTTACAAACTTTTTATGCGTTTTGGTCATTCATTTACATGACAACAGTGTTTTGGAGGGTTGAATACGCAGACTTTTGAAACTGGTATCCAAGTACAAGTTTTTGAAAATGATACTGTTATTGCCTCAGTGTAAACTTTGAAAATGCTAATTTTTGAAAATGGTAACATCATGTGCATTGTGTGTTCGGTTTATAGGTAGGCCAATGTGTGCAAGCGCATAGTGTTTCTTTACAAACTAACATTCACAACTACTGGCCTGCATAATACAGCATTTTTAGTTGTTTTTGTGGATCCATGTGAACAGAGATCGTTTTGACAATGTTGTCATCTGTACAGATAATTTTCAAAAACTCAAAGGAAAAACTTTTCCATTTTTTAGTATAATCATTGTTTTGCAAGCATACCCTAAATAGTTACTTGCTGAGTCACATTCTGAAGCGTTTGTGCTCAGTGCTGTTTAAAGGGTAATATAGTGCCAAACGACAGTAAACGAATCTGTAATTTTAAATCAGTGTTATAAGTACCCTGTCAGAGGGGGTCTATAGCGCTGGTCAACTTCATCATTTTTCTGTCAGCTTGAACTGGAATCAATAGTCCAGGCATTTGCTATGGCTGAGGAGTTGATCCTCTTCTCCATTGCTGCAATCGATAATCAGGAACGACATGGGACTCTTAGCCAGAAAGGTTCAGAATTCTGGCTCGTGGATGCTGGGTGAAGCCATTTGTATCAGAAACTTAGAGCTAAAGGTCAGGTAAAGGAGACCAATACTGTACACAGTGTTGGCCAAGCGGTAAAGGTCGCAGGGCACGTGATCAAAGCAGGATTCAGATGTCACACAGCCATGCTGAGACTAGTGACTGTAACAGCCCTAAACACACAGCCAGAGGAAAAGAAATACTAATGTGTATTTTCAGCACACATGAAAGGTGTTTTATACTGCAGTAATATTTTTGAAGCAGACTTTTGACTTGAAGGTATGAAGTATTGTCTACTTAGGGCATGTTTACTACACCTAATTATGTAGCATACCTGGTTCTTCTTGTTATAGGATATTGTTATGCTGCCCATTACAGTTTGGTACATGCGTCAGAACCGCTGTCTCCTTACAGCAGATGTCTGTGTTAGCAACGGATACATTTCTGTCACTGTTTTAACTCCTTTAGACATTGTATGTGCTCTTCCTGACTTATCAGCTAGTAACAATGCCAGCGTATGTACAATTAGCGCATTTAGCCTAGAACATACCTTAGTAGATTGTGTTGGTCATTATGGAAATTATCTTGCTGCATCTGTGTTCTTTAATTTGCGCATTGTCAGTAAACCACCCGCAGAAATTTCCACTCCCATTAGCATTTTTTTTTTTTTTTTGGAATTGTGCTCTCACGTTAATTAGCCCTATTTAGTAAAGCTGGCCTTCTGTCTTTCCCAAAGCAATAAGTATGCATATCTAGTTGTCTTGCTACTAAGTGCCTCAAACAAAACTCTTGAGTACCTTTCAAGAACCTGATGCCAGTAACCAAACTTTGGCACGTCCAATAATCCTTCATCAAAACCGCTCATTGTATCCACTCGGTACCTTGTAAACACAATTTATTTTCCAGGCGAACCAGTGCCAACTCTTGGGAATTGCATAAAGCCAGCCAATCAGATTAGAACTGCCGATTTTCTGCCAGCTCTTGAAACTTTTGTGTGCAGTGTATGCGTCAGATGGTCAGTGATCGGGCTGTGGGCGATCCGTAGGTGTGCCATCTTAATACTAGAATAGCTTGTGAGAGGAAATAATGCAGTTGTCATAACTTTGAAATCATATACAGTAAAAACAGGTACTCGAAACAGTTTTAGAGATTTATAGCCATCTGTTTCTGCAGCATAGTGAGGCAGACAGTGTTATAATCTGTCAGACTATTTACTAAGGAGAGATGAGGAGGCTTTTAGTTTACATTTTCTGACCTGGGAGAGGCCTAGTAGATTTTTATCTAATGGAAGTACAACCTCTTTCACTCAGACATGACCACAGGCAGAGTTGGGTTACCTCATGATGAAACAGCATAATGTGTCCACAAGCACTCAAATCCACCCTGTACTGACTTTATAGATTTCTGGCAACAGGATAAACTTTATACTGGAGCCAGGATACAGTTTCAGGAATGTCACTGTTTATTTATTTATTTTAGTTCCCTCTGAAGCGCCTTGAGTCGTCTGTTGTTCTGAGGGAGCCTGTTGTCTCGTCTGTGAAGCTTTTCAATCATATAGAACAGAGGTTCCCAACCTCCTGCTATAGAACAATGTAAATCCAATACATTGGGAAAGAATGGGATGAATTGGAAACAGACAATTAAATCCGGGGCGCCATGGAGACCGCATATCCGCCTTAGTTCCAAAACTGCAGGAAATGGGTCAGTGGTGCACAAGGGTTAAAAGTAAATGAATTCTTGGAGGAGAGTCAATAGTAATTCCAGGATGGGGTTTACGCTGGGTTTATTGATAAATCTGGTGATTTCTCTGTGAGGACTAATCGTAGCTTTGGGGTACCAGAAGCTTTTACCTGGTATGGCCTTGTTCTCAAAACCCTGAGAACACATAGCATTATGGTTGGCTAAAGAGCGCTGACCTGCACTTATAGTGTCACCTCTGGTGGCAGAATAGTCATTTATTAGCATGTATTATCTTTCACTCTGCTTTCTCGCTTTCACCGCCCCATTTTCATATCTGAGATATTTTGGAAAAGAAGTGATAACCTCATTAGAGAAAAGCTGCGGGGAACTGGCACCAGCCTTAATATGAGATTTCGGCAAATGCAAATTAAATGCTCTTGTTCTAACTTAATTTACAGAACAACTCAAATCGTGTACTGTTTGAGGTCCTCATTTGAATGTATGTAAAAAAAATATATATATATATGATACCAAAGTTTTATGTTAATATATACTTTGGTTGAAATACTGTATATCAACAACTATGTAGCAATTTTATTTATTTATTCTTCTGACATTTTGTTCTGTTTATCATTCTTTTTTGACGTGTCCCCATCAGCAACTTTTTGCTGTATTAGCAAGCATGCATATCTTAATGAAGACAAAATATATGGAATATTTTTTTTTCCTGTATGTTTTAAATATATTGATATATCACTGTGTGGGTGCATTTCAAACAACACAGGAAGAAAGAAAGAGAGAGAGAGAGAGAGAGTTATTTTCATTCATGCCATTTACATTATTTTAAAATAGACACAACAATAATAGACTGGTGTGAATAAATGAATAAATAAAATAATTTAATGAAGCAAAATGTCAAAGATTTTACATTTAATAACTTAAAACATGTCATATGTTATTAACATTGAGTAAAAAGTAAGATATTACCCTTACAGCTTAAATACATTAATATGTGAGTCTGCATCTTATCAATATTTTCAATTATTATTTAAATGCATTAAGAATATATAATTTTTAAATAAAATAACTAATTAATAACTTATAAGGTAAAAGTTTAACATATTATTATTTATTTATTTATTTCTTCTCGAGAACCTCTTGGTCACCATCCGGGACTCAACCAGAGTTCTTGGGAGTTTCTCTCTAAAAGAGTACTTTGCGTAGGATGTCTGCAGTCCCACAAAGCATGATCTTCTGTGCTTCAAAGCACAACTGGCACTATCTGTGTTGTCATGTTCCAGGATCTGCTGATGTCGATTCCTAGGCTCTTGTACTTGATGAGCTTGTTGTTCTCTTTTTCCACTACATTGTGGTCCACTGGTATTGCCACGTCAATGAGCAGGCACATCTTGTCCTTCTTGTTGTGGACAATGATTTCCAGGTGGTTTGCACTGATGGTCAAGTCTGTAAACACACCCTTGTCATACATGATGGTACAGTCGTCGGTGTTCACAACTAGTTGTGACACATTCTCATACCACTTGTTGGGCACAAGTTCCTTGCAAATCCTACAATATGGGGCAACCAGAAATTATGTGACTGACTGTTTCCTCACTTACTCCACACATTCTACATCTACTGTCGACCTGCAGGTTGAGGATCCTGTGTTGGTGGTACATGGTGTTAAGTGCTTGATCCTCGGCAGTGATGATCAGGCTCTCCATTTCTCCTTTCAGGCCAGAATTTTGGAGTCAACTTCTTGGTGTCCTCAGTTTGTTCAGTTTGTTCTTGTAGAAGCGCTGTGGGTCGCCAGATCGGCTTTCACCATGGACAAAGTGAAGTCCAGCCCGGGGTCATCACGTGTCCTTCGTTAAATCCACCAGCCGCGCAGATCTCTAACCCGCCAGCCATTCCTCACTCAAGCCCGCAGTGTGTGACGCTGTGTGACGCATTTTATGGAGGACTGTTTCATGACCCTGCAGAGTAGCCTACAATGGGTCTGTGCTCAAAGGCTGTTCTATAAAGTGAGGCAGGTCCAACTTTACAAGGACAGTCTGGTGCAGTCTTTAAATTTTTTATATTTAAAGAATTTGCCACTGATGATTCAATCGTGAGTTTTGAGCAGTGTAGAGTAGCGCTTGTTGTTTGTCGTTTCTCCGATCACAAATGCAGACATGGTTTTATGTTTACTCTGCACGATATGCAACGCATAAAAACACAGTATAAGTTATTATAATCAGTAATAATGTCCCCACTGGATGCAAAAAAATGCCTCGTTTGTAATGGGTTTTATTGGTTTTGTCTGGTTGTGCCAGGAGTTGGCATCACAGTATGTTAAGGGACGTAACATTTCCGTCACATGCTTGAGGTGTTCAGCCAATCACAATGCACTGGAAAGCTGGCCAATCAGCGTACACCTCGCTTTTCAGAACGGTGAGCTTTGTAAAAAATCGACGCGTTTCAGAAAGACGGGGCATAGAGGAGCAACAATAATGTACATTATGTGGAAAATAATGTGTTTTTGAACCTTAAACCACATAAACACTTTGCATTACACCAAATACACAACAAAATGTTCATTTTAGCAACGTCAAATGACCCCTTTAAGAATGCAAATGATTGTCTAATTGCTATTGCTAATTGGTTTAATTTAAACAAAATTATCTTATATATATATATATATATATATATATATATATATATATATATATATATATATATATATATATATATATATATATATATATATTTAGTGGTGAAAATGAAAGAGTCTGTTGAGGTGCCAGTGTGTCAACTACAAAATTCTTGGGAGTTTTTGTTGATGAGACATTGAATTTGAGGGAACAAGCTGATTATGTGAGCCTTGAAATACATAAATCTACTGGTTTAGAAAGGAGGGTTAGGCAACCGTTACTACAGAGTGTCGTCTTACACTTTACTGTAGTTTAATTTATCCATATCTTTCATTGTAATATAGTTTGGTCGAGTACTTTCCCTACTTCTCTTCAAAACAGTTTTATCGTTCAGAAGCATTTTGTTAGGACTACACCCCGATCAAAAGCATATTCTTCATCTGCTTCTTAATTTCAGAAACTTCAGGTTCTTAATACTTATGATATTAATATTTTTCAAATATGTGTTTTCATGCATAATATATATCCAAGTGAGGGTAACATTCCAGAGCAATTTAGAATGTATTTTAAAGTAAATTTGCGGGGTTCACTGTCACTTAACTTGTCAATTTTCAGATTTTCATCTTCTGAAAATTCTCACTTGTAGAGGTCAATATTTGACAATATTTAGGGGTATTAAATTATGGAATGGTGACTGTGTTGTAATCTGCTTACACAGATTTCCTTTGGCATTTCTAATATGTTGTATGGCAGCAGTTATTTCTCAATCCATATAATTCTCACCCATGAGTGTAAAAGAATCCCAAGAGAGTCCAAGCGTGTGCTTAAACTCAGCCAATTCTACGTTACTGACAGAAAACTTACCGATCACACTCTTCTACTGCTGACAGATGATGCGTGATGATTATTACAAGATTGCATCAGATTTGAACATAATTAAAAATATGTTCACCCAGAGGGAATAGGTCTGCAATTGTTTCTACATTTGTACAGAAATAAAGAATAACATAAATGCTGTGACAGCCAAGTTTAAGTTAACTAAATCTTCAGGCAGAGTCTAATGGGATGGAATAGAGGTGTTTATCCACTTGTCACAATCCTGCTCCATTGTTAATCTGGAAATACAGTTGTTACAAAAATGCATTACACTTAATGGAAGCATCATTGCATTAACAAACCAAGTGCAATTTATTACAAAGACAGATTGCTTTGATACTTTGATCTACTGCAATGACATTTACACACAGAGGTGTCCAAATAATTTTTAGGACAACTGTTAAATCCTAGTAGTTTTGTGATTTATGTAATGTGCATCAATCACTTATTTACACTGCTGGATTAAACATTTGAGTTCCAATAAAATTACATGCATTAGTGACGGTATTACATGTGTGTATGTGAGTCGTACACAGTATGTGATCTAATGCCAACAGCAACTGTGTTTATTTTTTTATGGCCTTTTGGCCACTATTTCTTGATAAGATAGTGGAGAGAAAAGGGAGGAATGGGATCTGGAAATATTGCAAAATTGATTTAAACTCACATCACCAGCATGAATGCCACGGCTCAATGCACTGGAGCACATGTGCGAGCTCCACTGCAGCACAATATCACAGCTAAAATAATGCTTTTTTGATATATTTAGTTAAATATCAATATTTATTAACAAATATAAAAATTATATAATTAAAATATTATAAAATTATATTACATATAATAAATTAGTCCATATAAGATAAGATCATCCTAAGATATAATGTATGGATTGGATATTTTAACATGCCAGTTTGTGTATTCACTTAAGACATATTCTCATTAGTTGAATCTGAGGTTTTTACTCTTTTTTTCCACCCCCTTCTAGGGCTGAACGATTTGGGAAATACTTGGAAAAAATTGGTTGTTCAAACTTGTGTCTACTTTTTACAAGAACAAACTAAACATCTTTCAGTAACTAGCTCAGAAACACAATAATATGGCTATAAAATAATAATAATTATGATTTTATTCTGATTATTAGGAAATAAAAAAATCTAAAAATCCCGGAAAATACAAAATGAAGTAATAACATGATATTATTTTACTGTAAAATTGCGATTTTAATATTTACATCTGAATTCATTTACAAGCAGTAAACCATTAAGTTTTAATCAATCCACAGTTAATAAACCACTGTATGATGAACTGCATGTGTAAATGCCACACATCACTCTAAAAGTATATATTTAATGTATTTCAATTAAACCCAATAGGTCATATCGTGATGTGATTTTATTTCATTCTATCATGCAGCCCTATTTTCACACATGTGAGTGTTTGAAAGTAGTCTCCTGTCAGTCTGGCAGCACAAATCAGTACTTGGTGCTATTGATACTGGAGAAATTAATATTGACTTGATACAGAAATTGGACATCCACACACAGCACATTAAGTACATAAAAAATAAACTCCACTGCAATATGGACTTTTCTTTTTTCACCAGGTTGGATTCTCCACATGTTATTCTCTTCAAATCAATGAAATGTCGTTAAGAAGGAATGTGCACCCAGGAGATAAAGGCTAGCTGTCGTTCTGCTATTTTCAGGTGAATGTTTGCATTCACCCGTTTCCCAGTGTTCTCTACTGGGTGTAAGCGAGCTGGCATATTCAATAGAAGACCAAAGCATGTTTCCCTTTCATTCCATCTGAATCCAGCCATTTCCTCCACCACACACTTACACAGCTTCTCTCGAGAGACCATAGAGCTTCAATCCCAGATGGTTCTTTTTGAATTCACCTCACACACTTCTATGTTCAACTCCTCTAAATGGCTTTGGAAGATTTGAAAATAAAAACATCAATATGTGTGGGTCACAAAGCCAGTCTTATTTTAAAGGTACAGTCTTTTTACCAGATAAACCGTGGGACCATTGCATTTCCCATGCACCTTCATTATTGATAACTTGGCTTTAGATGGTAATTGTTATGGTTATGGAATATAATTGCTGTAATGATGACGATGATGACATTAAGAACTGTGATGAATGGGCAAAGCCCGCAGACAAACGTCATGCCCCATAATGATGTTTAACACTAATGAATCTGCTGATGTGACACCTAGGCCGCGTGTCACTGGTTCTAGCAAGTGTGACGCTGCAATCGCCCGTTCCTTCCTCTGATGATAAGTAGAAGTCATTAGGTTGTCATCAAAGGGAAAGGACATTCTCCAGCCATCCTTCCTCTGCTGCTACTTAATTGTGTCTATTTTTGGCTGCTGGTTGACAGCAAAGACATTTATCTTGTTTACTGCCGCCGTACTGAACTACCATTGTGCTTAACAAAGCATTTAAGGTAAGTGCTATACTGATTGCTTAGTGCATTTGCTGTATAAATGACTTTGATTATTATGGATTTGTGAGATTGGAGTTTCTACTTGAATGATTTTGCAAAACAGATCTAACTCTGAATTGCGTTTGATAAGGCACTTTTTAAGTGGAGTATATTAATGAGCCAAATTGCAATGTTGCCTGGCAACCACAAACAACTCTCAGTTAAGCCAGTTAAGTAAATTACTTGGCAGAGGAATTTTTTATTCCGATTATTAATATTAATTAGTGCTGAAGCTAACTACAGTTTTAATAATTGATTACTTTGTTTTTTTTGTTGTTGTTTTTTTTTTTTTTTATTGGGTAAAAAAGTTTTTTTTTCATGCATGTTAGAGAGAGAAAAAAAGAAAGCTTAATCTTTACTTCACAATTCTTTTCCTATAAACACATGCCAAGTGAAGGCTTTATAAACAGATACAAATGTTTGAATGTAGGCTATACATTATGCATACTGCATACTAGACACACGTAAAAAAAAAAAAATAATAATAATAAATCTGTTATTCACATTACAGTATTGAAAATTTGATTTTTCCCACAGTTTTTCCATATTATCTAATATTCATGAAAAGTGTCACAGTTCCCAAAATCTAAAATGTTTTCTTTGTTTGTTTGTTTGTTTGTTTGTTTGTTTCTTTCTTTCTTTCTTTCTTTCTTTCTTTCTTTCTTTCTTCTATATAGCTAAAGGTTAAGCATTAGCTATAATGATATGCTAAAATGTACTGCATTTAGCAGTTGTTTGCAATATTTTATTATATGTTTTTACAAAAAGAAATGAGAAAGAGAAGTGCTGTAGTGAAATCTCATTTAATGGTCTTTGTCATTGGGCACAGTAGCTTCTCTACCTCAGGGAGTTACACGACTCCAAGAGCATCCACACTGACTTCATAAAAATGTGTCATGAAAAAGAGTTTACTTTTTTCACTTGGGATTTTAATGTTAGATGTTTGCAACTGAGCTCCTCATAAGGGAATTTTACTAGGTGTTCCATAACGGGAAGCAGGGTGTTTAAAGATTAGATATCAAGCCACTTTGGGCCAAATGATACATGTGTAGCCCCACGGATTGCTTCTTTTCTCCTGTGTTATGTCATTGTGTACTTAGAGTGGGCGGCATTAGTCATAACAATCGAGTTCCTACTGTATTTGGGTTATGAAAGAGGTCTACAGGGAGAGAGATGTAGTTTGTGCTGCAAAAACAGGTCTGTACGGCCATGTACACATGCACTGCAGAGTTTTGGGAGTCACAACCCCTTTTATTTGCAGAAGTGAATCCTCCCCAAGTTATCATTCAGTGTGTGTACAAGTAGTCATTTCTTCCTGACATTGGGAGACAGTAGCAGCTTCTCACTGCTGTACAGTAGATGAATGATGGCAAAGATGAACCCTATTTTTGACCGGGTGACAATTAGTATTAGGACTGTCATTTGACGCTTGTGTTTTCGGTGCATTTTTTTGTTTGTTTGTTTTTTGTTTCATTATTATTTATACACATTAAAAACCTCTGCTCTCTCTCTACTATAAATACACTGTCTCACAATTTTATGTGAATATAATCAAAATGCAAGCGTTACAACCTGAATTTTTCAAATGTAATTTCATAAAGCAGTTGTCAATTACTGAACTATGCATGTAAATAATAAGTGTGAAAATAAACTACTCAGAAAAGGAGTGACAACTGTATTTAGCTGCCTTGTGACCATGGCGTATGATATATGTTTGGGCAATTATATTACCTGTAAACGTAAATAAATAATTAAATACACATACATACATATGTTCATAATCTCTCAATTCTTACTGATGTAATAAGAATCAGCTTGACAGATTTCAAAATGAATTAGAAATTTAAAATGTTCAGTTTATTTAAAAATGTAAAATAAATCAACATAAACTATTGATTTACAAATGTACAAATTATTTCTTCAGCAATAAAAAAATGAAAAATAAAACAAACGCAAATACAAATGGGTCACAATGAGGTTTTAAATATGTTTAAATAGACTTCCTTTTCTACATTAAAAATATCATTTGTATTACAATAATTCATTAATATATTATATATATATATATATATATATATATATATATATATATATATATATATATATATATATATATATATATATACACATACAGTGCCCTCCATAAGTATTGGAACAGTAAAGACAAAATTGTTCTGTTTGCTGTGGAGTCAAGAAATTTGTAAATATGATTAAAAGATGAATATGAGACAAAACTACAGAATGTCACATTTTATTATTGGGTGATTTAACACACAGATGTTTTACCAGCTAAGAGGATCAGCACTTTTAGAGTTTCATCTCCCCATCTGATGTGAGCATAAGTATTGGAACAGTTGCCTCACAGGTCTTTCTAAGTGTTCAGCTGTGTCCTGTTGCATTAATTCTTCAGATATTAAAAGCAGAGAATGTGTCTTATCAGTTATATCCATTGCTTCTGCATTATAAGTCTTGAATTCGATGATGACACACACAAACCAGGATGAAGATGAGGAAGCCGACTCTGAAAGAAAAGCAAGCAATTTGGATGCTAAAAGAAAAGAGGAAGTCAATTAGAACTAAAGGAAAAAAACAAAGGGCATGGAGAAAGAGTTTGGAAACTACCAGCAACTTCATGCAACCAACGACAACCTGATTGGCTGAGAAAAACAACAGTAGTTGATGACAGACAAATCATAAAAGCTGTGAAAATCAACCCTAAAATACATAAAATCACCAACAGCCGTAAAATCACCAACAACCTCCAGAAAGCTGGGGTGATGCTCTGTCAATCTACAGTCTGCATGAGAATTTGACACAGAATTACAGAAGATACACAGCAAGATGCAAACCTCTGATCAGCACCAAAAATAAAAAGGCAAGATTCTTCACAAATGTGAGCCAGTAGAGTTTTGGAACTGAGTTGATGGACTGATGAGACAAAGATTAACCTTTATTTAAGTGATTGGAAAGCAAAAGTGTGGAGAAAAAGGGAACTGCAAATGATCCTAAGCATACAACCTCATCTGTAAAGCTTGGTGGAGGTGGTGTCATGGCATGGGCATGCATGGCTGTCTCCAGAACAGGACCTCTTCATTTTAATGATGACAATGTATGAAGGGTACAAAATCATCTTGGCTACCAATATTCAAGAATATGCCACCAAACTCATTAGAAAGCATTTCATATTGGATCAGGACAATGACCCAAAACACCCTGCCAGTTCAGTCAATTACTTTATCAGGACAAAGAAATGTAAAGTCTTAGATTGCCCAAATCAATCTCCAGATTTAAATCCAAGTGAACATTAATTTCACCAGCTGAAGAGGAGACTAAAGACAGAAACTCCTCAAAAAAAGCAACAGTTGGAATTGGCTGCATTAAAGGCTGGGGATTTGCATTTTAAAGCATAAGACCAAGAGTCTGGTGATGTCTATGGGTTGCAGACTCACTGCTCTAAATGCAGCAAGGGTTATGCAACCAAATATAAGCTTTTAATCTTTTACATCTGCCTTAAATTCAACTGTTTTCTAAATGAACTCTAAAAGTGCTGTCCTGTTTATTTGGTAAAACATGTACATGTCAAATTACCTAATAATAAAATGTGACATTCTGTAGTTTTGTCACATATTCATTTTTTAATCATATTTGCAAATGTCTTGATTTAACAGCAGATAAAGCAATTTTGTCTTTAATGTTCCAATACTTATGGAGGGCACTGTATATATTTAAATAATGTATTTTTTTATTAATATTATTATTATTAGTAGTAGTAGTAGTGGTATAGTTATATGCCAATATTGGCAGGTTTACTTACAGTATAGATCTAGTCGACAAGTATTTATGTACAATACATGGTCATCGATCCTTTAAATTAATAGTTCACCAAAAAAATAAATAATAATAATAATAATAAATATATATTATATATTTTTATGCTTGCAGGAATCTCATTTTTCATGGTATCTTCACATTTGGAACATAAACTCATGAGACATGTGACTTTCAACCCATTACTTTTCTGGATTGCTCCAGGACAGATTTCATGTATTTTTATATGGAGAGAGAGAGAGAATCCACATTACTTGTGGATTAGTGTGATGTTTTTATCAGTTGTTTGAACTCTTATTCTGACATCACCCATTCACTTTAGAGAATCCACTCATGTATAATGAAGATCTCCTCACCACTCCAGTGCCATAGGAGACATTCCAGGAATGGTATTCAAATAAAGTAATCTAAATGAAGGCAGTGCTCCATCCTCCACTGCCATCACTCCTTCCTGTAAGATCATAAATACCCCACACCCAGAGTGGCTGATTCCTATCCTTCACAAACCTAACCTGTTTTCCCATTACCAGTAATGCGGGAAATTACTGAGACATTCTATCACTCCTGGCAAAGGAGCCTATAATGATCCCCCTCAAAATGCTTTAATCTTCTTCATCCATAGATCTCATCCAGTAAGAGTTGGGATTTGAAGGTGGTTATTGAGGTTTGTCTAAATTTACAGTTACATCTGTTGAGTCTTATTATTTTTACAAATGAACAAGCATATTAGACAATCATTAGTCTTTGTACATGTTCGTTTAGCGAAAGATGTGCTTGATTTTGTAAATAAAAAAGGAGAAAAGTCACTGATATCTCTTTTTGAGCTTTGGTGAAGAAAACAATTTAACAATTGAAAGCTTTTGTTATTTAAAGACAATTACTGATGTTTAGTGAAGAAAATGAAGGCATGAAATACAGTGTTTGTGCATTTTTTAACATTAATTTGACTGAAACACATTTATTAAACCTTATCAAAGTTTTAGATTACATTTCACAAACATAAACTGCCTCACAGCATGACTGCTTAAAATTACACCTTATGTCCTTTTTTATCAACATAACGATCTGCAGAAAATGCTGTGTTCTTTTTGGCTGTATTTATTGACACTTTAACAGACACTTTTGAACAGACTTCAGTGGTTGTTAAAGATGCCCTGGAAATATTTTTGACTTGATATTTAGTATGTGTTTAGTATGGATAAAATATATTGTGCAAACTATGAAGTCAAGAAATAGGAAAGGAGAACTGATAGATATGGATACACTTCACATGACAGGCATCATTCAGGGACACAGAGAACAACATCTTCTTGACTATTTATAGATGTCTTGTCACATCTTTGTGCTTTGTGTACCCTTAAAGCGCCCATCTGCCTTCTCTTTTTCCACCCATAAGTTTATTTTTCCCACTTGTCTTGGTTCTTTCTCATACCAGCCTTAGAGCTGAATTATGTACTTTTTCGGTGTTAAAATGTATTCTTCTATAAGACAATCTTAGGTTTAATACCCCAGTTACGCTAAATACTGTACTCTTTGCTGATATCAAAACATTTAGTTTGTTTAAGAATTCTGACAAGCATCACCCTGGTTCCCTTGACAAAAAGTCAATATGATTTTTCCATTGGCTTTTTGATTATTGCAAAAATAAGCTCTATGACCAATAAATGATTCCTACACGTTGTTTATCAAATAATCTTCTTAAATGAACACACCCTTTATGGATTTTGAAGCCTAAATACAATCATCTGAAGTAAAAAGCTAAAGTTATTTCTGTCATGACAACTCTCTGAGTGTTTAGCATGGTAATATACATGGCAATGTTAATGGGTTTGGTCTTGCGAGCATGTAAGAAATACTGCTGCTGCACATATAACATATAAGAAATAACCCCCATGGACAACATACATTAAATTACCCTGTAGGGGATCTATACAGGTGGAGCTGGGGAAGGTGGAGGGTTTCTGAAGCACGCTGCAAATGCTACAGCAAGAACTAGCAATGTATTTGAATGTTGAGCAGCATGCTCATTGACTGCTGATGTGAAAAGCAAAAAAAACAGCTGCACCATGTGAATGATGATGTAATTATATCAGACTGAGTTAGAACCTATCTGTTGCGACACATCAGAAGGGTTTAGATCCATTTGCAGCATTAATAAGAATAGTCAGACAAAACAAGGTCAAATACCGGCTAGGCAGAACAGAAGAGACCATGCAGAGACAGAATCATAAACCACGCGGAAGATCAGGGCAGGCGGCTATCAAACAGAGTCCAGGTAAAACAATCCAAGTCGGGGCAGGCAGATAACAATCAGAGAACCGAGAAACAGTCCAAGCTCAGATACATTAGAAACAAAACACGGGTAAAACGCTCAGAAATGACAGCCAGGGCACTCAAGAGTCTGTGTGTTGGCGTGACTTATATGTGTGTGTGTGAGTGTGTAAATGAGATGCAGGTGTGGTTGTGTAATCAGTCCCAGGTATGAGGGATGATGGGACATGGAGTCCGAATGGGAGATTGCTAATATTCCAGAAACAGTTCCCTCTGGTGGTGTTACAGAGGAGGCTCCCCTGGGAGCGGCTAATGACGCGAGGAAGCGGGCGATGCCGAGGTCTTCCATGAGGTCGGGGGCCAGCTTCTCCTGGATATCTCCAGCGTTGACCCAGGAACGTTACTCCAGGCTGAACCCCACTCAATACACCTCCTCGCCGTCAACCAGGATAGGCAGGGGGTCTGCGGCCTGGCTCCCTCCTCCGTCTCTCCTCTCGGACCACCAGCAGGTTTCAGCAATGATACATGGAATGTGTGAGAAATACGATAATTACAGGGCAGTTCTAAATGGAATGATACTGGAGTTATTTGTCTAGAAATTTTGAAGGGACCAACATACCTGGGACTGAGCTTTTTACATGGTAGTCGGAGGTGTAGATCTTTAGTCGAAAGCCATACCCATTGGCCCGGGTTGTACTCAGGACTGGTATGTCGAAGTCGATTAGCTTGTTGTTCTTGTTGTCTGACAGAATGAAGTAGATGGGTATGAGCTCGATCCCAGACCTCCTTGCTGTGTTGCAACCAGTCTGTGACTGAGGGCAGGTCGGTGGGTTCGCCAGACCAGGGAAACAATGGTGGTTTGAATGCGTTTGAAAAGGGTCATACCGGTGGCTGGTTTTACAAGTGAGTTTTGTACGTATTCTGCCCATAAAATATATCTGCTCCAGTCCAATTGTTGTTGCTGACAGTACAATCTGAGGAATCGAATCACCTTCTGATTCAGACACTCTGTTTGCCCGTTGGATTGAGCGTGGTAACCTAATATAAGACTGATGTTAACGTTAAGGTGTTTGAAGAAGGCGGACCATACTCTTGAAGTGAATTTGGGCCCTTGATCTGACACGATATCTTCGGGTAAACCGTAAAATCGGAACACTTGGTTGCAGAGCAATTCTGCAGTTTCAAAGGCTGTCGGGAGCTTGGGTAAAGAAATTAGACCGATTCTCCAATGCCTGACATCTATGATCGTGGGTATGGTGGTGTTATCTTGGGAATTGGTTAGGTCTGTGATGAAGTCGATGGCGATGTGAGACCAAGGTCATTGTGGCATAGGTAGTGGGTTAAGCAGTTCCGGCTGGGAGCTGTCTGGGTGATTTGGAAGTGTGACAAGTGATACAGTTCTGAATGAATTTAGTTGTGTCGGTCAGCATAGTGGGCGACCAGAATCGATTCCTGAGCAGGTGTACTGTGGCAGTGATTCCAGGATGACCTGAGCTGGGCATAACTTGTATTTTAGAGAGCAGTCATTGTCGTTGGGGTTCTGGGACATAAGTGAAATTATATTCAGGAGGCGGTGGATCTTGGAGGTTCAGCTGCTCGATCTCTGTCATGATATCCCACTGTACCGGTGCCACGGGAAGGCTCTCAGGAAGGATAGTGTCATTAGCAGTTGACTGGACAGTTTCATCGGTTTGGTGTGAGAGAGCGTCAGCTGTGGTGTTCTTGGTACCCGGCCTGTAGGTGCAAGAGAAGGCTCACGGGTACATCTAAGTTGGCGAACCATGACGTTGAGATAGTATTGCGCATACCCCTGTGTTAGAAGCATCGACCTCCACAATGAATGGGCGTTCTGGGTCTGGATGTAGTAGAATAGGGGCAGTGGTGAACCGAGTCTTTAATTCATTGAAGGCTAGTCGTGACTCTGGGGACCAAATCAGTCTGGCTGTGTGGCATTTAGTCATGTTAGTCAGAGGGACAGCGATCAAACTGAAGTTTCTGATAAATCACCTGTAGTTTGCAAACCCTAGAAAACTTTGTAATTCTTTGACTGTTTGAGGTTGTGGCCACTCCAATACTGCCTTGACTTTCTTTTCGTCCCTGGCTACACCCTCCTGACTGATAATATACCAAAAAAACGAGGTGCTTGTTTGGTGAAACTCACATTTCTCAGCCTTGGCACAGAGTTGATACTGAAGAAGGTGTTTCAGCACAGATCTCACATGGTGGATGTGTTCCTCCAAAGAATTTGAATCAGGATATCGTCGATGTACACGATTACCCATGTGTCGAGCATGTCCCTGGGAAACTGACGAACTGTTTGCCAGGCTAAAGGGCATAACCAAGTATTCCTAGTGCCCACTAGTGGTGGAAAATGCCATATTCCATTCATCTCCTTCACGGATGCAAATTAGGTTGTAAGCATTATGTAGATCTAGTTTGGTATAGTATCTGTCCCAGTGAAGCTGTTCTAATGTGGCTGGAACTAGGGGCAACTGGTAGCGAAACTTGATGGTGATGTCGTTGAGGCCGCGTTAATCAATGCATGGCCATAACCCTCCGTCCTTTTTCTTTACGAAGAAGAACCCAGCTGAGGCAGGAGAAGTTGAGGGTCGTATGAATCCTTTAGATAATTCTTTGTCAATGTAAAGCTTCATGGCTTTTTATTCAGGTTGTGATAGTGGGAAAATTCTGCCTTTTGGAGGAGTGGTGCCAGTCATTAAGTCGATCGACAGAACGGTGAGTGGGAAGCTGTGATGCTTTCTTTTTACTGAAGGCGTCGGCAAGGTCTGAGTACTCTGGTGGCAGGTGAAGATTGTTTGTGTCTGGAGCAGGGGGGAGAGAGGCATTACTGAAGGCTCTGGTAACTTTTGACAGGCAACGATCTTTACGAGACGTCCCATTGGATAATTTGTCCTTCCCTCCAAGAGATGAGTGGATTGTGTGTGCGTAGCCAGGGTAGTCAGAGAATGATAGTGTGATTGGGTGAGTGGATGACATAGAATTGGATGAATTCAAAATGCAGGGTTCCAACATGTAACTTGACTTCTTCTGTGATGCATAAAATTCTCCCCTCTCCAAGGGGACATTTGTCTAGCGCCTCCATTGCCAGGGGAGAGTTACAAGGGGTAAGTTTTAGTTAATGATGCTGAGGGAAATCATATGAAAAAAAAGTTACCAGCTGCCCCATAGTCTAATAGAGCAGTGGGGGGTTTAATAGCATCATTGACAAGCAAAGTGACTGGTAATTTTATGCTTGATGCAGAGGTTGCAATGCGAGTATTTACACTCACCGATCTGTTACTTGGTGATGGACAGACCGGACAGGAGATCTTTATGTGTCCCGCCTGACCAATAGAGGCACAGTTGATTCTGCATGCAACGTTATCATTCCTCGGGAGTGAGGTGAGTGAATCCCAAGTGCATGGGTTCGGCTCTGCTGGTGGTTTCAGATGTGAAACGAGGCATGGCTCGAGTTGAGCATCGAAAGCGGATCAGATTGTCTATTTGGATAACAAGAATAATAAATTCACACAGACTTTTTCCCCTCATCCCGGCTAGCCAGTTCTGACTGTAGTTCTGAATTCAATCCTCTCCGGAACAGGAGCTTTAGAGTGTCTTCAACCCACAAAGTCTGGGCCGCGAGAGTTTGGAATGACAGAGCGTACTCAGCTTGTGAGCTTTCTTCCTTGAGAAAGGGTTAATAATCAGTCATCCGTGCTCCTCCTTTCAGCCGGGTGTTTGAAAACCTTGCGGAAATGTTGGAGAAAAGCTTTGAAGGTTGAGAAGGATGAACCGTCTGTTCTCCATACAGTGGTGGCCCAATCCAATGCTCTCCTGGAAAGTAGTGAGTAGACGAAAGCAATGCGGCTAGAATCTGTGGGGTACAGCGAGGGCTGTTGATTGACAAAGAGCGAGCACTGAAGTAGGAAGCCCTTGCATTTGGCAGGTTCTCCATCGAATTTCTCAGGAAAAGCGAGTCGTGGGCTGACTGGGGGCGTTTCAGCAGGTGGCGGGTTACTGAGGACAGGTGGTGGATTAGAAATGGCTCCAAGTGGTGATATGCGGAGGCCTTGCAGTGCTTTGACAACCTCATCGGTTAATGTGGTGAGCCGATTTAACTGGTGTTGGTGCAGGGAGAGCTGCAAGGCCTGAGCAGAGAGTTCTGTTGATAGTTGCATGAGTGCTGCTGAATCGCTGTTTGGCGAAGTCTTGTGTTGCGACAAATCAGAAGGGTTTAGATCCATTTGCAGATTTATTAAGAAGAAGATCAGGGCAGGTGACTATCAAACAGAATCCAGGTGACACAATCCAAGTCGGGGCAGGCACATAACAATCAGAGAATCAAGAAACAGTCCAAGCTCAGACACACTAGAAACAAAACACGGGTAAAACGCTCAGAAATGACAGCCAGGTCAAATCAAGACTTTGCAAAGAGTGCCTGTGATGGCGTGACTTATATGTGTGTGTGTGAGAGTGTGTAAGTGAGATGCAGGTGTGGTTCTGTAATCAGTCCCAGGTATGAGGAATGATGGGAAATGGAGTCCGAATGGGAGATCGCTAATATTCTGTAGACAGTTCCCTCTGGTGGTGTGGAGGAGGTGGTACCGGAGCCTCCTCTGTAACACTATCAGCCTGTGCCATCTAGAGTTTCATGACAGAACTTTGTAGAAGAGTGCAACACCACAGTCTTAAAAACACCAACTTAAAATTTATTTTAAAAATAATCATTCAATCAATCAATCAATTCATTCAATCAATCAAATGACTAAGGGTGTGTTCACATTTGTAGTTTGGTTTGCTTGGTTTGTTTGGTATGGACCAAAAAAAAAAAAAAAAACATTTAGTCCTGGTCTGCTTAGCGTTCACATTGCCATTTTAACACCAACTCTAAAGATACCAAACCTAAAGGCTTAGGGATACATTCACAACCTGATTGGTTTTGTGATGGAACATACCGAACATCAAAAACAATACTTTGTTTTGGGTTAAATGCATTTGTTGTATGTGCATAGCCTACATATAATGCTATTTTGGCCAGCTGAGAACTCATAAAGAGCTTATAAAATGGAGTCAAAAAAGTGGCAGGAGTCCCTCCATCACACGCACAGACAAAGTTGCGAGGAGACATGGTTCTGATGCCTGTACCAAATTTCGATGGGCAACATTGCGACTATATGACAAGAAAAAAAAAAAAAAACAGTTCATTTCCCCCCTTGGTGCAGATCTTTTGGGCAGATGTGAATACAGCAATCGCACGAGGGTGTGGACCAAACAACCATACCGAGACCCAGTTGAAGAAGGTGTCTTGGTCCGTTTCCAAACAAACTCTGGTACAGTTAATTTAAGGTGTGAACTTGACCCAACCTCGATCTGACCCAATTGCAGAAAGCACTGCACCTTTTTTGAGTTAACAGCCTCCTGTAATCGGAGTTTCATTATGGGAAAGTGTTGTGTTATACCCAATACCTAAATTGTATACCTAGTCCGTCTTCTGCGCAGTACCACTGTCACCATGCCATGGTAGGCACACATAAGAGCATGCTCTCTCCACCAGAACCGTCTTGCAGCACATCTTCGTTTTTGCAAATGACGGTGTCTCATATGATGCTCGTAAGTTTTTTTCATATTTTGTTAGTAGCTCATAACACCATATTAGTAAAAGAATAAAAATTGCACTACAAAGATCTCCATGAATTAGCATGTTTTTTGCACTTCCTGCTTTTCCACTGCTTGAGAATTTCTGGATGACCTTATGGTTTTGTTTACAATTTCTGGTTCACTTGCAAAAAGGACTGTGTGAAAGCAAAGCAAGTGAACTAGCAGACTTTCCTGGTGCGAATACACCCCTACTCAAATTAACTGCATCAGAGAAATCGCACCAGGGTTTGTTTTAATCAAACCATACATGGCAAGTGTGAACACACTCTTAGTTGTGTATACAAGGTGTCATATAGGCCATACTAGACTGACTCATAGGCATTTATTTTTAAAAGTTTTTTTGTTTTTTTATACTCTTTTTTTATAGAGTAGACTTTTATATAGAAAATGTCGGGGGTTTTTTTCTTCAGAGTTTAAATTTAGAAAAAGCTTGTATTTATTATATTTGTTAATGTTGAATTTCTATCTGACTGTGAAGCTGATATGGCAGTTCATTTATATAAAACCAATCAACTTCATCAGACAAAACCACAAGTGTGACAGTTGCCTGCTGTAGATACAGAACAAACGTTAGAGAATTAAAAGGATAGTTCACCCAACAAAGAATTTTCTGTCATTATTTACTTACCTTCATGTCATTCCAACTGCAAATCTAAGCTGACCCTTTCAGCAGGGTCTTGATCTGTATTGAGCAATTTCTCATCAATTTCCTGTTTGCAGCTGTTTGATAAACCTCAGTTTTGTTTCTATAACTACAGTAGCACCAAGCCCAGTCTTCCTCATTTGCAACCACATACCAAAAAGGCAATCTCTACCACTGCTTTTAATATTCCACCTTAGTTTAAGGACAGATAGCACTGCAGGTACAAATTTCACGCTCGCCTCCCTCTCATCACTCGGTCTCTCTCTTTCTGAGCATTTGCTTGTTCTTTTTTTGCCTCTTCGCAGGAATAAAAAGGTGGCCGTCTCCATTCAGGTGTGGTCAATCTCACATTGATGGGAGATAATTGTCTCCTGCTCTCGCCTAGGTAATTGTCTTTTGATTGAGGTCATCAGCACAATCAAGCAAGCTGAAGGGGTGAAAAGTGACAGAGCCGAGAGAGAGAGAGCAAGTTTGCTGAGAAGAATGAGAGGCGAGCGTGGGATGTGGGCGACTTGTTGAAGGAGTCTGGCTGAGAGGAAAAGGCTTTGTTTACCCTGGCAGAGCCCTATGCGGCCTGCTATTAAACCTTGCACTGATGGAGCCAGCAGGACAGGAACACAGTAAGGGGGAGGATGATGATGGACAAGCCGTATTACCTTCAGCCATCACTGTGAGGTAGAGCGGCCCATTAGTGATGGCCATGAATGTAGCCGACAATGGAGAGCTAGCTTTAAAGTAGGACTGACCACTGTGAGCTGAGTGTGTAAAGGTAGATGTGAGTGTGAAAGAGAAAATAAATGTATATTAAGGCTGGAGTGACAGTGACGCACAGCAAGACTGGTGCCAAAGCAACAGCAATTTATTTAAATGATAAATATGAAATTAATTGGAATTCATTAGTGAGAATCATTAACACATATTTTAAAGGGTTAGTTCACCCAAAAATGTTATGGGCGCTTTGGTGAAAAAAAAGAAAAAAAAAACTGATATGTCTGCTATTATAGTATTAAACACCCTCAAGTTGAAAAATATACCTTTTATGTTTGTGTGTAGAAATGACAAAAGTGTTTTTTTTTTTCTTATTTTTTTTTTTACTTCAGCGTTGCATTTTTTAGAACGCTGTCTCATGTGTGAGACACAGAAAAACACTCAAGCACAACAGTGTCAAGCACAAGTGGGTCAACAGTGTAATTAGAAATGTAATTACAGAAATTAATTACAAATGTAATTACATACAGTTATTTTTTAAAAAATATAAGTATAATGTAAAAACATGAATGTACACAATAAGTACATTGTACCAAATTATTAATTTAAAGTGGGACCCTTTTTTATTAAGCTAAAATAATGTTATTATCCTGTGGGTAATGTGTTTGAAATATAGAGATATAAAATCTTGTAAATGCATTAAAAACATTCATTTCCCCTTTGAGATGATTTACTACACAATAATAATAACATTATGAATCAATGAGAGAATTTTCATTTTTGTGTGAACTATTGCTTTAATTACTGACATTGGTTGCTGCAGTGGGATGCTTCTCTTTCTGAGTAGTTTTATTTCTGTTGTACAACCCCACATTTATTGCATTCACAGCAGACGGATTAATAGACTGCAGAGTAGCAGAAGCGAACACACTGTGGAAAAGAAATTGTCCATTACCCTAAAGACAAGTGCAAGCCACTTACATCTCCACAGAGTCTCTGGAAGACAACTTTTCATATTTTTTATCGAGGATAATCAATCAGCCAGTACAGTATAATAAAACGTAAAGCTTGTTCTAGAGTCGTACTTTGATGGCAGGGAAAAATATGTTCAAATGAATTACACATTTGCATATTATGGTGGCCCTGGGGTGCAAAACATGACAGCATTAGTGGAGGGAACAAAAGCTGACAACCCAACACCATTAACCCATAGTACAGCATTAACAGAAATAAAGCACTTTTGAAAACACTGCATTTTAGAAAACAAAGTGCTAACCATACAGCAATATTAAGTGACACATAAGACGTTATGCATAGAAAACACAAAAACATTTATAATAATAATAATAATAATAATAATAGTAACATTTGCAAAGCTGTAGGTCTATAATGCTCGGTAAACACTAAATATTAGCATTCCTGTTGATCTCAGTGCCATGTGCTTAGCTTGTGATTTAAATGTTGATTAAAAAATTATTAAAATTACTTGTCAGAATAAACCGGTACAGTACTTTTGGTTGGAGAAAGATGCTAACCAAAGTTTTGTCAAATACAGAGGTTGCACATAAAATCATATACTCATTGATTAGGTAATTTTTGGAAGAAGTATTTACTTTGTGATGGTTAAAAAAGTATTTTTTATAGACTATGAATGTATGTTGTAAGAATGAAATCTTGACGCATTACATTTGCATTGTCATGTAACCTACAAGCATCACTCGTGTTGCTTTATTTCCATTCACTCTTCTCTCCTGTGGCCTCATGGGATAGTAAAGTGTCCATCAGATGGGTACTTCAGAATCTCGTTGGAAGTAGTAGGTCATCTGAGTACTTTTCGTCTACTGTTTTAAGAATACTGTGAATTCAGACATGCTAGTCTTTCCACATACAGTACAGTAGGAAATTATATACTATATAGCAGGGAAGTATACAATTTTGTATGCAGACAGAGTGATCTGTGACATGCCATTTATGACTCGGTTTAAATAAATAAATAAATAAATAAATAAATAAATATTGTGTTCATGAATCAAAGATGGCAGAGTCTGGATTGTGTACTTGTGGGGGTTCTGCACCAGCTGAGCAGCTGCCATTGAGATGAATGGGAATGATAACGTAGAGTTTTCTCCAGTTATAGTCTCATAGACCTCATTGCTCCGATTAGTTTCTTTGAAATGCCCAACATAGCATACAAACAAAATACCTGTTGTTTCAAACAATATGCAATTTGGCTGCTTCTTAGTCACAACAGGGAAACTGAGGAGATTATATAAAGGAATGTGTTGTTTAGCAGCAGTGGAATGAACAAACCCACTCAGAGTCTTGCTTGACTGGTCTAAAGAAACTGCAGGAAGCCTGTCTCTTTCAGCTTGGAACTGAATTGTATTGTTAGCTGTGGCTGTGCCCCGCATGTGTCATTTCAGGCCTGTGGAAGTGAGATCGAGGTATTTGATACCCATGGTTTAAAAAGGTTTAACAGTTTCCAGTATGTGTATCTGGGGAACAGCTGTAAATGGAATAAGCGATCAAAAGATGATTGAACTGCATCAATAAGCTCGTTTTACCTGATGAACTTCAATTATTAAGACATATATAATGATGTTGACATTTACACTCATTTACATTTTATGAGAGAGAACATTGTGAATAAATTACTTGTTAGTGGCAACGCAAGCCCTTTTTAAACAGAACAACTCTATATCCTCAATGTATGTGTTAAAATTAATCAAAATAAATATATATTGATTTTTATTCAGTATTTACTGAAGGCATAATAACATAATGAAATAATTATTGCATTATTTCAGGATTAAGTATCATATTTTAGTGCAAACTTACCATATTTTTTAACTATATGTTATGGAAGGCAAAATAAGTTAGAGTCAACCTAAACAGGATAAACATAATTATGTCTGCTCACAGTTTTGAAGGCTGTTTTTGGATCATTGAAGGCAAATGTCATATTAGGCGACTATGCAACACTTTTCTGAGAGCTTACACCCTACTATATTATACAGTGTTAGTTAGCTAGTAGTTACTTATCCTCAAGTTTGGATTTACGTTCCAATTTAACTGAGAACTTACAAACAGCTGGTGCAACCCTTCCCAGGGACTGATTAGTTGAACTGAATGTAATCAGAGCATCATGACTTCCTGGATTATCTTCCTCTGTTTATGTAGCTCAAATCATTTTAGAGAGTTTAAAAGACTACAATCTGATTTAGGAACCTTGGAGAATAATTTAATATCAGCCAACAAAACCTGGTCAAAGAAATTCAAGTTATAATACTGTATGCCACTTGGTGCTTATTATGTATTGTGGTTACATATTAGCAATATCACATGTGCAGCAGAAAAATCAGGCTTTTATGCATCTGTTAGGATTCAGATGAAAACTGGCTGGATTGTACAGTTCTAGTTTGCAAAATTAAAATAGTTCCAAAAGAAGCCAAAACATCAAACTGTGATTACCAACAATAAGGCCGAAGGTTTGGTTTGGTTGAGACATACAGTATTTCTTAGAAGATAGGTGACAATCCTAAAATTTATGTAATCACGACCTATAGCATTTTTATACCAACCTGGCTATTAAAGCAATGAGTCTCAGAACTTCAATCATTCAAAATCTCGGTTTTAAGAAAATGCAGTATTGTGGACATCTGGTAATAGCAGGAAATCTCATCTTAATTTTCTCTGCTCTACTATATTATGACTGCAGAGCTGCAGTATCATATTTGATTAAAACAATTACGAAGACAAAAATATCCTGATATCTAAAGTTATTTCAGTCTGAATTCCTACCCTGCAAGATGTTAAACTTTAAAAATATTATCTTTCTCTCCAGGCAGTGGTGGGTTCACTCATATTTGACACAAAGAATGTCAGCAATGTTCAAGAGCTGCCACAGATTCACTGCATTTCTATTTCACTTGTCCAAATGCTGTCTGTTTCAGTGATATCACTTAAGAAACTGCAACCAAATATGCCACCTTTAGCAGCCCCGCCCATTTTTAAATAGCCAATAGCGTTTTGTTTAAATCACAGCTTGGGCCAGAGCCTTTGAGTTTGGTAAAGCTGCATTTGATAGCTTATGACAGTCAAAGTCTAATTAGCTCTTTAGATTCAATATGCAACTCTTACTAAAACAAATCAGTGATTATAATGATCCTGAGGATGTGTAGTATGAAAATTGTGTAGGTTGGTGCAGGGCACCGGTGTTATCTCTTCTACTCGTTAGTGACGTTTGTCTAGCCGTTTCTCCTCCTAATTTGATCCAAATAGCTATAAAATATAACATTCTGTGTAGAATTCAAATTGGTCTGATACATTTTTTGGTATGCATGACTCGTGCATATGATCCACATCCACTCCATGATATCGTGTCTCTGGACCGGAGCAGACTTTGTGCGTGACACAAAGCAAAACCAGACTTCTTTCGACCCAATGGAAAACATATTTATACTGTCTGAATCGTTCCTTATTCCCCATATAGTGCACTACATGCCATTCAGCATACAGAGAATACTCTGTTAACAAGTGACCTATTTCAGCTGCAGTTTCAGCGTCTATTTATTGTGTAGGGGGTGGGACATGTCAGATTCTAGAGAACATTTGATAGGACAGAAAGTTTGATGAGAAGCTTAAGTGAGGGGTGACAACATCAAAACCGTTTATTCATATTGCCAGAAGTGAAAGACGTTAAGTTTTAAATGCTTATATCTTCTAAATATGAATTTTGTCATTGTTTTGAAGCACTCTAGCATATAGATTACTATAAGGCTAACATATTCATACTAAAAGCCCAAAAATGTTTAAGGACCATAAAGATAAAGATAAACCCCCCGCTGGTTTGTGTTCAGACTGTTTCTTTTATTTATTTATTTTTTGGTTACGAACCATGGTACATATGCATCATCAGAGTGGCAGCTGTTTACCCGTTACTAGGTAATGACAATGCGGAAGATGGCAAAATGAATGGATGCTTAATTTTTTAGGATTTAGAAAATGTTTGATACATTTTCAAAACACAAACAGAGAGAGGTACATGCATCTATTTGTCACGAATGTAATGCCAAGCTTTAAATATAAGTTCTCTCTGCTGCAGCCCTTCACTCATACTTATCAGGGAAATCGAGTGATTAAACACATAAATGCACCATTTGACCAGTTCACATGCCATTAATAATGGTTCAATTCCATGATTTAGTACAACTGCATTCACATCAGAAGCAAACTGTTCCGGAGTTTGCATGAAGAGTCTGCATGAAGAGTATGCAGAGAGTGGTGAAGACTGCTGAGAAGATCATCAGGACTCCACTGCCCTCTCTGCAGGCCATTTACCATCGCAGAGTCCACAGAAGAGTTGCATCCATCATTAAAGACCCCACCCACCCCCAACACAGACTGTTCACACTGCTACCCTCAGGAGTGTAATTTGGAGTGTAAATTGCAGGACTTCCAGATTAAGGAACTCCTTCTTTTTATTGAATTATTCAATCCTTGAATGAACCGAACACCAGACCAGACTCGGGTACGGTTCGCGGGTGCCCAACCGAGTTCAGAAAACAGCGTTGTCAAATGAACCAGGCTGCGCACCAAAAGTGCTAGTATGAAAGCCCTCTAAAATACTAGAATCGAAAATCCAATGTGTTCCTGATGTCAAAGTGACACGGCTTTGACTGGTCTCTCATAGATGAACCCTTCTCCGAATGCCTTCGAAGTAAGAGAATACACTAACATTTGCAGAACTTTAACCTTGGACTGTTCACAAATTCTGGTCTATTCTGGTTCTGGTCTAGTTTGACATATTGCATGTCCCAGTTAGTCAGGCACTGTTTTTGTTGATGGTGCCTCCATCGAAACACTTTCAGACCAGCACCAAAACTAATATTTACAGAATTAGAATAAATTCAAGCAAGCTTTAGAGCTTTAGCAATATCTGCAGAAAGCAAACCCTGACTACAGTGTTTATTTATTGGTAGAAACCAAATTACACATGAACAAAAATCGATCCAGGCTCACTGGAAATACGTGCCTCTACCTACATTTCTGCAAAACTCAAAAAAAAAAAAAAAAAAAAAAAAAAACATACCTATAAATACAAATTGCTGCAATTTCCACTTGAAATGAACACTAGAGGTGGTAAAACTCCAACAACTTAAAAAGCAGGTCATATGGTATTTTAAAGTGTCCTAATATTGTGTTGGAGTGCCCTACAACAGGTTTAAACAAGGTCAGTAAAAATTGTAATTTTCTCAGAACATACATTTATTATTAGAGTAATTTGCCAATGATTAGGAAATGATTCGTTCCCAGCAAGTTCGGAGCAAACCCCTCCCTTCCTCAAGCCTACTCTGCTCTGATTGGTCAGCTGGACAAGCCTGTTGTGATTGGCACAGAGAGGAGTCATTGAGCCCGTTAGCCAGCGCTAACATTGACAAAGCACCTTTACATAAAACAATATAGTGCTCCAATCCGTTCTTATGACATAAAATACAAAAAACACTTATGCAAGTGAATTGTGCCCACAACTAAAGTTTAACTGCTAAACTGTGAACACTTGGTGAAAACATTAGCCGAATGCTAACGTGACTAACTGATGAAACAATACAGTTTGTAAACCAAAATATGTCTGCTGTAATGTTTGAAAAGAGGAAGACTAAAGATGCTGTCTTAAGAACAAAGCACAGCTATATAATAGGAGCAGCAGCCTAACACTCGCTCTTCTCTCCCGCATTAACCCTATAACTGCTGGTGCAGCACAATAAACAGCAATTTCACGATGATTATATTATTTATTGTGCACTTTTTTGATTAACAACTTTGCAGATTGTTTTCATTTGAGGATAGCTACATTATAAACTGCAAAAGAGATATTTTTCAAAAACCATATGACCTGCTCTTTAATATATGACTTACAACTTAGAATAGAAAATTATCCATTGGATGGACACTTCAAAAAACAGAATTAGTAGGCCATCCTGGTAATTTTTGCATACTGTTTGACAAATGCTATGAATTGAGAAATACTACTATTTACTCATAGTTATTTGTCTACTATATAGAAGGGAAATATGAAATGTCAGATGCAGCTGATCATTGGATTCAGACATGCTGTTTCCTGAGAAGACATTTCTGTTTTCTGAACCAATAAAGGTGGTAAAATATATTGGAGTGATTCAATATGCAATGCTTGGTCATAGTGTTTCTCTGAAAAATGTTTTGAGACAGCCCACCCATTGTCATCTAGTCCTGTGAATTCTCAGAACGAGAGATCCCAGCAGAATACTGAATGCTTCATTCAGTGCCTGGCATTCTCAAAAAGTACTCTGACACAGACCCTTTGCACACAGGTGTTTGTTTTACACTTTGATGCTGTAGCTGGCAATAATTGGAAGTATTCAGAGTTGTTCCTCTAAGCTGTGTTTCTACCACTAGACGTTTGAAGGGGGTTTTAACTAAGAGCCGGTTGAAAGCAGCAAACATCTGGCAGCGTAACATAAAGGCTTTGCAGGATTAAGCATGCTGCTGGGTACTGCTGGATTTACCCTTTGACATGGTAATTTACACAATATTCACACAAAAGCAGCACTGACACCTGAAATACTGCCTTTATAGCACTGCTAGCTCTGATGTAGAGTTATAACAGTGACGATGCATATGATTTGATTATGTTTAAGCCTCCTGAGAAGCTGAGGATTACAGAATATAAGACGATTGCTGGTAGACTAAATTTTAAAGGTGAATAGTGTTGTGTGTGGTTGCCAGGATGTTACTGTGCAGTCGCTAATGCTGAGTTTAGCCCTGATTTGCAGTCAGGCTGAGTCTGTGCTGTTGACTCCTGTCTCCATATTGTAGGCATATTGGAAACATGTGCTTCAATCTACATTCTTCAAAATGTACTTATACAGCTGAAATCATGTGGTGGTAAAACACCAACAACTTTTATTCCTTTTCACATAAATTGATTACAGGGGCAGATTATCAATTACTAAATACTTTTTATGTAGTTCCTTGTAAAATACTGTGTAAAACAAAGTGTTACACAAAATGTGTAACACTTTGACCATAGTGCATGATTTGTTAAAAAAAAAAAAATAGATTAAACTTTTCTACTTTTGCATAACATAACCAGCTATGCACATACAGCTTTTCTGACATAGTAAAATTGCTCAGTAGCTCACCTCATACAACAGTGTATTTGTGATCTGAAATGCTTGGGTCACGACACTTGATAAAGGAGCCTAAATGGCATAGTTGCTTCAACAAATGCTTTTTTATCAGAAGTTTGCTTTTGGTGACAGTTTTTTTGCTATAAGTTAGATTTAGGGTAGAGTTTTAGTGTTGGTGTATGTTATTTTCAAATGGAATAGAGCAATAACTTTTTAGCACCACTTTACAGACATTTAATTGGCAAACTGTCATGATACGTACAGTAATCAATTTAATAAAACACTGACAGATTTACATTTGTTTTAGATAAAACTGAATGTGCATTAGTGCCACTCACTGTACTTCTTACTTTAAAAGTGTTGTGAAACATGCAAGAAGCAATGTAAGATAATTTTGTAGAAATGTCACCACAGGTAAATTTTTTCCCCTTTGAAACTGGCTTAAGATTTTCAGCATTCTGAGACTCCATTGTCTTAACCTTAGACTATAATTCCACCTGCTTTGAGTAGCACTAGAGTTGGAGGTAACTACTGAGGAAATCTAATAATGTATGACCACAATTCAAATACTCAGACCAGCAATTAGACTTAGAATGATGAACTGCCTTTAACTGTCATTTTGCATTATTGACACACTGTTTTCCTAATTAATGTTGTTCAGTTGCTTTGACGCGATCTTTTTTGTTTAAAGCGCTATATAAATAAAGATGACTTGACTTGATTAGACCACAAATATCAACAATATATTTAATTAGCTATCTAACATTTTAGTCTGTATGTGTTTTTCACCAAGCAGAAAAAAAATCTCTCCCTAACAAGCCACATATTTTGAGGCATCATTCAAGCCTAACACAAATAGTGTGTTTAAAACCTACAGTCAAGGGTTTGTTCAAATCCCCAAGAATGAGAAATAATAATAGTGACGCTTGTGTTAGCAAACACCACTAAATTAGATAGTGTGATGCTACTTTTATGAATTGCGTACCATGTGCAGCAGATTTGTTTGATGTTATGAGTCTGATGAAATCTGTGCTTTCCTTTATTTCATCCAGGAATTTGCTAGGTTCAGTATAATGATTCTTTTCCATTTTTAATTAACTCAAAGCCAAAGATGCCCACTAGTATGATTCAGTCACAAGCATGTTTTGAGCTAATTAGCATGATGTCAGTGCCATGCACTTGATTGTTAGAGATTTGTATTTGGCTCTTCAGATCTGAAGTGTGCAGTAGATAATATCCTAAGGGAAAGTGTCTGTCCTTGACTAGCAAGTGATATCACTCTCCCTGCTGCCATATATCTGATATCAGAATCGAGACTTGCCAAACAGTGCGGCTGAACCTATGAAGATTGCATCCTTTATCCAGTTCCTGGCAGTTTTTGCACAGAACAGAGGGAAATCTAATCTCATTTTGACAGACGTGTGAGCGTTAATCTCTTTGATCAGCCTGTGTGAAAGTTAACCTGACATCCAATCTGAAAGCATATGTGTTCTCGAGAAAAAAAAACAAAAAAACATTTGGTTTCATGCCACTGCTGTGCTGAGTCACTATGCAAAAACTGAACACAGGTTTTTTTTTTTTTTTTTTGCGAATAAAAAATTATAAAAAAAGCAATAAGCTTCTATAAAATGTTTTTAAGGGGGTCCTAAAACAAAACTGACTCTCCCAATATGGCAGAAGGCCTAAGCTGACTGCGAGAGTAAGCAGAGGCTGTGCTATGTTGTGGCATCTTGGACAAATCATTGATTTTTACAGTGCAACATGTTCCAAGATGGCGCACACATCAACGTGTCTGGAGCAGTTGAATGTGGCATCTACATTTACATATATATGGCTAGTAACATGTTAAATTATGTTAGCAATGTGTTAAATCACATGTTAGCAACATTAAATCATGCTACCAACATGTTGAAACATACTAAAAACGTGCTAAATTACACTAGCATCATGTTAGAAATGAGTTAAAGAATGCTAGCAACTTGGTTAAAAATGTCAGAAACATGCTAAATCATGCTAGCAATCTCCTTAAACATGTCACGTTTTATTGACTTTCTCTGACTTGTGAGAAAAACCTTCAGACGACAAAGCTTCATCAAGCCAACATTGAAGTTTGTCTTTAAACTTTTCTAGTTAATAATACAATTGCACAACATACTAGTTCATTAGCCTAACAGTAGGATGTTTAGCATTGTATTAAAACGGAATGTGCAGTCACAGTTGTGTCATTTTAAATGGCTTTGAGTGTACAGTAAGTCCAAAATTTAAAACAGAAAATACCTGATATTTATTCTGCATACTGTGATACTGTTGTCATCCCGCATGAGTTTATACATTGTGTACAATCTTCAATTTGAGAAATAAACAAGACAGTTGTTTATGAGCTCAAGCTGTAGTTCAACTAGTAAAATCCAATGATAACAATAAACATAAATGTAATGATTATCTTCTTATCCACCAGCTCATCTACTCTGTACATTTCCCGGTAATTAGCATTGTGATATTGGCCACAGCTGCAGAGGTAGCACTTTACAGGTGATTTGTCAAAGCTTTTAGGTAATCATCATTCTGCTCTTAATTGTTGGCTATGTTTTAATGAACTGTGAAGTTGGTCATGAGTGTAGACTTGCTTTTAAAACAACAGGTTGATGCTCTAATTTATGAGGGCTGTTCATGAGAATTTAATGAGGTCTGAGTTTTCATCTATAGCAAAACTTTCCTCTTTCCTCATGATTAATGCTGGAGACCATTCATTTATTCACATACAACATGGGTGCTTTCCATTGGAGTAAAAAGGAATTGACTGAGGTTTTGGAGGTTTACATGAAACAATTAAATCAAAAGTTGACTTGTGGCTTTTATTTCATGCCTAAATAAAGTTTTAACAGATATATGCATTTAAATTATACAGTATTTTCTTCTGGTAAAATGAACTATAAATATAGACCACTTATTATTCACATAGGACCTAACATTTCTTAATTAAATGCTGCATAGAATAAGAAAAAAATCAGTACATGTACATTGTTTGACAGACAGACAGTCTGAGAAAAAATAAAAAATCATGGTGTCATACTGATGTAACAGTGCAAGTATATTTATAAATGTAAGCCAGTAAGTAATGGGGTAAATGGGCTGTTTGATAATGTTAAATAATGTTAAAATGATAATTCACTGTACAAAATAAACCGTGTCTGTCATGTTTAACTAGTAAACCATGGTTAGTTTAGATCACTATTTTCAAACTTCCGTCAGAATCAGCAGTGTGTTGGCAGTTAGGCAATGCACAATGTTGTCTGTTATTCAACTTTAAAAGTCTAAAAAATTGTTCTGCAAACTTCTCACAAACAATGACATTATTTTATTTTATTTATTTAGTTATTTTTTTATTTTTAAATAGTAAATAAAAGTCAGAATTTGGACATGGACAGATTCTCAAGTTGAGATTACTTTCAAACGTCTCGGTTACATATGGTAACCCTCGTTCCCTGAAGGAGGGAACGGAGACGTCACGTCTGTGACCAACGAATTGGGATATTGCTTCGATGGAGCCAATGCACATTGACATGCAATTATTGCATCCAGCTGCTGCTGATCACAGCGTGAGTATAATATGGCAGCAGGTGCAATTCATACCAGGTTTTCTTTGAGAAGCCGAGCCGGTGACCCGGCCGCTCCGCTCAGCCGCATCCGGCTGCCAAGGGTGATGGAGGATCTCAACAGGGTCTACGGTACGGACACTCTGGAGCAGTCTTAGCAAGCTGACACTAACCGGGGCCTCTAGTTGCCACTACCCATTCGAGATGAGAACACAGGATGATACCGGCTCTACACGAAGGCTATAGAATCTAGCAAATGTGTTAGGGGTCACCCAGCCTGAAGCTCTACACATATCTGTCAGCGAGGCGCCATGAGCCAGCACCCAGGAGGATGCAACACTTCTAGTTGAGTGAGCTGATAAGCCAGGGCGATGGCATCCACAATCCAGTGGGCCATCCTCTGCTTAGAGATGGCATTCCCCTTCTGCTGGTCTCCGTAACAGAGAAAGAGCTGGTCTGAGGTCCTGAAGCTTTGTGTCCGGTCTACGTAGCATCTTAATGCTCGGATGAGATAGAGCAAAGCCGGGGCTTTGTTTGCCTCCTCTGAGGGCAGCGCTTGTAGGTTCACCACTTGTTCTTTGAAGGGTGTAGTGGGAACCTTGGGCACGTAGTCGGGCCGGGACCGAAGGATTACCTGGGAGTCAGCCAGCCCAAATTCTAGGCACGAATCGTCGACTGAAAATGCGTGCAGGTCCCATACCCTCTTGATGGAGGCCAGTGCAAGCAGGAGCAGAGTTTTCAATGAAAGAAACTTTAGCTCAACTGAATGCAAAGGGTTTAATGGGCCCTGCTGCAGTGACTTTAGCACTAGAGACAGGTCCCAAGAGGGTATAGGGGGGGCTGGGAAGGATTTCACCTCCTGACCCTCTAAGGAACCTGGTCATTCTTACTCAAAAACTTCCCTTTCATGGTGTCATGGTACGCAGCAATAGCATCAACCTGGACTTTGAGGGTGGAGGGAGACAGCCTTCGCTCCAGTCCTTGTTGCAGAAAGGAAAGCACGACTGCAATCGGTTATCTCCGGGGATCTTCTCGGTGAGAAGAACACCGCTCGATGAACAGGTTCCACTTCAAGGTGTGTCTCATAGACGGTGCTCTCACCAAAGTGATGGTGTTTGCTACCTCCTGGGGTAGGTCACCTAGAACCTCCGCATCCCGTCCAGGGACCAAACATGGAGTTTCCAAAGGTCTGGACATGGGTGCCAAACGGTGCCCTGTCTCTGAGTCAGTAGATCTTTCCTCAGAGGAATCAGCCAGGGAGGGGCTTTCGCGAGGAGCACTAGTTCGGGGAACCAGGTCCGGGTGGGCCAATACGGCGCCACTAGCAAGACTTGCTCCTCGTCCTCCCGGACCTTGCACAGTGTCTGTGAGAGAAGGCTCACTGGGGTGAAATGCATATTTGTGTAGGCCCCGTGGCCAGCTGTATGCCAGTTCATCTGTGCCGAGAACAACTGGCAGTGAGAGGTCTCTGGAGAAGCAAACAGGTCTACCTGAGTGGCTCCGAAACATCTCCAAATCAGCTGGACCGCCTGGGGATGGAGTCGTCATTCTCCTGGGAGCATTGCTCAAAACAGCTTGTCCGCTGTACGATTGAGCAGGCCCGGAATGTGAACAGCATGAAGTGAGCTCAGAACCTTCCAACTCCAAAGGAGGAGGTGGCGGGTGAGTTGTGACATGCGAAGGGAGCGCAGACCACCTTGTCGGTTCATGTACGCAATGGTCGCTGTGTTGTCCGTTCGGACCAGCACATGCTTGCCTCGTAAACGCCCTTTCAGAGGGTTCAAGGCAAGGCGCACTGCTAACAATTCTAGGCAATTGATGTGCCAATGCAGCTGCGGGTCCGTCCAAACCCCCAAGACTGCATGCCTGTTGTATGTGGCCCCCCAGCCGGTGGTGGAGGCATCAGTGTAAACCACAGCATGCCTGGAAATCTGTTCTAGGGTCACCCCTGCCCATAGGAATGCAAGATCTGACCATGGGGTGAAGGTTTGGCGATAGGCCGGTGTAACTTGGACCCCGTGAGTGCCATGCTTCCACGCCCACCTCTGGACTCGGCCATAAAGCCAGTGCTGGAGCGGTCTCATATGTAACAGGCTGAGTGGTATAAGTGCCGCTGCGGCCGCCATATGGGGCATATGGAGCCTCTGAAAAATTTCAGTGGGACTGCTGTCCTGCCCTTGAAAGTATTCTAGCAGGCTAGCACCGACCGCACACGTTCCTCTGTGAGGCACCCTGTCTGATCGACCGAATCTAACTCCATACCGAGAAAAGAGATCTTCGGCATCGGGGATAGTTTGCTCTTTTCCCAGTTGACCCGAAGGCCCAACAGGCTGAGTCCCTGTGCTCGCACAACTGATCCCAAGACTGTGCTAGTATAAGCCAATCATCTAGATAGTTGAGGATGTGAACACCTTGCTCTCTGAGGGGAACAAGAGCCGGCTCTGTGACTTTCATGAAGACATGGGGAGACAGGGACAGCCCGAAGGGCAAGACCTTGTACTGACATGCACATCACAAATGGTCTGTGGCACGGAAGGATCGACACATGAAAGTACACGTCCTTCAGGTTGATCACTGCAAACCAATCTCAGGGACGGACAGACCCGAAGATGCGTTTCTGCGTCAACATCTTGAACGGTAGGCGATGAAGGGCCCGGTTCAAAACTACCAGATCCAAGACTGGCCGTAACCCACTGCCTTTCTTGGGTACAATGAACTAAGGGCTGTAAAACCTCAACCTTATATCGGCTGGAGTAACCGGTTCTATCGCATCCTTCGCCAGCAGGACTGCAATCTCTGCCCGCAGAACAGGGGCATCGGCCTCTTTCACTGTAGTGAAGCGGATACCGCTGAACTTGGGGGGACGCCGGGCAAACTGAATTGCATAGCCAAGACTGATGGGCAGAAGCCAGCGAGATGGGCTGGGTAGCGCTGACCAGGTGCCTAGAAACTGTACAAGCGGGACCAGCAGAAACACAGCCATACCCGCAGTGGGGCAGTGAGGTGGAACACAGGGACCCAGTTCGGGCGGCTTGTGAGGCCTCCTGGGACCCAGAGATAAAGGAAACTGCTCTTTTGTCAAGGATTTGGGTACCGTCGGCCATGAGGTCAACGACGTGAAAAAAGAAACAAAAGTTTCTCCACCCGGCCCTCCTCCGGGTGAGGGAGTGATGCGTTCACCATCTCCTGAAGAGCAGATCCCTCCATTTCTGGGTTCCCCCGGCTGCTTGCTCTTCCGCTTGCTGCCAGGTTTGACAGGGACCTGGACAGTTGGCGACAAGCAGGCTGGGGCTCTGCAGCCGGCAGATGGGTGGAGGCAGCAGCTGCCCACCGGGGCAGGATGTGTCACCAAAGAGGCCGTTCTGGGACACAGGGGCATTGAGGAACCGAACCTTGTCAGCATCCCATGTCTGCCAGACACAGCCAGAGACCACAAGCGTGGACATTTGTGGTGACCTTTGTCGCTCGGAGCACAAGGTCAGTTGCAGTTGGGAGTTCTTTCAGAACTTCCGGATCATGACCACCCTCGTGCAGGTCCTTCAGTGCCTTGGACTGGTGCACCTGCAGTAACACTATGGCATTTAAGGTGGAAGTAGCCGCATAGGCACTGCCGGTTAGACCAGACGAATGCCTACAAGCCCGGGAAGGAAGCACCGGGTCTCCCTACCAGGAGGAGGCGAACTTAGGACACAATTGCATCGCTACTGCCTGCTCCACCGGGGGATCGCCAAATACCCCTTTGCTGCAGTCCCATCGCGGGTGGTGTGGGAGGAGGAGCTACTATCCCAGAGGGTGGTAGCGTGGCTGAATCTTTATTGGGAGCTCTCCCTCCGATGCTGAGATCGACATCTGGAAGGGGGGAGGTTCACTGGATACCACTGGTACGCTCTTTGAAGAGGTCCCAGTGTGTTCTGTGGGTCGCTCCACTGGATCGGATGTGCAAGAGGAGTGATGGTCCCCGGAGGATTAGTTCCCTGCGGGGTTTGCCACCAATGTAACCCTCAAACCGCCCGTGCTACTGCTGGAAGTGGTTCTCGTCTGTCGGCCGCCAGAACGAGCCCCAGATTGCAGCAACGGGACTCCACCCCCTGAAGGTAGCAGAGCCTGGTTCACAGCTCCGAGACGGTCATCTTCCCGCAGTGGGAACATGACTCATCCACGAAGGCCACCTCAGCGTGCATGATACCCAGACATGTGAGGCAGCGATCGTGACCATCACCCAGTGCCAGGTAACGACCGCACCCAGAAACGGACGGGTGAAACGGCATCCCTATCAGGACGATCCGTCGTCTTTACAAAGACGCAGCCGTGGAGCTCTTTTAGAAACATTTGCTCTTTAGGAAATTCTCTTTTAGTGCTGAGGCGCACAGAGGAGATGGCCGCTTGCAGCATGACAGGGGGTAGTGCAGCCTGAAGTGCGCAACCCACTCGACTCTGGAACGACAACCGCTGAAGCGCTGTCTCGCCAACACACGAAGCTTCCGAGAGTGTGCTGAACTCATAGTTCACGAATAGATACAGTTGAGCAGAACGATACTGACACTCGGCTCTGAAGCGAAAAGCTGGCATGCATTGCACCTGCTGCCTTATTATACTCACACTGTGATCAGCGGCAGCTGGATGCAATAATTGCATGCCAATCTGCATTGGCTCACTTAGTTTACACTCGAAGAAGATTGGTCTATCGAAGCGATATCCCAATTCATCGGTCATCGACGTGACGTCAAGAGTGACTGACTGAAAGGGAACCCAAGTTTCAGAGTTAGGCAGTGCCTCTCATGATTATTTCTGTCAACAAAGCACCTGAATGTGACAAATTCATAATTAATCTTTGGAAGAGGGAAGTAGTAAATTTTCCAATAGCACATGAAGGCAATATTATCATATTTTGGGTGTAATAGTATTGCTGATGGATCATAATGCTATTTTTTTGGAAATTTTAGACCTTTTTTTTTTCAGATTTTTCTCAGATTCTGTTATTTAGCAAGTGTAAATCTGGTTGTCAGCAAGTCGTGTTAGAGCTGGAAAATGAAAGCTTTAATCTTTCAGTAAACATTTAACCATGACAAAACGTTAAGCAATTCTGTGATTATAAAATAAAAGTCTGATCCAAAATCTTTACCCCCATCTCAACCCTTTTTGTACTAGTTATATGTGGATTTAAGCAACTTCAGAAAATGACAAATGGCTGCCAATGTCTTTAATCAAGAGACATTGTGATATGCCACCCACCTTGGGGCTTGAGAACAAATGCATAATGGATATGACATAGAGTTCCTAAACACAAACTGTGTCAGCAGCCTCCCAGGATGCGGGATGACAGCTTGTTGTTAATGGTGATAATGAGCAGGGACTGGGTAGCCACACCCGTGCTCCACATAAGTCAAGATGATAAGTTGCACGACCACAGCGTCCAGTGACACAGGACACATTCCATGTGGTACCATCTCCTGCTAATGCGTGATGTGTCTTTGAACAGCTGACAATGTGGAACATGGTCATAAACAGTGTGAAAAAAAAAAAAACACTTGAATATGCACGTGTGAGAGTATGATTGTGCCCTGGACTTTTAAATGTGCTGTTTGTTCTTAATCTGATTTGTGTGTCACTCGTCAATGTGTTATCATTATAGGTGGGTAACTGGGTAATTTTGAGTAATTTTATTTCACAGTTACGTGTGTGTGTGTGTGTGTGTGTGTGTGTGTGTGTGTGTGTGTCTGCACTTCAATGATATATAAATAAAACACGTTGATGTTGTTTGGCAAACTTAATGCACGACACCACATTCTCCCACCAAAAAAAACGAGTGCTGTTTTACCATGTGAAAAAACCTAAACATTCCTGTTATAATCAGCGAAGGTATCTACACTGAAAGTTCCAATTTTGCAAAAGAAAAACAAGCACTTCGAAATAGTCGAAAACTGTTTGAAAGCAACAGCAGGGAATTAGCTTGGTTTAATGTTTTAATTAAGATACTATCTAAATTGGTCTAATCCTGTTTCCCCAGATTCCACCTTGCAAACTCCTTAGAAGCAGTACATCAGCCTTTCCTGCCACTATCAAGTGAATGATATATTTATTTATTTTTTTCTAATCAGAATAAACGCAACAGGTTCTCTTTGAATTAGCTCTCTGTTGTTATAACATAACATCATCCTGTATCTCCCAAATCAAGGTGGCAGGCTGTATAGGTCCTTCTATTAGCAAGCATCAATAAATGTCATTCAAATCCCCACTCTCCAGTATGAGTCCAGAGTGGAGAACTTACTTTGACTATTAGAAAAATATCAATAATGGTAGCTCAGATAACACAGATTAGAGTGGAGCGTTCTTGCTGGAGGCGGCTTTAACCAGGGAGGAGATCGAAGATTTGTCAGTACTGTACTCAAGAGCCTTTATTACAACAGTAAAAGCCTTTCCATCGTGAATACTGCGGGTTGGCTGAAATGAAATGAATGGATGCAGCCTATTACACTCTTTCTGAGTGCTATGCTGAATTGACAGTCAGTTATTGACAATGGTTTTTGTGACGTGAGGTACTACAGTGGATTCTTTGATAAAAATGAAATAAGTGGAATATCAGTTATGTAAGTTCTAGTCTTTTTTTATAATGAGTCGATAGCTCTTTTTATAAAGGCCCTGTGTTCTCACTCCCAAGACATCAAATATTGCCGAATGAACCATCGTTGCCTAATGGTGAGGAATAACATTAGCGACATTGAACCTCTGGCTGAACCGCTACAGTAAAGGCTCCACAGAAGTGAAAGTAGAAGTCAGAGCATGAAAGCAACACAAGCAAGTTTTGAATAATGCCATAATTATTCTCAGAAAATGGCCTTATTACATTTTTAGCAAGTGTTCTAGGGAAATCCCATCTAGTTTTGTTACTTTTAGTGATTTTTAGCTAAATAGACAAACTTTATTTACCGTACCCATTAGGACTGCATGATTTGGATAATAAATAATCAGATAATGTGATTTGAACTGTCCTATAATAATAATAATAATAATAATAATAATAATAATAATAATAAGTAGCATCTCATATTTCTGCTTAAATAAACAGAATTTGTTGAAACAATTTTATCAATTTGCATTCTTGCTGCATACTATATCCAAAAATCTATGCTGAAATTAGAAATTGTTAGACTTAAGTACAAAATGATGCTCAGATGTAACATGTATGTTCATGTTGTATATACATGAATGTTCTTTAAACATTTCAGTATATTAAGATACTAATGCCCATGTTTTCATCTGAAAGGTCACATGTAGGATTACTGTGTGTTATATGACACCTTTGGCTTGAACACATCTCTTTTTACTAATCTGGGAACTGCGTCTCAGTGCCTATAATACAGTATCAGTAATTACCAGTGACTCCACAGGGCTCACAACGAGTCCAATTAATACATCAGACAATTCACTCCTCCTCTCTCATCCCAAAATCCTCTCAATATCACTGACGTAAATGTTAATGGGCTGGAGAGGTGTGAAGCACTATATTAAGTGAGCACGTAGCCTATGATTATAATCAGGGCTTGCCTGTTCCTGATTGACTATCAGCCGGTTCCCATCATCAAGTTACAGGCCCCGTCTGCAGTCACAGGGGTTTCTGTGGGAGATCTCCACACATTTGTCGATTGGACACAAAGACTCACTTTCCTACAGATATTGAGCAGACAGGAAGCGCTGGTTGTTTGGGTTGTGTTTTTACAGTATATGGATTATTTTTGGACTCCAGTGGACTTGCTACAGATTTTGGGATGCAAGTTCTTTGAGTCATTTAACTGCCCAACCGAAACAACATATCTACATGGTTCTCAACTGGTGGGACATAGATTTGCTATGGGTCTTGGACAGAAGGAAATGAAAATTACCAAAAATTGAGGGAATACATGCAGGATATCATAATGAAGAGTCTTTTGTAAATTTTCAAAATTAGGAGATTTTTTTTTTTCCTTTGTTGTTAACATCAAACGTTGGCTGTGAGTCTAAAAAACTCCCGTACTCAGATTTATCTGTCACTTCGTAAAAGCTTTATATATTTACCCCATTGCTTGTTTCATGTGTTAGGCTGATAAATAGGGATGCAACGATTATAGATTTTGTTGGTACGATTATTATCTATTATCTATTATCTATTATCATTATTTCACAAAATGATTAATGTTTAAAGTCACATGGAAACTCTTTAGATATTAAAGTGTTATTTATTTCTGCCTTTTGAAAAAGAAATAACACAGTAACCAATTATACAGGACAAAATAATAATAATAAAGACAAACAAAGGTCCATCTCTCCAAATGGAATTAAAAAGGTGACCTCTGCTCTGTAAACATGCATGTCAGTATTTCCCTTTTGAAAATAACTAATGAAAGCAGATCACAAAAGTATTTAGTGTTGTCAGTTTGTACATTCTTTACATTTTTTTTGGACCTGAGGCAGATAACTGGAAACATGGTGGAAAAAAAAAAAATAAAATCTTGTTGGTTTTTGACTCATGATTAATACTGTAAAAGGGGTAATAAATAACAATGTTAATGAAGTATTATTAATATAAGACTATTAAGTTTATTTATCCCACAGGGGAAACTATTAATAATGAGGGGAATAAGCTGAACTATTATTGTAATCAACTGTCATCCATACGTATTCTTTTTACTAATTTTTATAATAATTGATAGGATTTTACATGTGGCCTGAGACAATCATGTGTATTATTTTGGTTTGTGAGATCGGAGATCGCGCTGCGCACACATACACACATTCAGGAGGACACCAACTTGTTGTGAATGCTTCCCCTCAACTTTTATTAATAAAATAGCTTAGATACTGAATTGCTACATTATATTCATCAGCAACGAGGGGGTAAAATCACTAAGTAACTAAACACATGTTTGTAGAGAGATGCACTGATGCAGGTTTACACACACACACACACACACACACACAAGGCTTGTTTAAGATGAGCAAAATCTGCGCAGAACCGATCACCGGTGATCACCGCGAGATGCATGCCGGTTACAAAAGTGTCCGAGTTACGTCTGCCTTGCTTTGATGTCATGCTGACGTGTGCCAAAAAACTCTCGCGACAGCGAGGCGGCTGTGTCAGACTGAGAAGTCGAGCGCAGTTGCTCTCCACTGACTGCGCTATTCAAAAGCATGATGGGAAACGACTGACTGACGACACAGCTTCATGCTCATTGGCTGAGAATGTCAACTGATACATTTTCTCTTTATTCTAAGAGTTAGATTATCCATTTATTTATTTATTTATATTTACATGTGAACTAAACAAAAACAAAACATGCCTAGTGAAGTTAAGAATTAGGACATGCGTTTATTTTATTTTATTTTTCTCTTAATTAGAATTCTTCCTTGTAATTTTCACTTTATTCTATTGTATGTTTGTGTGAATTAATAAATCAATCCATTAAAAATATACATGCACACATACATATCTAAATTGACTGTTTAGCCATTATGCCTCATCTTTGTGTGGTTTCATCTGAGAAGTGGCAGGGTCTGGCTTAAAACAAGGGAAGACATTCTGAAGAATGTTTGCTACAAAACAGTTTTGACTTGCATAGTATGGAAAAATACTATGGACGTGAAATGGTTGCAGAAACCTGCTTGTTTGCAAACATTCTTCTTAATTTTCTCCTTTGTGTTCAGCAGAACAAAGGAATTGATGCACATGATGACTAAACAGTAGTATTTCAATTACATCCACTTCGTCTGCGATAAAAAAACGCGAACGCGATCTCCTTCATTGCTGACGTTTGCAGGCAACAAAACAGCGAGATTCAGGAAGTGTCCGACTTCAAAGGTCTTTTTTGACCCCTCCCCTTACAGCAGCCGCCTACTCTCGCCTACATTTCAGGCGAGGCAAGGCGCATCTCAAACAAGCCTACACACACAATTCTCTCTCTGTAGCTCTCTCTCTCTCCCGATTGAATAATTAATTCAAGTAGCTAAATGTTGAAATTTATTCATTCAAATAAATGTGATCTTACCGCACTATTTGATCTCTGTCTGATCTTAAGTGGGCAAAATGTTCCATAGCTTCGCATCAGTCTTGCCTTCACGTTGTTCATTAAAATAATTTAAAGCCGTGTATTCGCTCTTTAGCAGAAGTTTTTTATGCCGATATTTAAATGTCCTTCTTTGTGTACCCAAAATAATCCCACTTTATCGACTTAAGTCATTTCTCTGGTGGAAATAAAGGATCACTGTTTTGTTCCTCTGTCATAGTTAATCTAGTGTGTGTAGTAGCCTCCATGTCTCTAATAAGCACAGCATTTTAAGCTGGTGCACCGCTAGTGTAACTTTGTTTTCGTCTTGCACAAGTTGCAACTGTTTCATTCCATGCAACAGAAACACTCGGTGTCGCGGAGCCTTTACGATTAATTAAGCATGCCGTTTTAAAGTGCAGTTAATCATGAAACTGGTTAATCGCTGCATCCCTACTGATAAATAACACTTCTCCTGTTATTTGTGGATAACAGTTTACAGTATATAAGCATTACAGTATAACTGAAAGACATTATTTTTAATATTTAATAGGCTCTGAAATATATAACAGCTTTTAATTTAAGTGATTTTAATACAATCTTTACATAAACTATAGCCTATTATATATGCATGAACTATACATAGGCCTATTAATCTTTATTCAAGCTAAAAAAAATTAATCAGCGACTAGAAGAGTCCAAGGATTTCTCTTTTTCTTTTGTTCTTTGATTTACATCTATGACAGACTTCACCAGGTTTCACTTTAAAAGCAGCACTGTCTCTTTAAAAACTGATGCATATGCATATCTCATCTGACACATATCCGATTTTCTCCTAACTCTTTAAAGTCATTTAAGACTTTATAATTCATTAAAGACTATGTTTACAAGGTAACTTGCCAAAACCGTGCATTTTGAAATAACTGTCTGTGTTTTCATCCGTTGATGCGCTACTGGTGCGCTGTCTAAAGCGGCTCAGCGTATGCGTACAGCCGATCGCGCAGCCTTTCAAACTATACTTCACTGCATTTTGTCGCCACATTCTCGGGTTATAAAGAATAAAGAAGGGAAAAGTAAATCTTCCGAAATGAAGCAGCAATATCTTCTCAGGTAAAAGTTATTAGAACCGTGTCTAGGGACAAGCTGGCCATCACTGCTCTGACCTTATCAGCCCATTTGTATCCTATTATTTGATTTGCTCTTGTCACTTATGACAGAACAGCTAATCACTATGATCTTGTCTTCGGAAAAGATTATTTTATTCGCTTATGTCAGAAACAGCATATCTCTTTAAAAACTGCCTTTTGTTTTCACTTCGTTGCATTGTTATAATTTGTAAAAGTTATACCCGCCAACTGGCGACTGACACTGTTACACTGACTCGCCAACGCTGATTTTTACTCACATTTGGCGCTTGGCGAGTGATAATTTTAGGCCCTATATATATATATATATATATATATATATATATATATATATATATATATATATATATATATATATATATATATATATATATATATACAGTATATATATTATAGCTAAACTGTGAACCAAAAGAAACACCGATTTAAATATTAGTATTATAGCTAAACTGTGAACCGACAGGGAAAACCGTCGATCGGCACATTAAGACTACTTTATATTTAACTACATTAACACTGTCATCAAGCCGGTCTTTTGGATAATCAATTTCCCCAGAAAGATAAAGATATAGAAGTTAATGTAACTTTTTTTTTTTTTTTTTAGTTGTGCTTCTTAGTATTTTTGTATATAAAATGTGTCACAGTTTCCACAAAAATACTAAGAAGCACAACTGTTTCAACAATGATAATAATAATAGGTTTTTTTTTTTTCTTTTTTTTTAAGCACCAAATCAACATGATTTCTAAAGCATCATGTGACACTGAAGACTGGAGTAATGGCTTCTGAAAATTCAGTTTTGCCATCACAGAAATAAGTCACATTTTAAAATATATTAAAATCTATTGAATTCTTTGTAAAACATTAAAAACCTTTGAATAATAATAATAATAATAATAATAATAATAATAATAATAATAATAATAATAATAATAGTAATAATAATAATAATAATAATAATAATAATAATAATTGTTGTTGTTATTATTATTATAAATCATTGTTTTATTCTAAGGTTTTTTTATTTAACTTTTGGATAAACAATTTTGTGTATCACTTTACAACATTCAGTTTGAAGTAGTTAACATGAACTAATAATGAACAATACTTTTATAGCACTTATTAACAGTAGTCAATTTGTTGTTAGTTTAATGATTTTGCTAATGTTAACAAATCACACCTTTTTTGTAGATTGCACAATTTGTTAATTACATTTCTGCACACCTCAGTGTCCAATGTAAAATCAAAGTCTTGAAGTAAAACCGGTTGACAACCACTGGTCAAGCTAAACAACTGAATAAGAAAAAAAAAAAAAACATATCTCATCATTCGGTATTCTAGCAGTTTGTGAAAGAAAACATAATGTTGTGAAAGTGTCATAGAAACCTCATTGAATCAGTCTTTCCTTTGAGGCAGCTCCGGTCAGTTGTTGCAGGAGGAAATATCTGTTAGTGCAGTGGTTTTCACTCCCAGTGCTCAGGATCCTCAGCCCTGCACAATTTTTTTTTTTTTTTTTTTTTTTTTACATACCTGCTTTAGATCACCAGCTTATTAGGAGAGAGCTCCATGAACTCAGATAAGAGAGACCTAGAAAATGTGCAGTGCTCTGGGTCCACAGGACCAGTAGTGAAAACCACCGTATGACTGTTTCCTGAAGATAAGTTCAACACAAAGTTAGACAAATACATTGCATTTCTTTTTTACAGATGATTGGAACATATGGCCCTGTCTCTTCCTGGCTCTGCATCCGGAATTATGAACGAATGGTTCTAATTCCCCACTGGCAGTGTTAGCTCATGATGTAACAGTATCCCTGCAGGCAGGAATCAGTTTCAGCTTTCTTTTTTTTTTTAGAGAGATAACTTACTTCTCTCCCGGAGCTTTACACTAGCAGTTATTTTAACTCAAATAAGCCACCACTTGTTTATAGTTACTTCTTTCCACTCATGACTTCCCGTATGGATCATTTCTTTGGCAAAACGAGATGGAGCTGCCCATTTGAGACATACCATTGCAATTACTTTTCTCACCATCCGCCCTCGATTTTCGATTTCTTCTCCTCCTACAGACCTCAAACGAGAGCTTCCCAGAAAATTTAGAACAGTAGAGCAGCATTAGTCATTACTGAACGACGTCGGCAGCTGAGATTACGGAGATGTAGACGACTATGCTGCATAGTCATGGAAGAAGAGGCTATTTGTTTCATCACATGCATACATGGGCAAATTCACAGTCACACCAGTTGAATAGTTATTTTACTGGCATGAATAAACTTTAAATTAGTGGAAGAGTTATAACCTGGCATATGTACAGAAACAGTGTATTCAAGCATACTTTTTGGCATTATAAAAAAGTGATGTGACATGACATACAGCCAAGTATGGTGACCCATACTCGTGCTCTGCATTTAACCCATCCAAAGTGCACACACACAGCAGTGAACACACACACACTGTGAACACACACCCGGAGCAGTGGGCAGCCATTTATGCTGCAGCGCCCGGGGAGCAGTTGGGGGCTCGGTGCCTTGCTCAAGGGCACCTCAGTCGTGGTATTGCCGGCCTGATACTCGAACCCACAACCTTAGGGTTAGGAGTCAAACTCTCTAAACACTAGGCCACAACTAAAATAGGCATTATATGAAAATTCACCCTGTTTATTCTCTAAATGCATGTTATAAGTCTTATTGTGAACAGTTCATGAGCCGATGATGTAAATCAGGTGTATTTTATAAGGAGTTCAAAAATGTAATTTTTTATTCAGCAAGGATGCATTAAAATTGCACTGTTCACATGCTTTGATGACGTTTCCACAGTTATTAACTGATTGTTTTATTAGTTTTATACTTCATACTATAGTATACTATACTATAATTTGTGTTTTATTACCTTAAAATACAGAAAACTAGTTAACGCTGTTCCACAAGTGTTTTTAATACAACAGCTCAGAGAGTGAAGACAAATTTGACAGCTTTCTCTCTTCTCTCTCTCTCACTTCTGGTGCGAGTGTGAGCATGGGTAGGCGGAGTGCTGTGAGTGAAACTTTTCCCTTTTTTCCCTCTCTTTGCTGTGTCTATCCTAAACTGCGTGTTTCTAGTTGTTGTTTTTTTGTGCATGCTATCCGCTTTATTAATTATGGTGAGTGTGGAAGATTGTTTAGCAATTGGAGAGGTCGTGGGGCATGGGAGTGTGCTTTCCGCCTCAAGAATGAACAGTGCCATGGTAGTTTTTCTTGACAGTATAGATAAGGCTAATTAAATAGTTGAGCATGGAATAGTTATCAGTGGTGAACTTGTCCCTGTTCTGCCCCTTTCTCTACCAGCTAAGCGAGTCACTTTGTCAAATGTCCCACCATTTGTGAGCGATGATATTTTAACTCAGGCTTTATCTTGATATGGTAAATTGGTTTCTCCGATCAAAAAGATCCCAATCAGCAGTGTCACCTCTGTTGAAACATATCGTTTCTTTTAGGCGTTTCGCTTACATGATTACTAAGGATATCGCGGATTTGGACATGTCATTCAATTTTCAGACGGATGATTTTGATTATGTTGTTTTTGTCACCACTGCAAAGATGAAATGTTTTGGTTGTAACAATTTTGGGCATTTAATTTGCAACTGTCCAGACAAAGTTGCAGCAAATGAAAGGAATGTGGTAATTGATAATTCTGAAAGTGGTGATGGGGCTGATGTTGCCAGTGCAGCTGCGGATGGAATCCCCGGGGGAAGGCTCGGTGGTGGTGGCTAGAGGTTTATCCAGTGTGTCTGCGACTGGATCGACCTCGTCGCATCGGCCATTGGTTTCGGCTCACACTGAAACGCTTTCAGATGCTGGTGTCAAGGATCTAGCATGTGTGGCAAAATGTTCTGGAAATAATAGTGATGAGCAAAATGATAGAGCTACAGGAAATACTTCAGCACAACTGCAAGAGATGTGTGAGGAGAGTAACTGTTTTAGAATGGAAAAAAGGGCAACCTATTTTTAAAGTACCCCAAAAAAGGAAGAAAAGTGACAAAGTACTAAAAGTAAAAAAAAAATTTATATATATATTTATATATATATATATATATATATATATATATATATATATATATATATATAAAGTGAAATGCATAAGGATGAAGAGTAGTATACTGAAAGTGATGGTGAGTCTTCTGACTCTTGTGTGTCTCTCTCTCAATGCGAGTTTGCTGACCAAAGTTATGAGCTTGACGAAATAGAGTTATTCCTCAGGTCGACTAAAAATAAAAGAGGTGTGCAAGTGCAGGAATATTTTCCTGATCTAAAACAGTTTGTTGAAAATGCGAAGGGCTTAAAGGGATAGTTCACCCAAAAATGAAAATTATGTCATTAATGACTCACCCTCATGTCGTTCCAAACCCGTGAGACCTCCGTTCATCTTCGGAACACAGTATAAGATATTTTAGATTTAGTCCGAGAGCTTTCTGTTCCTCCATTGAGAATGTATGTACAGTATACTGTCCACATCCAGAAAGGTAATAAAAACATCTTCAAAGTAGTCCATGTGACATCAGAGGGTCCGTTAGAATTTTTTGAAGCATCGAAAATACATTTTGGTCCAAAAATATCAAAAACTACGACTTTATTCAGCATTGACTTCTCTCCCGGGTCTGTTATGAGCGCGTTTACAACACTGCAGTTTAGTGATATCCGGTTCGCGAACGAATCACTCGATGTAACCGGACCTTCTTGAACCAGTTCACCAAATCGAACTGAATCATTTGAAACGGTTCGCGTCAACAATAAGCATTAATCCACAAATGACTTAAGCTGTTAACTTTTTTAACATGGCTGACACTCCCTCTGAGTTCAAATAAACCAATATCCCGGAGTAATTCATTTACTCAAACAGTACACTGACTGAACTGCTCTGAAGAGAGAAGTGAAGATGAACACGAGCCGAGCCAGATAACGAACGAAACATTGACTCGTTCTCGAGTCAAGAACCGTTTCTGTCGGACGCGTCCGATTCGAGAACCGAGGAGCTGATGATTCTCAATGGAGGAACAGAAAGCTCTCGGACTAAATCTAAAATATCTTATACTGTGTTCCGAAGATGAACGGAGGTCTTACGGGTTTGGAACGACATGAGGGTGAGTCATTAATGACATAATTTTCATTTTTGGGTGAACTATCCCTTTAATGGCAGAGGGTTCTTTCACGAACAAGGAAGTCTACCGTTTAAAGAAAATTGTGAGAATTCTTAACAATGCCCTGAATAATGACATTTGTTAATTTTATGAGCAGAAATGCTATTTTTTCTTTGCTTTTTGGTTTGTTTTTATTTTTTATTTTTTATTTTTTTTGTTATGAGTGAAGTGCATTTAGCCACTTTGAATGTCAATGGTGCAAGAGATTCTAGAAAAAGAACAACAATATATGAAGTAATTAAACAGAAAAATATTGATGTTGCTTTTTTATAAGAAACCTACAGTGATGTGAAAAATGCTGTTGACTGGTTAAGAGAGTTTGATGGCACTGCTGTGCTAAGTCATAATAATTCTGTCAGTGGGGGAGTGGCCATTTTATTTGCAAAGAATTTTAGTCCTATTTCTTATATAGTTGATGAAATTGTTAAAGGTAGGCTCTTGAAAGTTTGAGCAGTTTTAAAAATTATGTGTTTATTTTTATTTGCGTGTATGTTCCAACTGTACTAGTTGAAAGAAAAGACTAGTTTTTTTTTTTTTTTTTTAGACAGACTGTGTTCGACTTCAAAAAACTGTTGCCATGAAGATTTTTTGTTTCTAGGTGGTGATTTCAATTGTGCTGAGCTCAATTTAGATAGGAATCCTATTGAGCCTCATTTAGCTTTGCGTAACCGTCTTATTAATATTATTAAAGAAAATATGAATTATGTGATATTTGGAGATCTTTAAATGGCAGTACACTTGGGTTCACACACGTTATAATGGTATATCTTTGGCCAGACTGGATAAACTTTACAGCTTTAATTTTCATCGTAACATTTTTAGTAGGTGTTATATTTTGCCAGTAAGTTTTTCAGATCACAGTATGGTGCATTGTAAGTTTATTCTAAGCTCAATTAAACCCAAAAGTGCATATTGGCATTTTAACACTAAGCTGCTGAAAGATATCTTTTTTAGGGAATCATTCAAGGCCTTTTGGGAAGTTTACAAAACAATGAAGTGTTGTTTTCATTCATTACAACAGTGGTGGGACTTTGGTAAGATCCAGATAAAGCAGTTTACGCAACAGTACACTCACAACTTCAATAAGGAGTTGGCTCGGTCCTTAGAAATTTTGGAAAAAGAGATACTTGAATCTCAGAAATTGGCTCATTCTACTGCTCTAAGAAGAAAGCACAGTTAGCAGATCTACTGGGGTATAAAACGCAAGGGGCTCTGGTTTGTTCACACTTTCAAAGCATTGATCAGATGGATGCACCTTCCAAATACTTTTTCAACTTGGAAAAAAAGAATGGGCAGAGGCGTTTTATTTATGCACTGCATTCTGAAAATGTCTTTTTGTTGATTCAGGGCGTTGTGTGGAAAGTGTCTTCTTCGACAGCTTACCTAAAGTCTCTGAGGAGGTTAATGTGGAGCTTTCAGGAGTGTTAACCCTGGGAGAGCTTTTCAAGGGCCCTCAAAGCATGGAGTCTGGGAGGGCACCAGGAGTGGATGGCTTCCCAGTTGACTTCTATAAGGCTTTTTGGTTGGAGCTGGGAGAGGATCTGCTTGAGGTACTCAGTGCCAGCTTGTTAGAGGGCAGGTTGCCGCTGAGTTGCCGGAGGGCAGTTATCACCCTTATTCCGAAAAAAGGGGACCATACTGATATTAAGAACTGGCACCCTGTCTCGCTTCTTTGCAGTGACTACAAACAGCTTTCCAATGTTTTGGCTAATAGACTGGCTGGGGTGTTGGATCAGGTCATCCATCTGGACCAGACGTATTGTATCCCCAGTAGATCTATTTTTGATAATGTTTCTTTAATTCAAGATATTTTTCATGTTTCTAAATTGTTAAATCTAGATTGTGGCTTTTTATCTCTGGATCAGGAGAAGGCTTTTGATTAAGTTGAGCATTCTTATTTGTGGAACACTTTAGCTGCTTTTGGTTTCTGTAAAAAAAAATGTAGGTATGATCAGAGTACTTTATTGTGACATTGAGAGTGCACTGAAAATTAATGGTGGCTTATGTGCTCCTTTTCGGGTTCTTAGGGGTGTCAGACAAGGTTGTTCCTTGTCTGGAATGTTGTACTCTTTGGCTATTGAGCCACTTCTTCAACAAACAAGAAGAAATTTATGTAGCTTGTGTTTATCAATTTGTAATAATAATATTCATTTGTCAGCTTATGCTGATGATGTTGTGGTGTTGATTAGTAAACAAAGTGATGTGCAGTCTTTGCTTAAATTAATTATAGATTTTAGAATGTTGTCTTCTGCTAAGGTTAATTGGCAAAAAAGTAATGCTTTATTGTTAGGTCAATGGTCTAATGGGATAACTTTTCTTCCTGATGGGTTGTGTTGGGGCAGGGGAGACTAAAATATTTAGGAATCTATTTGGGAGATGATAGTGTTTTACAGAAAAAAGTGTGAGGGGGTGTTGGAAAAAGTCGAAGGGCGCTTGGATAAATGGAAGTGGTTGCTACCAAGTATGTCCTACAGAGGGCGGACTCTTATTTTCAACAATTTAGTCGCATTGGCATAGATTGGCATGTGTAGACCCTTCTTCACAGTTTTTATCTGAAGTTCAAGCCATTCTTGTGAATTTCTTTTGGGATAAACTACATTGGGTGCCACAGAGAATTTTATACCTCCACAAAGAAGAAGGTGGACAAGGTTAAATTCACTTTACAAAGTAGGGTTGCTGCTTTTCGTTTACAGCTTTTACAAAGATTTTTGGATGGTTCAACAAATTGTAGCTGGCGTTCTGTTAGCTGCACAATTCTGTTTTGGACTGGATAAATACAGTAACTCTTTTTAATGGATCCGACAAAGTTGGATTTATCAGAACTACCTATTTTTCATCAGAATCTCTTCAAAGTGTGGAGTTTTTTTGTGTCCATCAGACTGAGAACTTTTTTCTCTCCAATGGTTATTACTGGAGCCATTGATTCTTGGGGCCCGCTTGGACATTACTGCATGCTGTAACCTACAAGGATGCAGTACCTCTCTTCGGGAATCCAGAATTTTCACTTTGGGACATTTATTGACTTTAACTGGGCCTCACTTTGAGCATGTGAAGGCAACTTCCAAGTGTTTGGGTATTAGATCTATTTACTTGCTCTCACAGTTTTTAACTAAGTTAAGACTATGGTTTACAGTTGAAAAAGACCATATGTTGAAGGACTTTTTTGCAGGGGTTAGTGTTCCTGATATTGAGGATCCCCTTTCCTGTTTATTTGTGCAATCCATTCTTGATGAGAATATAGGCCTAAGTTTTCTTGTAAAATCATGTGAATCTTTGGTTTTAGATTTCTTGTCATGTGAGGGGTAAAAAAACTGTATAGAGCCTGTGTTTTGGTCTTTAACAAGAAGTCTTTTATTAGCAGAATCGATACACCATGGCGTTCTGTTTTCAGTTTGAACAATGATGTAAAACCCGAATGGAGATCTTTGAATAAGCCACCATTGTGGAAGAGGGTAGGTGATATACAATGGAGGGTTTTGCATGGTGCCATTGCTGTTAACTCTTTTATCTCAGTGATGAACCCAGAAGTTGATCCTGAATGCCCTTTCTGTCTCCAAAGAGAAACTATTTTTCATACTTTCATGCACTGTTTTAGATTAGGTCCTTTATTTGTTAAGCTAAAAGAATTGTTTGGTAGGTTTAATGAATTTTTTTTTCTATTAATACTTTTATTTTGGGTTTTAAATATTTTCAGGAAAAAAAAAAAAACGTTTTGTTTGTCAACTGTTGAATTTTATTTTAGGACAAGCAAAGTTGGCTGTGTATATTAGCCGGAAAAATAAGATTCAACAAAGGTCTAGTGATGATGTTTATGTGTGTTTTCTGACTTTGGTCAAATCGAGAGTATTGATTGACTTTAATTTTTATAGATCTAGGAAAGATCTTTTCACGTTTGAACAAATTTGGTGTAGTCATGGCGCTTTGTGCACATTAGCTGAAGATAGTTTGGTGTTTTTCTTATAATCCCATGGCGTTCTGTTTTCTTTAATGTGTTTGCTGTATGCATTGTTTTTTAAGTCATTTGTGCAGTGTTTTTGAGTATTTGTAAATAAAGTGTTTTTTTTTTTAAAATCAAATCAATCTCTCTCTCTCTCTCTCTCTCTCTCTCTCTCTCTCTCTCTCTATATATATATATATATATATATATATATAAATCATAGCATTTATATAAATGCTGTCATGGATTTTTTTTGGTCTTAACTACTTGATAGCGGTTACGCATAGCAGTTACGCATGTCAGGTAGTAATTTAAGTGCACAAAACTGGCCCAGGTCGGAAAAAAGAGTGCCCTCAACACAGAATAAATCTGGAATTTTTCAGCATGTTTTGATGATTTCTTGAATTCTTGAATGAAATATGAAGGAATATGAATGCCACAAAAAAAGGGAAAAAAGGAGGAATTAAATGTTAAAATTTTAAATAATTTATAATATATATATATATATATATATATATATATATATATATATATATATATAGAGAGAGAGAGAGAGAGAGAGAGAGAGAGAGAGAGAGATAGATAGATAGATAGATAGATAGATAGATTTAATCAAAACAAACAGCAATGTGGATGCAAATCAATCTTTGTAAATTCTCCATATCAAACTCCTACATTTGGCTGTTATAAAAATAAAAAGAGAAGCCCTTATTTTATTTCTTGGGTAATTAGAAGATGGCCTATTCTGCTCCCCATGCCTTCTAACTGTCCCTACCCACAAGACAGAGTTTCCCAGAATACCTCCACTCGCAGATGAAGCTCCTAACAGTAGCTGTTGTTTCTCTGCAGAGGCCGTTTGGTCTCCAGCAGCCTCTCTGTCCTGCTGAGGTCACTGTGCTGGAGTCATCATTGCCCGGAGCCGCTCTAATCCCCGTCCCCTGGGTGACATTACACTTCATCTGCCTCTTTTAATTAATGAGGAATTCAAAGAGAGCCATCTGATCCTCATCCTTTTTTTTTTTTACCAGGATGGGCTTTTAAACAATTAGCAAGAGGTGGACACCATTTCATCTCGCTGTTATTAGGACAGACATCCACTGTAAGAGAGCATGCACTATTTCAGAGATGGTGGCCTTACATTATTATTGTCAATGTTAACTTCAAAGTGAGGGTGTACATCTCTCTTCATTTTATCCCTCTCGCTGCTGCTATTTCATCATCAATGGAATTACACAGACAAAGTCATCTCACCGTGTGATCTGAATACTAGTGTGCCTCATAGTCAGAGACACTTGGAGTTTTAACAAGCTCAGAACTTATTTGATTTGATCAGTTTCTCAGTGTTAAACGGATTTGTTCTACATATATCTTTAAGAGTCAATTATGGCCACATATACATTGGAATGTTTTGGGGTGACAACCAAATTTAAAGCACATAAACTAGAGTTTCATCGGAACAGATTTGGAGAAATTTTGTATTACATTCCGTGCTCATCAGTGGATCATCTGCAGTAAATGGGTGCCGTCAGAATGAGAGTCCAAACAGCTGATAAAAACATCACAATAATTCACCAGTAATCTCATGACTCCAGTCCATCAATAAACATCTTGTGAAGTGAAAAGCTGAGTGTTTTTAAGAAACTCATCTACATCTTGGATGGTCTGAGGGTGAGCTAATTTTCAACAAACGTTCATTTTTTGGTGAGCTGTTCATTTACGGCTGGCAAGAAAATAAAATGTTTGGTCATTCATCACATAATATTGATACTAAATGTTTTTAACGTAATTGTATCACCAATTTAGCATGGAAATACATGCATAAAATTACCTTCTAAAGTGAAACACAAATGAGACCAAAGTTCTCATTCAAACAAAGAAACAGACAAGAAAACATAATTTCACACTAAATTAAGACAGAGCTAAATGTGCCAGTTATTATAATGGGTTTACTGTGTGTTACAATTGCTGTAAATTTATTTAAATTAAAAAGTGCTATGAGGGGTCATTTTAGAATTGTAAATATATATATATATATATATATATATATATATATAATAAAATCAAGACAACATTGAATATATTGAAGTTGCCATTATATTTGGATCCTGAAGCACAATCAGATGAGAAGCACTGATATACATAACAGTGTAATAGTTTTAACTATTACGCCTTTATTAAAAGAGGAAAATATGAGCTGATATAATTGCCATAGAAAGGATATCTTCCTCCTGTCTGTCAACGTGGGATTTTTCCTCAGCCTTATGACTGATCTAGGCTTAAATTGGAGTTCTGTTGCTCCTGTTTTTACATTGTTAGTGGGGGAGAGAGAAAGACAGAGAATTTTCGATGAGAGAGCTCATGCACACAGCCTGATGTGGAGAAGCCAAGTGCAATGAACTTTAGACAGGCCTTGACGCAAGCCTGCATTACTAAATATACACAGGAGTACCACTCCCACTGGAGTCTATTACACACACACACACAGCTCCTTTCTACTCAAGAAGTCACTCCAATAAACTACTGAATGGAAGCATTTTGTCAAGCATGCAGTGCTATAAATGTTGGCTTTATGGGATATGGGTTTTAATATCTCGTATTGCTGTAGTTTATAATGTAGTAGAACGCTGCTTATCAAATGAGAGCAGATTTAAATTATAAAACAAATAAATAAGCTGCAATGAAAATTCTGTCATCATCTATTTATGGTCATGTCGTTCAAAACCAACATGATTTTCTTCACTGGAGCACAAATGGAGATGTTTATTACAATGTTCATGCTGCTCTTTTCCATACAATGAAAGTGAAATATATTGAAGTCCGTTTTGGCCTCAGAATAAATGAATGAATGAATGTAATTGTGACTTTTTAGTTAGACATTTCAGACCCACAAAAAAATAAATAAATAAATAAATTGCATTCCTAGGTTATATTTTGCAATTCAGATTTTTTTTTTCCTTAGAATTCTGAGTTTAATTAGTTAATTAATCAATCAATCAATCAATCAATCAATCAATCAATCAATCAACCCATGTATTTATTTGCCATCAATCGAAAGACAGACAGACAGACTGAATGAATGAATGAATGAATGAATGAATGAATGAATGAATAAGGTTATTGTCACTTTTTATTTACAATTCTGTTGCTAGTTAACATATCAGAATTCTAACTTTTTTTCTCAGAATTTTGCAAGACCATAAGACAGATTTGTGAGATATACTGTAAACTCAGAATTGTGTGAAAACAAATTTCCAAAATTGTGAGTAGTTCAGTTTTATTTAAATTAATAGAAAATTAATAAAAAACTGATTCATTGGAAAGTCTGTCTCAAACTAATATTACTTCACTTCTTCATAAAAACACATAAAAAAATAAAATAAAAAAAAAATAAAAAAATGGGCAGATGTCAAGATTTTCACTAATAATAACTTAATTTTCAGTCTCTTCATCGCACAAATACTGTTTTATGACATCAGAAGACTTGAAATATTACATGTGAATGTGTTTTTCACACACAATCACTTGCATTATATTGAAATAAATGACCAGAATATTCTTAAAGTCAGAAAAATTAAGTCAGTCTTACAGGTTTGGAAAGATGTTAGGGAGAGTACAGTAAATTATGAAATTTGTTTTTATTATAATTTTTTTTTTTTGCCGTGAACTGTTCCTGCAATATATAATGTGACCTTGTTATTAGAAAAAAATGTAAAAAAAAAAAAAAAAAAAAAATTAAACCGTTTCGAATAGACAAATAGGAGAAAAATTAAAAGTGCGCCATGTGGTGCCTTCCAAAAGGTTGGGAATATGGACACATTTTTTACAGGCACTCCTGCAGAACATGCTCATTGATATTGTTTTTGATAGGCAGGCCACGGCGCCATGAATATAAATAATGAGAATTGTTGATTTACGCTACTCAGTCTCAGTCAGTCTGCACGTGTGTGCACTGAGCTGAGGCAGAGGCAGGTGTTACTAGTACTGGATGGGTATAGGACAAGGAGAGAGAGACTGTGAGAGCATGTCCAGTCTTTCCCCAGGCTCTCCACAGGACTCCATTTATTGCATCGAGCCTCAAAAATTAATATTTGCTCTCTTTTTATGCAAAAGGGTTATTAAATAAACCTGCTGTAGCATGCGTGTGTGTTTGTGATGATACGAACAGCTGCACGTCCATTAGAGGTCTGACCATATGTACGTGTTTGTTTGTGTATGGTTGGAGGACAGTGTGTCTTTTTCAAGCATCTGGCTGCTCTATCATGCCTAAAGCAACATACTCATCTGTGCTTTGATCATGAAGACTAATGCATGCTCACACACACCGACAAACTCTCTCTCTCTCTGCTTCAGTGTGTGAGGATTGATTAAAGGGGAGGAGTGAAAACTTCTGGTACTTTCATAAAAAAAAAAGTACTGTGGCACTGCCATGGTTGAGCTGTTATTAGATTGAAATAGTGTGGCATTTTGATACAGGCATATGATAGTCATGTTACATATACTGAACCATGACACTTAAAATAGGCGTGAACTTCTCTGGATTTTTTTCTGTTGATAGTGTTTTCGGTCATGCATTAAAATTTAATGATTGCAATGAAGTCATGCACAAAATCGCATAAATGAAATCACAATATTTACCTAAATTCACTAAAACAAATCCAAACAGAGGTTCATAATTCACACACAAAACTATTATGAAATTCTTAGTCTACTACCTGTGCAAAATACAACTGTATGCCAAGTGGGCATAAGTACTGACCAATGTAAAAATGGCCATATATTGGGTATGTACAATTTGTCTACCAATATAACTTAAATAATACTTCAGATACTATAATAGCTATATTACTATTACTGGCTATAATAGTATTTCAATAAAGAATAATAATAATAATAATAATAATTGTGCATTGTTTTCATGACAACAGTGAAAATATCAACTAAACTTCCTGATGTATTACATATTGTTTATTGCATTAATGATCATTTGAGAAGTGAATATCTCTTAAACGCCATGACTCTAACTAAATATTATCTAACTGTATATATACAGTTTTACAATGGACTGGCCAGCATTTTCATGGTGTATTTATAAACAGTAATACCATGGGATTTTAGTTGAGGTTCTGTTTGTTATTGCGGTGCTTTAGCTGGATTTGCTCCAGAGCTCCGATACCTGATACTTCTTGAACCATTAGGTTTAGCCCTCAGGACTGCTTTATAGAACAACAGCATTTTGAGTTAAACTAACTTACCTCTTTCTTTCACTCTCACTCACACATTCACATTAAATTCACTTTTTCCCTCTCTGTTGTCATCTTGTTTTTCATAGGCACTGCTTTAATGAAGAAACAGACCTACTAACAATCTCACGGAAGGGACCCTCCAGAACAAGTATGGGGTCACCATGGAAACCACTTCTCCTGCTGTCAGTTATCAGCAGCCTAGCAGGTATGAGAACGGCGGTTGCGATTATATCAAGATAAGAATCTGCCTTTCCTGAAAACAGCCTCCTCTTGCTTGTCTCTCTCTTTCTCTTAACAACATTAACAAAGGGCTGCCGTGAAACACTTTCCGGTATTTTTGTTATTCAGGGCTTGTATTAACATTATCTGTAGCTCTCATAATGTTGTTGAGGTATTGTCTTGAACTGTTAGCTTGGTTAAGTAAACATCAGATAGCATAATTGACGTCTAAAATGTAGTCTTGAATGTGTAATGTTATACGTCTTTAGTGGATAGAGGAGCCCTGGGTGTGCAATTATTGAACAGATGTTTGCACTATACCAAGCTACGGCAAACAAGCCTGGTTGAGAGATGAAGTATTCCTATTAGCATGCTCATGTTTCACATGCTGTCTTTTGAAGCACCACTTTGTAGAGACTGCTTCTGTTCTGAAATACTGATAAAAGGAATTCTGAAGAGCAGAAAGTAGAATAACAATATGAAAGCTGTGTGATTAACCAAGCAATATTTTTATGTCTAATAAACAACAGTTAATTCTGTTCTTCTAATCCTGAACTGGAACATTTCACCGTTTGTTTCACAATAGCCCTTTTCAGGTGGTAATTATTTATCTTAGGGATGTTAGCTATGTGATTTTATTGCCGTCTGAATCCAGAATGCCGGTGTTTTTCTCCCACTACCCCTGTAAAAATCCCCAGCCGAATTACCTACTGTTTTTTTTAATTATTATTATTATTTTATTTTTTTAATTACTATCCAAATAGGGATTATTTTTGTCTATTTGTTTTGCAGGTCAACATGATGACATTAAGTTTTTTAGTTTCTGAAATATCAATTACTTAATAGAAATGTCTTATTTATAATTATGCAACTGAATCAGAGCTGTACTGCACTACAAAATAGCACCTTTGGCTTGTATAATTATTATAATTTTACACATTTCATTATGAGCATATAAACAACGTAAAAACTCAATAAAATACAATTAGCTAAATCAATAGTTTACCCCAAAATGAAAATGTGCTGTTGGTTTACTTAAATTCAGTCCAATAAAGATGTAGGTGTTTTTTTATTATTATTATTAATTAATTATTTATTTATTTTTTTTGATCTGTAGAACAATAAAGAAGATTTTTAGCTGTAAGCATGGTCCTTGGTGCCTAGATGGTTCAACTCTCCTTCTTACATAAAACAGGGACCACATATACAGTTATATTAGCTCAATATCAAGTCTGTCTTTACAGTTCACTGCAGTTTCCAACTGTAAATGTTGGCAGTAAAACACCAGTAACTTTTATTCCATTTAAAATAGCATAGTTTTTCACATACTATATTGCAAACTAACACATTTTGCTGCATCACATGACTTCCATATGTGTGACATTTCTGACATAGTAAACTTGCTTGGTAGCTCACCTGGTACAGCATTGGACGATGCGTACTCAGGTACAAGCCCTGTGAAATACAATAAAAGTGCACAAAATCTTGTAAAAGCCAGCTAAAATGGCATGGTCATTTTAGCAAATCTGTTTTTATGTCACATTTACTTTTGTTAACTCTACCAGTTAGATTTAGATAATAGGATTTAGTTTAGATAGTACATAATTTTCAAATGAGATTTTAAAAATTGCATTTTAAATTGCAAAAACATTCCAATGTGCCAAGCCATCAGAGCCGAACCACGGTTAAAAAACTGTAGTTTGAACTGAGCCATGGGCTAACTGTATTGTTGCATACCTAATTCACATTAAATTGTTTTCAGATAGAACTCAACACACTTTTAGCACCACTCTGGATATTTTATTAGTTTTGTGAAATGCGCAAGAAGCAACATAATATATAGTAATTTTGCAGAAATGTCACCACAGGCACATTTTTCCAGTGAACCTGTGTAGATTGCAACAAATGCATTCTGGGATTTCTGTCTTTGCAATTACAGATAAGCTTATGTGTCGGGATAATGCATAAATTCTGCTAAACAGAGCTAATGGCATGTGACTATAATGTGTTTAACTATTTATCAAGAAGTCCTTCTGCTTTATTTGTTTAAATTGCAAAGCAACATAAATTACATTGACGTCTGTGTTGTACGCAGTTCATATTAGTCTGGTTCGTCAGATCTTTTTAGCCCTAGTATCAAACCCCCTTCAGTGCTTAATCTCAGTGAAAGGTTTCAGCAGGTGACCGTCTTCCCCTGGGCCATGTCTGTCTCTCAATAAAAACTCTAATGCTGGTGGGAACAGAGCGAGCTGGGGACAGGAACACTCTCTACGAAGTGATACCATCTGAGACTCCTGGTGTGCTTCAAAATGAAAATGTCGATTGAGGTTTGAAGAGAGACAGAGATGGGGTGAGGGTTGAATGAGGGAAAGAGAAAAAGCCCTGCTATGAGAAATGGCAACCTGTGAATGTTGGTGTTAGAGGTGCCTGTCAAATGTGAGACCCACATGATGACTTTACTGAGGTTTGGCTCATTATATTACAATCTACTACACATAGCCAGAGGTGAAACTTCCCTCTATTTTTAACTATGTTTGGTTTTACTAAGCTAGCACTATTTTGAGTTATCTCAAGGTGATTCTATGTGTGGGTGTGATTCCCAACAGCAAGATTCTTACTGTGTCATATTTAAGACATGGAAGATTTTTCCCCACTAGGAAATAAAGCAAGCTGACCCTCTCTGCCCGTCTGGGCCATTTAGAATGGCTTTTTTGATCTCCCCACAGGTAATTCCAGCATCTACACGTGACCTGCAAATGTAGCTGCTATTTTCTAAGTGGTAAACATATGAATTGAGCCTGACTGTGGAGGAAAATTAGACTGCTAATCTTTTGCCGGGCCATTTTTTCCCCCTCTCTGCCTAAAGCAATCTGAAATACATGCAGAAAGTATGTATGACAATACTTCACAATCTGTTTACTGCAAGGCAAATAAGTAATTTGTTCTTCGGGTCTGTCCATGACTTGAATTGTTGCCAGGGAGTCTTTGTGGCTATTCTGCTTTCTAACAGGTGCTGAGAAACATTTCACACAATAGTGCCAGCAAGTAACTATCTAAAGGTAACTGCTAGCTACTAGCTTAACTACATTTTTTCAGTAGTGTGACAGTAGCTCAGCTTGTCAAAATAGTGTATAGTTTTTTTATTTTTATTTTTTTTACAGGCAGGGTTGAGGAGGGTACTTTGAAATTGTAGCTTATCAAGTTAGAAGCTACTCAACATTTATAGTAATTCATTTAGAGTGCAGCTACTCAAAGGAACCCACACACACATACAAGCACACACACACACACACACACACACACACACACACACATACTGGTTTCCATTGTTTTTGTGGGGACATGCATAGGCGTAATAATTTTTATACTATACAAACTGTATTTTCTGTCCCCTTAACTCTACCCCTGCACCTACCCCCACACAAAACTTTCCACCATTTTAGATTTTCAAAACATTTCATTCTGTATGATTTATAAGCTTTTTATCTCGCGCGAACAAAATAAATGTCCCTACAAGGTCAAAATTTGCTGGTATTACTTTTGATTAGAGAGCTAAATTTGTAGCACAGTGGCCCTTCAGAACTAATGTTTCTCATCCCTGCTCATGAATTGGTTTGGAAAATGAATGGAAAATAAATGGATTTTGGGGTGTGCAGCAAAATCAATATCTATAATTGTTGCAATGGCAAAATATTTTTAATAAAACCAGATGTTGGCAGGTCTTAAACTGGAAGTTTGTCCAAATATGTATATGAAAAGCCTGTTTTAAGTGTACTTTGTTCCATTGGCCTTCATAGGTAACATAAAGCAAATATACCTTGTATAATTCATAAATGTATTTATACAATTGTATATACAATTTCTGTAAATTCTGTAGTAGGGCATTAATGTGTGGAATATGCAGGCATGTCTTACAATTTTGCCCCCACAAACCTTTGAAAGCCATTTAATAAATAGTTTGTGGAACCCATGTACTGTACAACATACAGAAAGCATCTTTAATCCCTCATTCTTCATAATTGCTATGTTTCTAGCAGGGGCATTTCCTCCGAGGAGGCAAAGGAAGCAGTGCCTCCTCAAAAAATTGGACGAGAAATAAATTAATTGTAATTTAGCATTTTGTCACACGGCTTATCGTTGAAAAACATACCTCTTTACTGGAAAAGCTACACTATTATTAAAAGAGCTGAGCTTCTGTCACACTTCTGAATAATGAAATAAAATGAGCAGCATTGCTACTTTTACTCCCCCATGCTGCCACCGGGTGTGCAGTATTTACATTTACACTTAACCATTTAGCAGATGCTTTAATTCAAAGTGACTTACAAATGAAAAAATCTTTGTGGGAGTAAACCAGAGTCATACAGTGCATTTGTTTATGGTTATGGATTAATTTTATGCTTTATGGAATAACAGCGAGAAAGCTTGAGGTAGTGTTTGAGACAATGTGAGACATGAGAAAATCAGACCCATTGTGCTTCAATATACTGCGCATCTCCTGGCCCAGCAGTGCCCATCAAGCTAGTATGATTAACCTTCTGCCGATGATCCAGAGTGAGATGGGATGCCTGAGCTCCTATCAGTTGAAAAAAGGCCCACATCACCCCTGATGGTCTCATTCCTGTAGCGGCCTGCATTAGATTCAGGGCTTTGGAGTCGACCATCAGAACTGCCACTGAATTGCTGTATTTTGTCATCAGAATAGTACACGGACCACCTCATTTTTGTAACCATGCACATGCGCATTGAATTTTTTTTGCAGTAAGCAGTTGTTCCACAAGGTGGCAACATTCTTCCGGGCCATTGTTTCACAGTAGAAAACAAAACTAAAGAGACAGAACTCAACAACAAAATAGCAGAGACAGCAACAGATGGGCGCATTGATGTATGATATAGCCCAGCTTTGGTTTAAAAGAGTACAAACATATATTTTATCGTTATAACTTTTGGAGAAAAACAGAGCGCACACTGGACATAGAGGAAGCTTTCTAGAGTGCATGTGTTGACCACCTGTGTACGCACACAATACAAATAGAGTATACTTTAAAAGGCTACGTGTTCAAAAATGAAGTATACTTTATAACCAAGCAAGAATATAAAGCACACTGTCCTAGCATGTCCTCTGTCATATGTGGCAATCATTCATTGTAGTTAGTTTTTTCATTAGTTTGTCTCTAAAAACCTATTGAAGGATTCACCATTTCATACAGTTCCCAGACATAATACAATAAAGGCAAGATTTACTAATAGCAAGCTCTCTTTTGGCAGTATTTACAAAAACGCACAGTGAAAATGTAGCGCTAAAAAGACGTGGACACACACACACACACACACACACACACATATACACACACACACACACATACATACACACACATATACTTATTGTATATGCATTTGTACTCAAAATGTATGGAAATGGGAGGAGAGTATTTAAATGAATCACACAACATGATTTACTGAGTTTTGCTGTAGTCCATTTACTGGTTTTTGTGCCATTATTTCCTGCCCCCCAAAAGCATTGACAATAATAGAATGATAATTGGTAGATTGCGTTGGTCATTATGAAAATTAGATGTCAGTAGATCAGCCTCAGAAATTTCCAATCCCATCAGCACTTTAATGCCATTCAGAGACGGTTCTAGACATTTGGATGCCCTAGGTAAAATTAATGTTGGAGGCCCCCACCCCCAATAAGAACTCCTAACCTTTTTATTTATACAACATTTCATTTTAAACTTTGTTTATTTTTACTTATACAGTACCGGTCAAAAGTTTGGACACATTACTATTTTTAATGTTTCTGAAAGAAGTCTCTTATGCTCATCAAGCCTGCATTTATTTGATCATAAAATATAGAAAACAAAAACTTATGTACTTATATTGTAAAATATTTTTACTATTTAAAATAATGGTTTTATTTAAAAACATTTATAATTTAAAATATAATCTATTTATGTGATGCAAAGTTGAAGTTTCATTACTCCAGTCTTCAGTGTCACATGATCCTTCAGAAAAAAATTCTAATATGTTGATTTATTATTAATGTTAGAAACAGTTGTGATGCTTAATATTTATTTTAGAACATGTTTTCAGGATTTTCTTTTTTTTTATGATTAAAAAGTTGTTTAAAAAATAGAAACCTTTTATAACAATGTAAGTATTTACTATCACAGTTTATCAATTTAACACATCCTTGCTGAATATTACTGTTTTGTATTTTGATAAAATAAATGTAGGCTTGATGACCATAAAAGACTTCTTTCAAAAACATAAAAAAAAAAAATCTCTATCTATATATTAATCAAACTTTATCTAAGGAAATGTCTTTTTTTTGTTGTTGTTGTTGAGGATGTTATTATAGCCGTGAAAGAAATGATCACTAAGCAGAAAATAAGTTAATTTCTTGTTAGTTGAAACTGAAATGAAGTGTTATGTTAGAGCAGTAATGTAATCAGTAACATTTAGATGATACACACATCTAAGGTCTTTTTTTCAAAAAACATTAAAAATGTTCTAGTGTGTTCGCTATTGACTTTAAATACAAACTTATTTGCTTTTACTTTAGCAGCTATTTTGCCAGTCAGCTCCCGATGCGAAGTCATTTATTGTGCGCTCAAATCCAAATTGTCACATCTGGGCGCGTCACTGGTGCTCACGCTCGCGCTCTTTTAAACGCGTAACCAGTGAATGATCTGTCCAGAAATGACACTGATTGACAGAACAAGTTTATATTTAGAATACATTGCAATCACTGCAAAATAGATGACGACAACGCTCACACCTGCATTAGGAGCTATACTTCTTTGCGTGCCTATTTAGCCTTTTGCTTCGCAGCACCTGAAGGATGTGTTCAATACGGCAAACATTCAGAAGGTGGGACCCGCTTTGAAACTGCATCATAAATTGTTTAATTGCAGGTGAGTGACAATTCAACTATATACAATAAACAATGAGGCTAGTATTTTGCTGCCTGTCTTGACTGGTGGACTAGCATATAGGGAATGTTATGGTTATGGAGGCCTCTGGAGACTCTAGAGAATTCCCTGTTCTTCCTATAGGTAGCGCTGGCCCTGATGGGATTGCATTCTTACTCAAATTTTCCCTTTTAGTAAATCTTGCCCTAAGTCGTTATATGTGCATTACCTAATCTGCCTTGACTTTAACTACTTGTAATGTGGGAAACTACTTTGGCTTGATTGTAGTTTAACTACTGCTGCCTTCTAGGCCACTTGGGAAGTTCCTACTTACAAGCTCAGAAGTCATAATTATTATGTGATGTACATTCAGGTGGTTTTGGTTGAGGAACACGTGAGCATATTAGTGATTAATTAACTTTTCAACACTGACACTGAATCAACATTGAACTTACTTGATGACTTAATGAAAACGTTGCTTTCTGTTGAGCTGCTTTATAATGAACTGAATATGTTTCATAATTGATGAACTTTGCATCACTGACGCTGTTATTGAACTGAATTGAATTGACATTGAACTAAATTGAGCTGAACTGACACTATTCTCTAAAGATTTGCATAACAGTTGGAAATGAAGTAGATTCATAACTGATGAATTTTAACGCCGTTATGTTCCTTTTTATCACTGCGTAGCTGCTTTGAAACAAATAATGTGCATTAGGTGTGTAACTGATGATTTATCTGTGTATTCAATCATTCTCATGCTGCCACAGAGAATGATGGGAAATGTAGTTTTGTTGTGCAATCCTGTCAACTCATTAACCAGCTAAATGAGTAGTTTTATCTGCCAAGCTTCATCGCTATTCTTCATCAGCAGTACATAAAAGAGGTACAAGATAATTGCACAGTCAACATACACAATTAAGACTTAATTATGCCTAATTTGTTTTCGCCATGATTCTTTAATTGACACGCCTTCAGCTTGAAAAGTCTGAAAGAAAATCCATAATTTCTCAGTGGTAATTACATTGTGGTGGCATTCATGTGTGCTCATCTCTTAAATATGATCATTCTGACATGACATGAAGACAGTATGCTTTTAAGTAGTTTGTTGCTTTGAAAGCTATATTAAAGTTTCAAAGTAACTTCCCGAAGACTGTAGTGTAACATGGTGAAATCGTGGCTCTGGTGAAATCACGAACTTGGACTTCTGCCCTATTAACAAATTCCAAGATCTGTCTCAGATGATTGCTTTAGTTCTGCTTTTGATTCCAGCCTTGTTTACACTCTCCCTGTCCATTGATACTTGTAGACATGCACAGTTCAGCATAATAAGAATGGAATAAACTTGCAATAAGCACCACACAAAGTGTATTTCCATTTACACATTTTTCAGTGTAATGTGATTCTGCATTTTGTATTTTTTTGTAATACTTACAATGTTTGTGTGGGAGTAAGGCTATGTTTGATAACTCAACTGTGAAACAAACATGTTCACAACCATTATTGGTTATTCACAGGTCAAATATTTAGAGGTAGATGTGATATTTTAATACAACAGCATATTAAAAATGTTCTGCTTCCCAGCGATATGGATGTTGAAACATCCTTTGAAACGGGCGGGTGCCCTGCTCTATGCCTGTGAATGTGTGATACTGACTCTGGGTAGCTGAGTAAACTTTCATTGTGTCCCAGTTTGAATCCATCCTAAATAGTATGCAAAATAGGAAAGTGTATATCACACATATATATTGAAAGTATGTATGTATGCCTGTATTTATTTATTTATTTATTTGATTGTTTATTTTAATAATAACATTTATAATTATTAAATTTATTTGTAATTCTAAAATTTTATATAATTTCTAAATTGTAATAATTATTACACTTTTATTAATAATAACCTGCCTGTCTGTCTCTTTGTCTGTTTATAAATTCAGATATAAACTCATTTAATTTATATAATATAAAATAGTTTGTCTGTTGATTTAATAATTTATTTAATAATAGTAAATATTAAAATTGTAATAATTGCATTTAATATATAAACGTAATTTAATGTTAATTTGAATTCTAATGTACTTAACATCAACTTGATTATATTCATCTGCCACAATTTTCTAAATTGACCTTTTTTTCCTTTTTTTTCAGAAGTATAGATATATGCAATTATGGGATTAGTATTTTATGTAATACCGTACATTTGCTGTCGTTCAGCACTAACTGAAAAACAGCATTGAATTTTATAAATACGCATCCCCATTGTCATAATGTACTATGGTTCTGAATGTTGTTGATATTGCTGATGTTTTGCAAAATATTCACCACTTTTGTATGCATAAGAAATTTCTCTGTTTATACAACTGTGAGTTTAAACTTTTCAGTGATGTTGTGCTGAAGTGTCTCAGGATGCGTATGGCTGCATCAGATAAATCTGCATGAATTACACGTCCTTTATTTAGTATTAGAATGAACTGTCTCCTGCTGCTGGACCGAAGCTGAGTCAGGGACCGATACATAATGGCTCTGTGTGGACACCTGCATTAAGAATAAACCGGCACTTCATGCTGATGGTCCACCAGAGAGCCACACTTAACAGCCATTACTCTCAGCTATGTGCTTACACACCGGAAAATAAATGCATGCGCAGGCGGCCTGCAGACTACAGTAAATATTGCGCAAAAAGGTCACACTGACTGCCACTGACTTAAAGCTTATTGAAGTGTTGGCGTAATAGCACATTTTGAATTCTAATGACTTCTCAATAGATTATTATTATTTTTTTGGCAGGTGTTGTTTCTTTGCTGGCTAACTTTTATTGGTTTTAAGGTAAAAAGAGCTGTTTATACTTCATAGGTTCAGTATATTTAGACTGCCATTCAAAAGTTTGGGGTGTTGTTGAAGAAGTCTCTATACATTATTCTATTCTATTCTATTCTATTCTATTCTATTCTGTAATTTACAAATATACACATTTATTTCAGTGATGGCAAAGCTGATTTTTTTTTAATTAATTAGTTTAGTTTTTTTTTTTTTGATAAACAGAATATTTGAGACAATATTTATTTGAAATGGAAATGTAATGTAACATTATAAATACATATTTTTGAATCAATTCAATGTGTCCTTGTTGAATAAAAGCATACATTTCTTTAGACATTTCTTAAATAAATAAATTAAAAATATCATACTGACCCCAAACATTAAAGTGGTAGTTTATTTAGTTAGTCTAAGTTCTATATCTGATTGATTGATTAATTTACAGCAACACTTGATGTTCTCTGTACAGACCACACACCAGCCTGCCACTATACAATATATTATATTACCGACCAGATACAATAATGATTTGGGCGATTTTTTATTTTTTTTAATAGTTTATCGCGTTTTGGAACCAAACTTTTCATATATACATGATATAAATGCGATATTCGCAGAGTTATTATGAAAACTTTTTTTTTTTTTCAAACTTATTTCAAGCTGAAATCAAGTACAAACACTTGCTGACTTTACAAGCTGTAATTAGTAATCAAAATCATTTCTTCTGATCACCAACCAAAATATGATTGAAACAACTCAGTGTGCTCATTCCATTTTTAAAAAACTCTACCCACACAGTACTTAAGAGTCAGCCACTGGTTTTAAAAGTCATTGAGCGAGCTGTGTGTTTTCTCTCTCTTAAAGGGAAAGTTCATCCACAAATGAAAAGTTTGTCATTATTTAAGTGAAAGTGAAAGTCGTGACATTTGCCAAGTATTGTAACCCATACTCGCAACTGGTGCTCTGCATTTAACCCATCCAAGTGCACACACACAGCAGTGAGAAGTGAACACACCGTGAACACACACCCGGAGCAGTGGGCAGCTATATATCCAGCGCCCGAGGAGCAACTGGGTTCAGTGCCTTGCTCAAGGGCACTTCAGCCGTGGGTATTGAGGGTGGAAGAGAGTGCTGTGTCCCTCATCTAAAACACCCTTTTCAACTCACCAGATCATTAGTAGAGAACACAAGACCTAAAGTGGGTGTGTCAGATAAGGGAGACATACAAAATGTGCAGTGCAGGGGGTCCTTTGGGGCAGGTTTAAAAACCACTGCTCTAAATAATACTGTTTAATAATTAGCAGCACCAGTCAGATCCAGTCACAGTATATTCCTAACATTCCTAAGACAAGTTTGGCTGAATTAAATCACAGGTCTAGGTAAAAAAGTATTTTAAATCTTAATCATGTCAGTGAAATCTAACTAATTAATATAAACCCAAATGATGTTTTGATCTTGTCATATACATTTTTTATATACCCCCCTTCCCCACACACACATATTTACTTGATTCATAAAAAAAAAAAAAAAAAAAAAAAAAGATAAATTAAATCAATTAAACACATGCTCTGAACCCACAAAGAATATCCTCGAGTATTTTCTGGCCCGAATAGAGCTTCTTAATAATTTAGTGAGTGTTCATACAGTAGGTTTTAATGTGTTATATTAACTGTGCAGAGTTGTTTTAATTAAGTTTTAATTTTCCTTGTATCCTTTCATTCTTTTTAAGAATGAAAGCTCTAGTCCACGTTCATTGCAATTGTACAGTCTTCAAAACATCTTTTGAGTTCCACAAAAGTGACCTTACTTTGGTTATCACTCTTTGGCTAAGAGGCAAAAGGCTTTAATACAGGGAAACTCATAAGTCCAAAGAACTGCATTTTTACTTGATTTATTTAAAAATGCTTAATTCAGTCAATTCATTAAATTACATTTACATTTATGCATTTAGCAGGCAACCCCATGACCTTTGCATTGCTAGCTCTACTTTTTGAGCTACAGAAAGGCAAGGAAAATAATTCATTTGACACGTGAATTGAACCTACAAAGAATATCCTGAAATATGTTCTGGCCCAAATAGGACTTATTATTTCTAAAGATAGATATGAACTTCTTAATTATTTAGTAAGTGTTAATACTGTAGATTTTAATATTTAATATTTGCTAAGTAGGGTTGTGTTTTAATGAAGTTTTAATTTTATGATTATTACTTGATTATCTACAATAGAAAAATGTCCTTGTCTTTGTGTCCTTATTAAAGCTTGAATGCTTTAGTTCACATTTATTGAAATTGTATGGAAAAGAGCAGCTAGTATAGTCTTCAAAACATTTTCAAAATCAGGTTTGGAACAACGCAAGGCTGATTAAATAATGAATTTTCAAGTATTTCAAGTGACCTTACAACATTACCATTGTGTTTGGTTATCGCTCTCTGGCTGGAAGGCAAAAGGCTTTAATACATTTCTAATACTGTGGGGGAAAGTCAGAAATGCATGTTTTACTGTTCAGAGCCAATGTGTGGGACCAGTACTGATGGGAGGTTTAAATCCTACAGTTCTCTCAAGCTGAAAATATAGTAATTGCTCTACTGAGGTTTGCACATTGCCAGCTGAATTTCTTCACCTCGTCGGTGCTGCGTGCGCGTGGGTTAATATGTGGAATGATATAAAGATTATCAGGTTGAAAAACACAAAAAAACAAAAACAAAATGCGATTCAGAGAGATTGCAGAAGATTATGAAGCTTACTCATGAGGATTAATCTCTAAACGCTCATTAAAATCAGTGTTAAGCCTCAGTAATATACAGAATCTGTGAAGCTGAGCCTCTCAATTCCAGATTCAGACCAGGGTGATGACATAGATCTTCAGGCTCTATTTAGACATATTTAAACAATGATTTTGTTCTCTGTCTTTATTTATTTATTTATTTTTTAGCCAAGGCCATTAAAAGAGGCATTAAAACAAGAAACAGATTTTGCTGCGCTGATCTCATTCTGTTGAAGTAGAAAGTCACAGAGGATGCTTTTTGGTTTAACTTCAGTCAGTCATAGAAATGTGATAGTTCAATGCGTAGGTTTGCAAACATCTTTTTTAAATACTATTTAACACATTTTGACACACATTTTATTCCCTATACCAGGGGTTGGCAACCTACGGCACACGTGCCAACAGTGGCACGCAGAGGGATAATCACTGGCATGCGAGCAGTAGGGAAAAACTGCATGACGTACATTTTGAGGTAATAACTTCTCATAGTCACAACCTGTTAGGAGCTAAATACTATTAAAGTGTGAGAATTAACTTGTGCTAGTCTACGGACGCGTGTAGCCACTGTACATACAGTACTAGGCGCTTCAGATCAAAGCATCAAATGTCTAACTGCTCTTGTCAATGTCAAAATGAATGAGATGGCCAATCAAATCAAAGTAGGCAGGGTTTACTGTTGACAGAAGCAGAGCGCGAAGCCTCAGTTCAATATTAAAGACAGTGAAGTAAGATGAAGCTGCAAATCATTTAATATTCAACTTTTAACGATACGTTTACGATAGAAATGTTAAATGTAAGCGCGATCGCAGATCTTTGTGCAAACGCGCATCAATTAAAGCAGTGCATTAATATAGAACGGGGATTAAACTGAATGGTGTATGAATAATTAAAAATGTGTATGTACTTTACAAAGCATAATACAGAATTGCATTGCAATAATACATATTGCTAAACTAACGTTCCTATGAAGTTATAAAAGCATTCTTTCTGAAAGTTTTCTGAATGTTCAAAATGTAAGGTTTTTAGATGTTTTTAGATGAAGAAATGTTGTAGCAACATTAGCTGGAATGTGTGAACATTTACCATATAAAAATGTATATATATATATATATATATATATATATATATATATATATTTATATGCATGTATATGTATGTATGTATGTATGTGTGTGTGTGTGTGTGTGTGTACACAGTGTGTACACATATGCATCTTTTGTGACACTAAAGGAGGCTACCCGAGACATCTCTGTTTGTCTTAGGGTGTCCAATGACAATCGTGTTTCTAATGTCTTCCAGAAAATTGCGCCTGGCAGCTCTATTGAAGCAAATGGAGTGTTAAGATTGCACAAATAGCTCTGTAAGTTTAGGATTTCAAGTTCTAATGTTGAAGCCTCTCACAAAGTGCTTTCTGTTCCCTTAAATTTATCTTCATCACCTGCGTGCTGTCATTGGTCATCTTTACTGGCTTGTCGGTTTGGACTCTTGTCACTACACACACTAGACAGCTGCACTGACCACATCCATTTTTTTAAAGACTTTAAAATCTGTGTAGAAATTAAAAGTGAGTGTTATAAATTATATGTCTGGGGCTGACAATCATTTACCAAAGGTGGCCAAAGGGTATATATTCATTGTATTATATGTATTCATTTTATTAATAATGACATTCCTTTAATAGCCCATGAATATGCCTTTGTGTACCAAGGCAAAAACAAGATAAATATAAAACATTTATCTCATACCTGTCCTTTAATTAATTAATTTATTAATTAATTTATTTTTCAGGTTTATTTATTTATTTATTTATTTAAGTAATTTTAGTACTTCAACTCATTTGCCAATGGAACATTCATTCATTTAGTGAAAAACACAATGATGTTTCACTAGGATGATTTACTCACCCTCAACCCATCCTGTGTGTATATGACTTTTTTCTTTCAGACGAATACAATTGGAGTTAAAGTTCCTGGCTCTTCCAAGCTTTGTAATGACAGTGAATGGTGGTCGAGATTTTGAAACAAAATAAAGTGCATCCATCCTTCATAAAAAGTGATCCACACAGCTCCGGGGGTTAATAAAGGCCTTCTGAAGTGAAGCGATATGTGTTTGTTTGAGAAAAATGTCCATATTTAAAAAGCTACGCTTATGCTAAACCTAAGTCCTACATCATCCGCAGGAATGCCACTCTCTCGTGAACACACGTACGATAGTTAGCAGAAACTAGACATTACGATTTATAAAGTTTTAAATGTGGATACTTTTGTTACACAAATGCGTTCAGAAGACCTTTATTAACCCCCCACCCCCGAGTTTTGTGGAGTACTTTTTATGATAGATGGATGCACTTTTTTGGGCTTCAATAGCTCGACCCCCATTCACTGCCATTAAAAAAAAGCTCGGAAGAGCCAGGACATTTTTTAATATAAGTTTGATTGTATCTGTCTGAATAAAGAAAGTCATTTACACCTACAGTAGGATGGCTTGAGGGTGAGAAAATCATGGGGTGATTTTCATTTTTGGGTGAACTATCCCTTTAATATTTATTCAGCATTGGAGATATTTTAATTCTCCTCTCCACACAGGGAGAACACATTACTTTACTCTGATCAGGCTGATTTGCATTTCATTAAAAGTCTTTCTCTGACATTTTCTGTTGAACTTCTGTTGATCACCTGCGGTGGGACCCTTACAAATGTTGGGCAATGTTCTGACAATTTCAGTTGAATAATATAGCTTTTACTGTCTATCTAAATATGCATAAATATTAATGTACACTTCACACAGGAATACAAATGAGTTTACCTGGTTAGACAAAGACTGCCTGGGGATCGTTATTTCTTTAATCATGTATTAAATTAAGTATTTTTACTTTGATGTGTCAATTTGCATTTCCCTTCAAATAAAGCAGCATCTCTTTGGTGGAAATATATATGATAGTGTTACTAAATGCAAATTCAATCATAATATAAGATAAGCAAGTTATAGGCTCATAATGATGTAGTTATTATTATTGAATAATAAACAGTAATGGCCATTATCATTTCACTTGCAAGATGTAAGTGATAACCCACTCTTTCTCTATTTTTACACTGTTTCTCCGTTTCTTGCTCTGTCTGTCTCTTCTGGGAAATATAGAAAAGTGTTACTTTGATAAAGAAACTTGAGCAAAGTTGTTGTTGTTTTTTTTATCATCAGTAATGAATGTTCTCATCACTTAACACAGTTGTCTGTTCTCTCACCACAGTTGGTGAAAAAAAAAAGAAAAAAAAATACATGAGGCCTCCAGCAAACCCTCTAAAGCAAAGAACAACCCTGCTGAGCAGTGGGATGTGTCAGTCAGAGTGTGCGCTAGTCAGAATTGATTTAAGAAAGCCATTTAAATCCCAGTTTAGTTCCAGAATTTGAACTAAATGTGAACTGAGGTTGCAAAAGGGATGCAGGAGCAATTTGGATTTTAGGGAGTAGGTTTAAAATGGAATAAAATTCAAAGAAATACATTTGATATTTCACTGTAAATAACCCATAAACTTAAAATACTACATGATGTATTACATGATACTATTTATTAAGTTAAATTATTATATTATATTATATTATATTATATTATATTATATTATATTATATTATATTATATTATATTATATTATATTATAGTATATTAACAATTGGGATGTCCTTTTACATAACAAATTTTGCAAGAAACTTGTAACATGTATATATGTGTCTCTTATTAGACATATATTTCACTAAACACATTATTTAATGTAAAAAGTAATCGTGCTGTTCAGGCCAACTTTTGAGCGCGAAGAGAAAAAGAATTTCAAGCAGTTTGCTAATATAGCACAATATCAATTCATGCAGAGGTTGTATTGAATTGTTTTTAACTTGTCCTGGGATAAACAACTTTAAAGCAGTTTGCAACAGTCTCTGTGCTATAATATCATGCAGGCTTGATTTTATCGGGAATGGGGTTTATTCAACCTGAGCTAGACTTCACGTTTCTGCACCCAGCATGTGAACAAACAAACACGCTCCGCTCTGGCTGTAAAAATGTGAACAAACAACACAGTGCGAAATCTGCTAAGGCAGAGATAATGTTGTGTAAAATGCCTTGATGTTGATTATTCAAAATCATCGGGGCATAACCGCCTTTTGCACAAGGAGCACAACGAAACAGATATCAAGCTGAGGGTTTAAATTGCCTCTAAAAAAGTGTTTGGAATGAAAAATAAATAAATAAAATAAAATCTTTTGTGACTTCTAGCCCTATTTTTTATCTCTTTTTTCTTTTTCTTTTATTAAAGCAACAATGCCCTGGACAATGCCCTCCAGCTTCCAGAGAGAACTTGCTAGTTTATTTTGTTTACTTGCATTTTATTTTCATTTTATTGCCCATTTTCAGGGAAGTAGCTGGTGGCATGAGTGACGGTGAGCAGTTCTAAGTAATCGAGCACATTTCAGTCGATGTGGCGTCAAACTTTAATTGACCATATAAACTGCCTAAAATTTAAAGATGCTCTAGTTCACCCTAAAATAAGAATTATTTCATCATTACTGTTCAACTCATATGTTAATATTTCTTTAGCGGAATAAAAAAAAAAAGTTGTTTTGCAGAATATCTATGCTGCTGTTATCCTTTTTTCTTTTTTTTTTTTTAAACAACAAAAGTATATATTGCCCAGAGGTACTAAATTCTTTAAAAAAAAAAAAAAAATAATAATAATAATAATAAAAATATTAATAAATAAATAAATAAATAAATAAATACTTCTGAAGCCAAATAATAGTTTAATGTAAGGAATAGACCAAAATGTATATGTACTGTATGCATTGTCTGCCTTATATAAATGGCTTGTCTGATACTATAGTAAACTTGCTTGATAGCTCACCTGGTGCAGCAGTGCATTTGTGACGCAAAGCGCTTGGATATGAGTCCCATAAAAGCAAAAGACTTGGAGAAGGAAGCTAAAATGGTATGGTTGCTTCAACAAATGTTTTTTTCTCATGTTTGCTTTTGTTAACACTATGGGTTTAGGCTAGCGTTTAGTGTACTGTAGGTATATAACTTTTGAACATTATAGAGCATTAACCTTTTAAATCCAATCACCGGTCATTTATTTTGCCAAACTACCACAATCCAATATGACAACCAACACAAAATAATGTTGGCAGATTCAAGTTCATGTTCTGGATAAAACTGAACCTGCTTTTTGCATCACTCTTTGGACTATTCACTTTGAAAGTGGTGTGAAACTTGCAAGAAGCAACATAATATTATTTTGCACTAGTGTTAATTTCGTTAATGAACACAATGACGAAAAATGTTTGTTGATGAGCTTTTTTCCCATGACTAAGACAAAACGAAGACGAGACGACAATAAGGTCAATAAACGATAACTAAGACTATACCAACATGCAATTTCGTTGACAAAAAAATTGTATTCAAAAAGATAAAAACTTTAACAAAAACCTCTTTTTATTTTTGTCAAAAAAGGAGACAAAATGTTATTGTGGACTGCTCTACACAGACTGCAAAACACAGACAAACAATCTGGAGTTTAGCAATCAAAATGAAAGCATCATTCAGCCGGTCTGTGTTCTGTCATGAGATCTTGACTATATTGTTTGCGATTGTGGTTGCTGAATGAATGCACTTACTCAACCACTGTTGTTTTAATGGTAAAAAAGGCTATTGCCATTTGGAATTAGTGGAATAACTTGAAATTTCACTGTTATAATATTTTTCATTTCTTTTACCAGTTTTCATAATGTAGACAGAGAGATTGCATAAGAATTTGGTATTCATTTATATAATAAAAAGCCAATAATAAAGCCTGAGTCCACATTCTATTGATTTGTGCTTACTGGAGAAGTGCAATACCTGAAATGCAAAAGTCAATTTCTCAAATTACAACAATCATTATGATTATAATTTTGAGCAAAAATAATTTTGATCAGTTTAACCATTATACAGCATGACGAAAATTTGACTTAAACCTGAAAAAAAAATGCTCATACATTTCACTGACTTTAACTTGACTAAACAAAAACAGGACAAGGTTGACTCAATATGATATCTAAAATGTACATTTGATTAAGACTAAGACTTTATTAAAAATGGTTCCCAAAATTAATATTGCTGTATGGTTTATTAATAATAATCTTTTTGCTAAAATGTCAAGTTTTCATTGACTAAAACTATACTAAAATACTTCAGGTTTTCTATGACTAAAACTAGACTAAAATGTTGAGACTTTTAGTCGACTAAAACTTGACTAAAACTAAATAGGATAAGGTTGACTAAATATGATAAAAACTAACAAGAACATTTTACGCGGGACTAAGACTAAAATTGAAAATAGCTGGCAAAATTAACACTATTTTGCACAAATGTCACAACAGGCACATTTTTCCATTAAGCGAATGTCTGAATGTTTATGAGTTCATATTGTTAGCCAGGAGGTGCTGACTTCATCTCTATGTGTGCATTCACTGTTTTCTCAAAGGATTTGAGTTGTTTTATCACGTTTACAAAGAGTGGCTGAATGGCTGATACAGTTAATTTGTTTTTGCTGAGTCCATTTTTACTCCATTGATTTTTGATCTGGCCAGGCCGTTGCATGGAGGGATAGTTGTTTAAAGCTGACAGCACTGATTGTTTGTTGCACTGGGCTTGGCCTTCCCCCTTTCTTTATTTCTCTCTATCTCTCTATACACACTCGGACAATCAAATGTGTTGGTATATGCTTTGAAGTGTCTGCTGCTATATCTCAACTTTTCAATGTAGTAAAACCTTATATATACATATACATATAAATATACATATACATATACACATATATATATATATATATATATATATATATATAGAGAGAGAGAGAGAGAGAGAGATTTATGCAAATTGCAAATATCATAGAAATGTGACCATTTTTGTAAGATTCATTACAGCAACAGCATATCTAGTAACGATTCACAGTGTTAATGTGTGGTCACATGTACCGTTACTCTGTAAAATGTAATGGGCAAAATCCGGTCATTCCAATATAAATCCACACAATCAGGAGTTTCACATGAGGGCTAAAAAATTACCCCATGTACATTTCAGTCATGTTCAAGTTGGTTGTGAATTTGCCGCACTGACCAACAGAAAGCTTCATACATCTACTGTATACTCCATACGTCTATGATGCTATTGACAATGGACCTTTTTTTGGTTATGTGGCTGCACCTTTACCTTCCCTTTACACCTAAATTCAGAGGGAGTGATTGGTTAATAAGAATGTTGTAAGTGTTTACAGGATCTTGTAAGTCATGCTATGCTGAATACAATCTATATTTATTCAACGGTGAAGCAGAACACACTCCAGCAAGTTTGGCCAGCCTTTGTTGAAATCTACCCAACCTGTTGTTCCAGCCACTCGCCCAGACTCCGGCCACTGACTCAAACAGTGTGCATGGGCACAACAGATCTGTCTGCCTCCTCTCTTTTGCTGCAGTGTGCCCTCCAGCTCTGATAGCATCAGTCAGTAACCGCTGCTCTAATAAAAGGCACTCTTAAGAGCCAGATAGAGAGGTCTCCGCAGAGGAACCAGACCTGTGTCAGCATTTTTCTGTAATAGCACAGTTGTCTACAAACATCAAACACTCACTACCTGTTAGGACCCTCTTTTGTTCTGACTCTCTGCTTTGTAAACTTTGACCTAGCTCATTGCGTACTGCACTGAAGTGTACAAGGAGTCAGTGTTGCTTTAGTTACCCACTGCTGTCCTGCAATATGATACATTACAACGTTAATGGGTCATATTTAGTACAACCCATGTACAAGTATTCTTATGTGAACTGACAAGGAGTGTTTGTGCTTGTCCTATAGATTATTATAAATGTTTGCTTTCAAGTCAAGAATAGGAAATTATTAAAAATATTCATAGCAGAATGTCAGAATCATAATCAGAATAGTTCATGCATAAAAATATGTCATAATATGACGTACAAAAATGTTCACTAACCCAAGCGATTTTCTTATTTTTTTGAGTTTATTCTCTTTATTATCTTTATCGTCTCTGAAAGACAGCATTTTGAAGCCGCTCAGGCCGTCATTTTCTGCTTCTTCTCGCAAAGCGATGATGTAGTCAAAACATCCAGTAGTGTGGGTTTTCTAGGAAATTTGTATACTCCCCTGAGCCAATGCTAGACTTCTGGGGGCCCTACGCAAAACTGTGTTGGTTGGGGGTTTGAGTGGTTATGAAGGATTAAATGAAACTCATTTGTCTGTGTTTCAATCCGTCTCTAATTGCGCTTGCGGAAAGCACTTGAGAAAGATTGAACATTTTACGTAGAATGGGCGACAGGGCACTGCAGTCGATTAAGGCGTATACGCGTTTTGGGGTATTTTCTCCTGATAACCCCGAAAAGAACTTACATTACACTTTCAGTTTTGATCGTACAGATAAGAGCAATACATCAATCGAATCTGTAAAGGGTCTACTTTTTTTGTATACAGAAATAATAACAACAAAACTTTGTGCACTTATAAAATAAAGATAACAAACAAGGAGTGCTGTCTGCAGCCTTTGTCTGCGCTGATCTTCAGTTACAAACGCGTCATTAAAATGAACTGTAACTCAGTGAATACTCAACACAGAGACATGAGAGAGATATCTATAGAAAGCCTGACATGTCTACTTTTAAACTAAACAAGTGTTGCCGAAAACAAATATTCTGTGATAAAGTAATCCATATGAAAACAACGCCATGTCCGTTTTTCACGTCTCCCTTCATTATCTTCTAATGCGACCACGCCCCCGCGCCGAGCGCGCTTTTGAGATTCAAATGTTCACTGAAGCGCGCGGCTTTTGAATACGCCCACACAACAGAAGACAACGCAGCGAGACTGTTCTTCAAGTTTTTTTTATTTTACTGTTTGCTTCGCGATGAGAGGAATAAGACCTAATTCACCCCAAAAAGATGTGATGTGGTTGAGGATTTGAGATTTGGATTTCCTCAGAAAAAAAGATTGATGCACTTTATTCAGCAGAGATCATAAACATGAGTAATTCTCTTTTTATTTATTTATTGTACTAGTTTTCACATAACGTGTAAACATTTTACTAGTTAGACTTTTTCCAAACTATAATTCCTGACTAAATGTATAATCAAGTGAAATATTATGAAGTTTCAATAACAATATACACTACTATACCATTCAAAAGCTTGATGTAAATAATATAAATGTAACAATAAATGTAACTGTAACAAATGTAACAATCATTGCTGTTCTTTCAATTTATCCCCCCTAAAAAACCTGAAAAAAAAATATTCTCAGCTCTTTTCAACATTAATAATAATAATAATAATAATGATAATAATAACAATAAATGTTTTTTTTTTTTTTGTAGAAAATAAGATTGTTAAAAGGATTTCTGAAGGATTGTGTGACTGGAGTAATGATGCAAAAAATTTAGTTTGAAAATCAGCTTTGATTGTTCCTAATAAACTGTTTAACTGCACTCACAAGTGAATATTAAATTATGTTGTGGGATAATTAAATATATTCTAAATAAACTACAAACATAAAATTATATAGATTTATTTTGTCCTCACATTCTTTCTTGTAACTCATCCCTCTCAGTGACACAGCTGACTGAATGGCTCATTATGCAGCTCATTATGCAGGCCTTTGTCTTCTCAGGTGTGAATTCATGATAGTTGACGCCTACTCGCATATGACTTTTACCAACAAAAAGTGTCTTAGAAAATTTAAATCAATATATTGTTTTCTGTAAGTGAGTAAACAAGATGATTTTCACATCATTTAGAAAAAAAAAATTACAGGCTACAAGCTCCAGTTCTCAAAATTCCTGGGAACCAATTTTCTGTATGTGTTTTATTGCCTTATTCAAGTGATTTAACATTTTTAGTTTTTCACTAACCACGCATAACATTTTTTTTCTCAAAAACACAATCATGTACATACATGCTGCTCACATATTATTATAGCCCAGTTTGTGCTGATTACAGTGAGATTAGACTTTAGCCATTTAGATATTTATAAGAAACTGAAAAAAGCACAAATGTCAGGGCATGACAAAACTTCTCCAGGCCCCCAAAATACCCGTAGACTCCAGAGGGTTAAAAGAAATGACTATTCATGGTTTCATAACCACTGGCCAAATTTTAAAACGAAACTAAAATTAAATAATCTTTCAAGAGCAAGCGGGCCCCCCTGTGTTTCAGGGGCCCTATGCAGCTTGCATATTTTGTGATATTCTTTATAAAAGTTAAGAGTCAACCACACCCCCCTAAATCAGCTCTTTCTAACACGCCCCCACATCTCTACGTCACTATTTGGGAAGATTTGCATAATGCCGCCCAAATGTTCATGCAACAGGGCTCCAAACTGCAACTAAAACAATCGCATTTGCGACCAAAATATATTAAATTGCGAGTGAAGTTTTTACTGAGGTCGCTACTGGCGACTAGGCCAATGTATTTACATGTTATTACTTAAAAATTTGCATGCAAAGCCTTTTTTCCTGATTGTTTTGCGATCACATCATTTGCTATGTTCATGTATTAAACTGAGACTATGCGCCTCAAAGTTTTAGTGGTAAAAAGAGTTTAAAACAGTCCTCATCTCTGTTTAAAAGGTTCTTCACAGCCATTTTTGGTTCCACAAAGAACCATTCAGTCAAAGGTTCTTTAAAGAACCATCTCTTTCTCAACTTTTCATAATCTGAAGAACTTTCTTTCTCCAAGAACCTTTTTGTAAAAAGTATAGGCTCTTCAGATGTTAAAGATTCTTTATGAAACCAATTAGGCAAAAAAAGGTTCTTCTATGGCATCGTGAAGCACCTTTATTTTAAAGAGTGTATGACAATATTTACAGGATGCATTGAGGAGGAGCCCAAACTACACTCAGTCACCAAGTGATGCTTATGGTCCATGATATTGCTACAGATTCTGTGTAATAAACAATGTGTGACTGTATATTTCAAGTTGTAAAAGACATTTAGTTCCCACTTCAAGTGAACCTTAGTTCCCAGGTCATCTACAAGATGGATTAATGCTGATAAAGTCAAGAAAAGATTATACATAAACACATGACAGTATGATTGAAATGCTAAAATGTAAAATAATAATAATAATAATAATAATAATAATAAAAAAAAAAAACGTTTATTCTGTGGCACCTAAAAAATAATTTGGCGCCTAAGTTTTTTTTTTTTTTTTTCTTAAAGGAGCCAATAGCTCCTTACTCGATGTTTTTTGTTTGGAGCCCTGTACAAAGAAAGAAGGTGTAACGTTTATTCTCTCTGTTGCCACTGCTGCCGGAGTCTTTGTGTGTTTCGTTGAAGTGAAACTACTTTGTTTGGCCTTCCAAAAGAGAACATGACTAGAAATCAGTGGTTAAGTTGTATTTCAACACTGTTCCAGAACAGTCCAACCCAAATATTCAAATTCATTGATGATTCAAACGTGAGTTTTGAGCAGTAGAGTAGGCTTGTTGTTTCTCAGATCACAAATGCAGACACGGTTAAGTTTACGCAGTGCAATACCCAACGCAATGTGTAAAAAGACAGTATAAGTCATTGTAATCAGTAAATATGTCCCCACTGGATGCAACAAATGCCTCATTTGTAATGGGTTTTATTTGTTTTGTCTCGTGTAGTAATGTCTGGATCGTGAACAAATCGAACTTAATCATTTGAAACGGTTTGCATCTCCAGTATGCACGAATCCACAAATTACTTAAATTATTCAGTTTCTAAACGTGCCTTACACTCCCTCTGATGTGAAATAAACCAATACCCCGAGTTATTCAGTTACTCCTAACAGTACTTGACTGAACTGCTTAAAGAGAACCGATGATGGGCAGAGCAGCTGGACTGAGTCTCGTGCTGCTGGCCTGGGAGTTGGCATCGTATGTTAAGGGGCGTAACATTTCTGTCACACACTTGAGGCATTTGACCAATCACAACGCACTGAATAGCTGGCCAATCAGAGCACACCTCGCTTTTCAGACCAATGAGCTTTGTAAAAATCAACGCGTTTCAGAAAGGCGGGGCATAGAGGAGAAACAATAATGTACATTATATGGAAAATAATGTGTTTTTTGAACCTTAAACCGCATAAACACATTGCATTACACCAAATACACAAAGTGTACATGTTCTTTTTAGCAGCATCAGATGACCCCTTTAATGGAGTGAAGTTTATTTAGTGACTTAAATTAAATGTCACTCAGAGAATTACGTTTTTGGCTTGTCAAACATTTTACATTCAGTGGTGAAAAATTTGTTGACTTGAGAGTTTTTTTTTGTTTTGTTTTTTTTATACCAGGAAATAAGTTGTTTTGATATTTAAAAGGTTTACATTAGTAGTAGTAGTAGTAGTATATGTATTAAATAGATTTTTTTGACTAATCATTCTTTGTTCCATGTGTCATAAGAATAAAGTATCATACTAAACACATTTTGCAAGTATCACAGACATGTTCATTTGTATCTTATGTTTGCCAACTATGTATATTTTATAAAACACTTGAATTGTCTGCAGTGCATTTTAAGGGTAATTTCTGCTTGTTCTGTCTAACATTCTGAATGTTTGTTTGGATGAAAGTCACATTGATGCAACACTGACTGTTTCACTCCTTTGTCTGTTTGAAGTTTAGACTGTGTCATCAAGCAAGGTCATTGAATTATGCCATATTTCTATCTTAAGTAAAATGTTCATTCTTCCAAATGAAGGGGACTACTTGCCATTTAGTTGCATGGGAAATTACAATTCATTACTGCCTGTTTTGCATAAAATAATATCCTAAAATGACTTTATTAGATCATAATTAAAATTTCACTCTGATCTTTCCTGAGCTTAGGACATGCAGAGGAGAGTATGAATGACTTGCCAGATACAACACCCACATTCATCAGTTTCTGGCACTTAACTGAGTGTGGTAATTGGAGGCTAATTTCTACACGGCTATGCTAATGCTGAAATGAATTAGATTGTCAATCACACATTTTGGATTAGCTTAATATGGACCCCTAAAGTCACACCATGTCTTTCACCATGTGCATGTAAAATGACATTTGTAATCAGAATGGAACTGGATTACTGCTCCAGCCATTTAAATGTAATTTGGCCATGTTCTATGGGACAGTGATCTTGTTCTTTTTGCCACTTTGCTGCATTTTTAAGTATTTCGAAGTAGCGACCAATTGGAAGTATAGAACGTGTCATCTCACATTTTTATATATTTCTGATAAATCTGTTATAATCTGTCTGCCCTCTACTTATTATTATTATTATTATTATTATTATTATTATTATTATTATTATTATTATTTTATTTTATTTTTTTATTTTTTATTTTTCTTTAGAGCAGAAAATAACTTTATTATCAAAATATAAAACAAAATGCTTCTTATGAAAGTGATCACTGTCTGTTCAGGTGCAGTTTATTTATTTATTGAAATAAGTTTATTTTGTTTACCAATGTTGCATTTGTTTAATCAAAATTCAATATTATTAAAGGGGTCATCGAATGCTACATGCATTTTTACAAGTTGTTTGAACTGAAATGTGTGTTGGCAGAGCGTGTACACAACCACCCTATAATGATAAAAATCCACCCAGTGGTTTTGTTTTTAATCTACTAAAATCTTTACCCCTTTCTCAATTCAAGAAGGTCTGTGTGACATCGAGAAAACAGGTGTCTTACCTTAGACCCACCCTAAGTGAGCTGTCATCAGTCTGCCATTCAGGGGCATAAATTTCATCTCACAGTAGGGGGCGAACAATAAACATAACATTTCTCAATAGCAATTTTTGAAGAGGACACAAATAATACAGCTAAAATTGTACTTGTAAGTATAAGTATACACAGAGGAAAGCCTCACTACTTCTATTATAGCAGGGAGACCGTGCCAAATTAGACAACTTAATGCTGTTGTGGTCGCACCGCGATAGCGCTCGTGTCCATTGTAGACATAACTATCCATCAAGCAGGTAACGTTATTATTGCTAAAATAGCGGAATCATCGAAAAATACATTGGCATCATCTGTATTAAAGAGAAAATAATCACTTCATCCAACGTTTAAGTGAATAAAATAGCCTTGATAGCAGAGTTTCACAACTACTGACTTTTTATCACTCACCGGACTTGTGTGTACATAGGTGATGCAGGGTTGCCAGGTTTTCGCAAAAAAATCCCACCCAATTGCTACTCAAAACTAGCCCAATCACGTTTCGAGGGGGGTTTCCCAGTAAAAATCGCGTTCGGGGGTTAAAATACAAGTTTTTTAGCTATTGAGGTGTTTTGTTGTTGGATGTAATAATGAACATAGCAGTCATCATTTACTCCCGACATCTGTGTCGCTGTAGACGCAGTGGATTTAAAATGTGATGCATTATGAAAAGTATTTAAAAGTTATTATTATTTTTTTTTAAATTATTTATTTATTTATTTATTTATAATGGAGGTTTGGATCCAGCCGATATGTGGCATTAAAAAACAGAAGAAGAAGAAGAAGAAATAGAAAAATGTATACACAAAAGAGCATAGATATCTATATGTAAATACTACATACTGTACGACTGCTTCGGACAGGCCATCTTTGAATGGTCAACATCTCTGTAGATGCAGTAAAAATCAATACATTTTTGAAAATTCCACAGAATTCTGCAGCCTATGTTAGTAAGAACAACTGAGACAGAGATTCCAGATGACATTAGATAACCTTTCGCATGTGAGAATGTGTTGTTTGAAAAATATACAGTATCTGATATTCTAAACTATGTGGTAATTGAAATCATAGTTTATGACAACACAAATGTGAATAAATATATCTTTTGAAAAAACATGATCTGAATATAAATAATAAAAAAAAAAAACATTTTTAATTAATTGATTTATTTATTTTATGGCTAATTGATTGGTTTATGCTTTGTAATTTATCTCCAACTCACATGTAATCATCTGACTGCTTCCATTAGAAGCTTAAAGCAATATTGGCTGTAGGGTTTTCTGATGATTAATAATATTTCTAAGAGCTCCAACCAATATTCAATATTCCACTGACCAGCTTTAATCATTCCAATATGGTGGAAAAATTACATTTAACGGTCTGTAGGAGCAGCCATTAATGCAGTAAGCATGTATAGATGTCTATGCAACAGTATTTTCATCTTCAGTCGCTTCTCATCAAAATGAGACATACTGTATCTGTCAAGCCTTCCCTTCCGAAGTCTCTTAAAGCAAGCCATTGAGAAAACAAGACTGACTGTCAGCTCCTCTCCACACGTGGCTTCATCATTGTTGCGGTTTGGGATAATCGCACGGTACCCCTGGGTCCTTGTGGTTAATTTTAGAAAGTAAGCTTCAGCCAGCTGGCTTTATTAGATCACTGAATTGGTTTCGATTTTCTCGCCATCAGTCAAACATCAACAATTTCATGCTACATTATTAATATGGAATGGTCCAAATTAAATGTTAAACCCTACTTGGAGCTGGATGCGTGTTTGCATTCGATTTTAATGAGTGTGTCCATAGGAAAGGATTTCACACATACACACTTGACCATTCAGCCCCTGGAGACAGAGAATCTGTGCTATCGTGGAGAGTCTGTCTTGTGGCATCAGAGTAGGTTTTCCAGCGATTGATTGCTGCCCGAGGACTTTATCTAAATAAAGTACTGATACTTCAACAGAAATTATAGACAGAATAACCTCACCTCCTGTTCACACTCGTTTGTCAGTTTTCCAGCTAAGGTCTATGCCCTGAAATCTGTAATGGAAATGTGGGATCTCAGTGTAAATGTTTTATCATTGCTTGTTAGTGAGAGGTGTTGATCCACTGCTTGTACAATTAAGCACTGTGATTTCTGCCACCTATCATTACTGTCATATGACATTATAGTTCAAATTATGCAAAGCTGTGGAAGAAAATAGCTCCTAAATCACTTTACTTATTTAAGAAAGTAAATCAATAAAGGATGGCAAGGACACATATTTTTTCTCAGTCTGTGCACAAAATTTCTGCAAAAATGATTCAGCTGCACTCTGAATATGTGTGTGTGTGTGTGTGTGTGTGTGTGTGTGTGTGTGTGTGTGTGTGTGTGTGTGTGTGTGTGTGTGTGTGATTTAACATGATTTGTATGCTCAGGTATATGCTCCTAAAATTCAAGATATGAGGGTAAAAAATGTCCCTATATGGGTTTTTGTCTTATATCATGATATGAATGTAACAATATCACATGAGCAAGAGTGCTTTTCCCCAAAATATCTACACAATTGCAAATATGATATTGATTTCATGCAACAGTTCAACAGTTTCTCATTTAAATTTGTTTAACTTGAAATTGAACTTGAAAATAACTAAACCCAAATAAACTAAACAATTTATGCTATAAATACATTAAAATTATATATAAAAAATAAAATAACAACATAAAAACAAAATTCCTTTATTAAACTATTAAACTTGTATTATACTTTACTAAATTAACCTTTAAAGTAAAATTAAAGTGGAAACAGAACATATATACATAAAAATATACATACATCCTTCACCTTCACCTGCCCCTTAGTCTGGTTGACCACTGGGGTGCCACAGATGCTCTGGCAACCAGCTCCTTCCATTCCTCCCTCTTCTCAGCTTTTCTCAAGGTCTCTCCCAGCGTCAGGCCTGTCCACTTCTGAATGTTGTTTTCCCATCTCTTTCACTGCCTGCCTCTCTTCCTTCCTCCTGGCACTGTGCCCTGCAGGACTGTCTTCGCAAGTCCTGATGACCTTAAGTGGCCGTACCACTTCAGCTTCCGTTTTGTCACCACTGTTAGGAGGTCATCATATAGCCCAATGGTCTGCCAAATTCTGTCACGTACTTCTTCATTGGAGATATGATCTCTTTAGGAGATGCCAATGAGTTTTCTGAATCATCTCATCTCCATGACTTGAACTTTCCTTTCCAGTTCAGCTCTAAGTGTCCAAGTCTCAAAGGCATGTAAAAATATGGACATGACTAAGGTGTACATCAGTCTGATCTTTGAGCTGAAGGCTATTTCACTACAGATGATCTTTGATTTTGTCAGCGCTGCTGTGGTCTGGGGAATCCTGGCGAGAATTTCAGGTTTGGACCCTACATTTGTTAAAATAGCTCCCAGGTATTTCAAATTATTAACACCGTCAAGCTTTTTGCCGCCAATACTGATGTCAGTGGTGAAGCCAATGATGTTGTTGGTCATCAATTTTGTATTCTCTGCATTGATCTGCATACCATAAGATGTAGAGATCTTGTCAAGGCGCTCCACCAAGTTAGCCAGCTCTTCTTTCTTCCCTGCCAGGCCATCTATGTCATCAGCAAAACGTAAGTTTGTTATTGTCCTGCAGCCTATGCTGACTGTCCCGTCATAGTCTTCCAATGCATCAACCATGATACATTCTTAAAGTGTTCTTTGCACCATTCATGTCAATGCAATCCATATAAATCTATCAATGGACATATAAGCACTTTCATTTCTCACCTGTGCAGATGCTCTCCACTCACACACTCTACATCAATGTAGCGCTGGAATTGCCCAAATTTGTAAACACTGCTGAAGCTGGAGCATCTTCCCAAATGACTAAAAGATTCCACTTAATTCAGTATTTGACTTGTATCTAGATCCTGATTAATACTGTGGTATGACGCATTGTTGGAGAAACTAACTAACTAATCACGACTGTTTCCCAAAATCATATTAACATAGTCGTACCTCTGTCATTTGGACCACTTTGGTTCAGCAATATAAGATGTCGTTAATGACATCACTCACAAGAGTAATAATCGGCTAATTAATTGATTTAAGATAACCGAGATGCTGTTGTAACAAGTAAGGCACCAAATTACTACAGTACCTTTTTTTTCCTTCTTCATCTTCTTCTTTGCCATTTCGCTTTATTTGATGAGCAACCACATAAGTTTGCAATGCTGTATGCAAATGTTCATTTGAACTATGGAAAACACAGAATCGTTGACTTATGTTGCAAACTTGTGACCATAGTGTTGGCTAATGATGCTTTTGGGAAATTGAATCCTGGTTGTTTTAAAGTTTTGTAATGTTAAAAGAGTTTAGAGTCTTGATCTTTGGGTCTTGAGACAAGCATGGGTTTGGATCTAAGTGCCATTTCTTAGGGGTTGATTACATGACACCATTTTCAACTAAAAACGTATATATAATGTATTATGAATTCAGGCTATAGGAATGCACGTTTCTTTACAAAGTGACAACAACTGGCCTGGCAAGCATAATACAGCATTTTTTACAAGATCCTTGTAACAATGTTGTTGTCTGTACTCGAAACTTTTCAAAAATGCAATGGAAAATGTTCCTGTTATGTAGATTTATGTCAGGTAAACATACCCAGAGTGTCTCTGTCTAGGTCTCAAAAAACATAATTTTGTTCTAGATTTGGGTCTTTGGCAATGGAAAATCTGGTTCTTGGTTAAGAAGGGTCTTAAAGGGTCTGGTAATGGTCTGGTTCTTAAACAGGTCTAGCTATTTGGGGTTTTGGTATTGGTCTAGTGTTAACTCCAACATTGAATACTAGTATCCACTGCTGATTGCTTTTGTAACTGGTGTCATATGTAATATGTGTATTTCACACTATGTCAGTTTAAATGAAAATAATGATACATGATGTAAAACAGTGCATACTACCTTTTCAGTATGCTGGTATAGACTCAACAGTATGAATGGCCATTGAAATGCAAATGCAATCAAGGATAGATGGTGAAGGTGTCTCTGGGCCTGCTTATGATACTCTGCACCATGCGAGCTTTCATTCAGAACACTGCCGTTTTCAGTATTTTTAAAGGGGTCATATGATGCGATTTAAATTTTTCCTTTCTCTTTGGAGTGTTCTTGGTGCATAAAGAAGATCTGTGAAGTTGCAAAGACTAACGTCTGGGAAGATTTGAATAACACCACCCAAATTTTCACGCAAAGAAAGAAGGTGTAACTTTTATTCTCGCTGTTGCTGTCGCCACCATGTTGTGGAGACGCCGTGTGTTTCATTGTGGAAGTGAAACTACTTTGTTTGGCCTTCCAAAAGAGGACACAACTAGAAATCAGTGGTTAAGTTATATTAGCAACACTGTTCCGGAACAGTTCAACCTAAATATTCAGATGTGTGCAGCACATTTTATGGAGGACAAGGACTGTTTCCTAGGAGAGTAGCCTACAATGCCAGTGTCTGTTTCTATAAAGTGGGGCAATTCCAACTGTGCAAGGACAGTCTGGGGCATTTCTGACTCACAGTCTGTAAGTACATTTTCATATTTAAAGAATTTGCCACTGATGATTCAAACACAAGTTTTGAGCAGTGTAGAGATGCGCTGGTTGTTTGTCATTTCTCCGATCACAAATGCAGAAATGGTTTTATGTTTATGCAGCGTGATACACAACGTGTAAAAAGACAGTAGAAGTCATTATAATCCATAATTATGTCCCCATTGGATGCAACAAATGCCTTGTTTGTAATGGGTTTTATTGGTTTTGACCATCGTGCCGGGACACACAGCATCACAGTATGGTAAGGGGCGTAACATTTCCGTCACACGCTTGAGGAATTCGGCCAGTCACTATGCACTGGATAGCTAGCCAATCAGCGTACACCTCGCTTTTCAGAACGATGAGCTTTGTAAAAAAAACGATGTGTTTCAGAGAGGCAGGGCATAGAGGAGCACCAATAATGTACATTTTGTGGAAAATAATGTGTTTTTTGAACCTTAAACCACATAAACACATTGCATTACACCAAATACACAAAATAATGTTCTTTTTAGCAATGTCATATGACCGCTTTAAAGAAAACATAATAATAATAATACTTACACTTACATTTTAGTGTATTTGGTTACACATTGGAACATAAAATATCAACATATTTATAGGTTTGGTTTGGTATTTTACTTCATTTATATTTAATATGTTTAGTGTGTTTTAGTATCAAAATGTACAGATATGAATACAAATGAGTTCACCTTGCAAAAGGTCGCTGATGTATGCTAGTGCATGTTCATATATAGTACATTATTCACCTGAAAGCAAGCAGGTTTGTGTTTTTCTTGCATGGGTGATGATGAGTATGGTACTTTCTTAAGATAATAACTTGTGTTTGCGATTAAAGCTTATTTGTGATGAGAAATTAGGGTAACACTTTAGGTTACAACCTGCAAAGAACTATGTGAGTATACTGAATTTATGGCATACGTTTCTGTAATTATAGCATACCTATAAAGAACGTATGTGTAGGAATAAGGGAACAATGTGTTACTTTTGGGCAATAAGGGGATAACAACCAGATATGCAACCTGCAAAGAACTACGCAAGTAAACTGAAGTTTCTGAAGTTGAAGTTAAATAAACTGAAATTGAACTTTTTTCAGGTCCTAAATTGCGATTTGGAAAATTGGGGGGGGGGGGGGGGGGTTACACTATAAGCAGAAACTATGAACATCATTTACATTAGTGCAATGGACAGTTTAAAAAATAATAATAATAATAATAAAATAAAAATGCATAGAAAAATATTCCAGTGTGCAAAAGGATCATTCAGTATTCTGGATGAACAGACAGTAGTGCAAGTAATAACAATTGAACTGTTTTTTGTTTGTTTGTAAACCAGATGTAGTGATGAGGAGGGGTGAGGAGTGTGTGTGTGGTTGGTTGGGTGGTTGGTTGGGTTTGGGGTCAGAGGGCAGAATTCAGTAAGGAGACAGCTGTAGGGAAAAGGCTGTTCCTGGATCTGCTGGTCCTTGTCCGGAGGCTCCTGAAGCACCTCCCGGAGGTCAGGAGGTTAAACAGTCTATGGTCATGATGAGAGGAGTCCTTAAGAATGCTGCGAGCTCGATGTAGACAGCGATTTCTCTAGATGTCTTCAATAGCAGGAAGTGGTGTCCCTGTGATGCCTTGCAGTGCCTTGCAGTCAGCAACTGAGCAGTACCCATACCAGACTGTTATACAACTGGTCAGGATGTTCTCAGTCACACACTAGTAAGAGTTCACCAGGATGGCTGAAGACAGCTGGTTCTTCTTCAGTATGTATGGCCTAAACAACAACCATTTTATTTCTGGGAATGATTTAGAAAGATATACTTTTTATAATGGTGTTTTATTGTAGGCCTAGGCATTTTACCCATTCTATTATTAAAGGAAACATGGAGATTGAACAACAAAACTGGACATCTAGTAAAATGAGTTTCTGCTATGATTTGTATTTCACAAGTCTACTACCTCATGAAAGCCAATTCGTCAATCTCAGCAACTTCACACCATCGACTTCTCAGCAACTTCACCAAATACCTTTGCATAATATACCATCAAGGTTCAACGCAGCTTAAAACAATCTTACCTCTTTCTAGGCGTTTGCAGAGAAAAAAAAAAAACCCACACACACGATACAACATTTGTATTTCAGTGGATGTATACTGTAGTGTTTTTATAGCAAAAAAATTAAAATTAGATGACGTTAAAACTAGTGGAAAAGTTCTCTCTATATTACTGTGCAGGCATACACTTGTCCTGTGTATATCCCCCCGTTCCATGAAGTTAGAGGATAAGTGGCTACAACAAATTGCTCTGAAGCAATTGTTTATACAAGTAGGTCATACATTATATATCAGGTAATATCAATAAAAAGGTGGATTTTTTTTTTTTTTTTCAAATAATGTTTGAAATTTATCGTTCTACTGCTGGGTTAAATGAACCCAAAATGGGTTTTATATATATATATATATATATATATATATATATAAAAAACACACACACACACTATGATAACAGTAACCATTCACATTTGAACTCACGTGACTTGCTGCATGCTCTCTTTCACATCCTCCACATTTCTAACCCAGGTTACTTATTACTGATATCAACCCAAATTGGGTCAAATCAAGCCAGCTTCCTAACCCAACAGTCTCAACTGCATTTGGATTGAAACAATTATCAGCATGTTTTATATGTGTAGGTTATAAAAAAAGTACTCAGTGTATGTTTATGCCAAATTACTTCAAAATATAAGAATGTTGTTAGGTCATACATACCACATAATATTAGTTTTAAAAATACTTACAATAGAAATAATTTGTAATTTTACAGATTATTACCCATTTATTCCCCAAACTTAGCATATTATTCCCTTGTAACTACACGGAGGTATTGAATAGGTACACTATAATTACAAAAAAGTTACACTGTAAATTATGTTTAATTACACATTACGTTGCAGATTGTAATCTTAAGAATGACCGAAATTAGTGTAAAAGAAGAGAAGCTGCTGCTCCTCAACGTCAGGGCAAAGATTGAGGCAGCCATCTGTTTCTCCACACTTTTTTACCTTCTCATTTGTTAATTTCTTTTTATCATTGCATGTGAAACTGAGGCAGCAAAACATGGTTGAAATGCACATTGTTGCCTGGTATCGACATCTTACTGGGAGTAATACAATTTGCCTTGTTTTTTTCTTTTTTTTTTTTTTTTTTTCCTCATCCAATCACATATCATTTTACTGTCAGAGTGTCGACGGGGCTTAAAGTACTCATAATTTCAAACCCATGCACAGTAAACATCAGAGCACCACTATATTGTGGTTTAAATATTAAATGCGGGCTAGATGGAATATAGATGTGTGGAGTGGTTTAAGTGATGTATGAAATCATTTCCACCAAGGGCAAAAGCGTCACGGGCCCAGAAACAGAGTTTATTGTGCATTTATTTTTTTAGTCAAGAAGAGAATAAAATATTAGCATGCTAAGCACACCAGGCCCGGCTGTGAAAGAAAGGTGTACAGAAAGCCAAAGATTCAAGATGACATTTGGCTACCACATAGAGCTGCATAAACCTCCTAAAACTGCTTCGCCAAAGGATGGAGTGCCAGCGTGGATCTTTCGTTTAGGGACAGATTTAGATATGTTGATAAAGGGTGGGGCAAAATCTACTGAAATTGATCTGAGCACTTTCATTTCTAGGTTCCTAATAAATGATTCACAGAACACCTCAAAATGCAATCTGTTATTATATTGATAGATTTTGATCAATCAATACAACAACATGTATGTGCACAATTCATATGAACTATTTATGGTGTCTCTTGGGAGCCTGACAGCTGTGGTCACTATGAATTGTCAACGTGATTTCATGAGTATACACTACATATGTATTTTATAAGGTGTTGTTTACACACTTATATGTAACATAAAGACAGCATCTAAAACTTAAATTGTATATGTATAAATCCTTATTGAATCTAATGCTAAATTTGTGGAATTAATCTGTAAATTCTGTTAAATGTATTCTAAATTACATTATGCTTTCAGTCGTGTTTATGTAACACGGAGAGGGACTCGAACACGGATTGCTGGCATAGGAGGCAGGCGCACTAAGGCGCAAGAAGGCTAAAGACCACGGCCTCTTGAGATCAGGGGAGTGAGGTTTTTGCCGAGTTCACACTGCACCGATTTTCACTCGCTGACAGGTTTTGCGAAATCGCAGACAAATGGCTGAAATCGGAGGCCAATCGGTGCTCATTCACGCGAGTGACAATCACACAGTGTAAATTATTAAAGACTCGATCTGAGAGAATCACTGATGCCTTATCGACGCCCGTGAAATATTTGGCATGCTAAATATCCGGACATGTCGTCAATGTTTCGTTCGTTATCTGGCTCGGTCAGCAGTTCAGTCAGTGTACTGTTTGAGTAAATGAATTACTCCGGGATATTGGTTTATTTGAACTCAGAGGGAGTGTCAGCCATGTTAAAAAAGTTAACAGCTTAAGTCATTTGTGGATTAATGCTTATTGTTGACGCGAACCGTTTCAAACGATTCAGTTCGATTTGGTGAACTGGTTCAAGAAGATCCGGTTACATCGAGTGATTCGTTCGCGAACCGGATATCACTAAACTGCAGTGTTGTGAACGCGCTCCTAACAGACCCGGGAGAGAAGTCAATGCTGAATAAAGTCGTAGTTTTTGATATTTTTGGACCAAAATGTATTTTCGATGCTTCAAAAAATTCTAACGGACCCTCTGATGTCACATGGACTACTTTGAAGATGTTTTTATTACCTTTCTGGACGTGGACAGTATACCGTACATACATTCTCAATGGAGGGACAGAAAGCTCTCGGACTAAATCTAAAATATCTTATACTGTGTTCCGAAGATGAACGGAGGTCTTACGGGTTTGGAACGACATGAGGGTGAGTCATTAATGACATAATTTTCATTTTTGGGTGAACTATTCCTTTAACTAATTATTATTTACAACTTTTGCCTCAATAAACTCTAAATTTACTGCTTGCAGATGTAAGTAAGGTAGTTGTTAAAGTCAGTGTAAAGCTATAATAAATATTAGTTTTTAGTTGCACACCACAGAAAAAAAATGCATTAACCACCCAGCCAAATTTGAATGATAAAAAAATCTGCTAAGAAAATAAAATAAAGTACCAAAATCTTGAAAAAAAAATAAGCGGTGTTCTCTACTCTCAAATGCTGGGGGCGTGTCCGCTGTCGGCACTGAAACCACACCCACTCGCGGGAAAGCTGCCATCTCTCTCAACTGTCAAATACCGCTAAAACCTCAGTGGATGCTCCCTCTTGCAGCTTCATTTAAATAAGGAGACCAAGCTGTTTTGTAAATTATCACAACCAGGTAATAGCAAACTGTAGGCTGTAGTAACTAATGGTAATGACAGTAACTCGCATTCAAGCAGGCGAACCACTGATGCTAATGCGCTCGAGTTATAAGGTGTGTTCGAGTTGAAGTAGCACTGCTCAGAACGATTGGTGTATGACATCAAAGTAGCGTGAGAGCAATGTGAAAGCATAGAGAGCCATCTGCTCTCTAGCTCTCATGGTACTTTAATGTCCCACAACGATCAGTCTGCACAGCTCTGCTTCAAGTCGAACACACCTCTTATTGGGCCTCATTTATCAATCTAACGTAGAAATGAGCGCAGATTCATATGCACAAATCAACTTGCGACAGAGTTCACGTGTGATTCATTAAACATTCGAATGATCGCACATTGATAAATGTGGCAGGAGAAAACAATCAACATTTAAATATCACGCCCCTAAAAACACCCTGGTTTAGAAGCCTCACCCCTAGAGTCTACGACAGGAAGAAACGAAACCCGGCCAAAAAGAGGAAGTAATCTCATAAAAGAGAAATTTATCTTACTCCAAAAACACCTGTTAACCTTGTAATACCAACAATTAGGCTACATAAATTCATGTTTTTTATATGTATATTAAAATACTGGTAAATATAAACAGCCTATTTAGTTCCCCTCACTCTACAACAAATGTTTTAAATTTAACGGTATTCAGAACAGAACAAGAATAAAAAATAAGTAGTTAAAAAAATATATATTAAACTATAAAATAAAACACAAGTTAGGCTATGGCATTCATTATAAACATCATACAAATGTCAAGCAAAACTGAAACGGCATTGGGCTCACGAGCCTGTCTTATACCACAAGAATCTAAATGTTTCCATTTTTGCCATATTTGTAACATTTGTTTGCATAACTATTATTCATTATGTAGCCTATACATGGCTTTATACCCACTCATGATCTAATATCCATGTAAAATCTTTCACATGCGCAAAAATGTTTGTTTGGGGCTGCACGCTGATTTTACAGCGGACCTTTTAAAATAAACAGTGTAACTTTTATGTTTGGTTGACTGCATATTAGTTTGATGATGATTGATGAATGGCTGGAATGTCAGGCAACGGTATAACTAATGTTGTTTGTGTGTGCATGAGGTGCCTGTGCAATCAGATGGATTAAATCAAATAAAGATATAAAGAAAATAAATAAAATGCATTTAGTTTGTCACAAAAACGAGCATAGCCTATACTTGTTGCACAGTTTTTTTTTCTCCTTTTGTTAATCTGTTAATCATATTATAGCCTATTATATATTTTGTGTGATCCTATTTTATTCCTTTTATAGACTTAATTTCAGTTTTTTCTTTCTTTCTTTCACAGAACCGCTGCAGGTGCGTGATGCGATGATTGAATCCTCGTTCTTGTTTATGCTGCTATTCGCGCATATAAAAGCCCTGTATAAAACCACGAAAAAAAATAAAATAAATAAAAATTCTAATCTAACTGGTTAACGATCGACTAATGAGCTTTGCTTGGCGGTCAGAAAAATAAAAATGAACAAAATGCCGTCATTCTATAATCCTCCTCCATATTTAGGCTACTATGCTTCACACAGTGTTACCCAGACAGCAAGCAGTTTCGGCCCAGATCCGGCCCACATCTGGCCCGTATGAAAACTGCTTGCTGTCTGGGTAGGTAACTCAAAAACTTGCGTACACGAGGCTGAGACGTCCATGTTGATAAATTCCAAGTTTTGCGCTGAAATAACTGTACGCCCAATTTTCTGTTGTATGTTCGTTTCGTAAATGAGGCCTATTGTGTTAGGGGAGGGGCCATGCTCAGTGCATCGAGACATGATTGCAGCTCCACCCAAAAAATCCTGGAAAAAAAAAAAAAAAAAATGGGGAAAAGTTATTAGCCTAACTCCACAATATACATAGTCCACAGTCTTTGTAACATGTTTCAGCAATACATTTCTAAAATTTATAATGCATTTAGAAACAATTCTCTGAATTGCCTTTACACAGACTTTAAGTTTGGGGTAGGGTTAAGGGATCTAAAATATGGTAATCCAGAATAAGGCATTAATATGTGCTTTATAAGTACTAATAAAGAGCCAACATGATTGTTATATGCATGCTAATAAGCAACTAGTTAATAGTGAAAATCGGTCTAAAGTGCTTATTTCTGTAGTTGTTTAACTATTACTTATCATGTAAGATTTATTACATTTGGTGTGGGACAAAATGTCTGAACTACCCTTTGAACTGCATATGATAAATTTTCATTTGGTAAATCCGGGCCGGTTGTGAATTCATCTGCATGCTTTGAGGCTCAGGACAAAGGCTGAGTTTAGTGAGATATTAGCCCTGAGAGGAGGGTTTGCATATGATCTATGGATTCCTCTATTCATAATGATACGCCACTGAATAAACGGTCTCCAGTATAATCAGGCTCAGTCAATATAATCTCTCTCAGAAGGTCTTCATTAATCTCGCCTACTATGGCTAATCATGTCCCTGTACTTGAGCCCCCACCAACATCTCACCTGCTTATGTTATTTTAATTAATTTGGCACACTGCAGCCCACAGGCAGCTGACTGAGCTGAAGCAGGATGGAGTCCATCGTTCTACATACACATATATATGTATGTATGTATATATATATATATATATATATATATATATATATATATATATATGTATATATGTGTGTGTGTGTGTGTGTGTGTGTGTGTGTGTGTGTATACAGACTTTATTGACAATTAAGTTCATTCTTATTGTAGTGCAGTTGTTTGTTGTTGTTGTTTTTTTACTGCTACTTTTTTTAACTACTATAATAAAATTATTTCAAAAATTAAATCAGCACAAAAGTTAATTAATTAATTTGTTTTGCATTACAGTAATGCAAATTGCTTGGGGTGATGTGTTTAATTGCCATGGAAATATTGCCAAAAAAACATAATGGTTTATTTATTTAGCTGGAAGAGAGGACAAGTTGCCAATTGACGTTTGACTTCAAGGTCAGTCACTATAAATCATGTTCATTATATCAGTTTTTACCATTCCTGCTCTTACACACCATCTCTGAATTTGTTTTGATCAGAACACAGTTAACATGACTCATATGAGCTGGCTGATTTAATTAACAATCAAATCTTAAGTTCCCAATCATGGGCACAGGTTACCAAAATAATTTGTAAAAGAGAAATGTAGTGGTAATTATATTTAATTAGCTGGTTGTTTTTCATGGTGTTTTCCCCCAATTTATTTCATTTTTATTGTGTAGAATAGGTTTCCAAAAGTAGATAGACTCATAAACATTGTGTTTTTTCTCATATGGTTTTAATGGCTTGCTGCAGTCAAATGTAAATATTTCTGCAGCCAGTTTGTAATCCAACAGCGGTGCAGCCTCAATTTCCGTTTTTTTTTTTTTTTAGCCCTAAAAAGTCAGGAGCTGGTTGGGATTGTCAGGGGTTATTGGCTGTCGGATGAAACTGAATCTTGACATTGTTTGCTCTTGTCGGCTGCAGCAGCAAAACCAAATGGTCTTCCTCGCAATAAACTGTATTCACCATGAACAAGCCTCACTATAAACCCTCAGTTACCCCTCCAACAGCTGTGCCTCTGTCTCTCTCTTAAATAGGACCGAAAAGTCATAATTAAATCGTAGAGTATCTTTCTCACCACTGTGATGTTGACTAATGCATCTTGTCTGTTCAGCCCCTATAAACACATTTGCATTATTAAATTCAACGTGGCAGGCATACATTAAAGTCACTACATTTTGTGTCTGAAATTTATATCTCTGAGGATGTGATATGAAATGAGAAATGAGAAAGCCGTAGAGAGCAGTCAGGATTTTCAAAGGCAGCACACTGTGGTTACTGAAGAGCACTTTATAGCCTCTGAAAAGACTATATGGGCTATATAGACTAGGTTGCTAGTACCATATATGCCTCTTCTGATCCTAGTTAAGATCCATTTTGATTGTCTTTTTTAAGGTTTATTTTTATATTACTTATATAATTATATGGATGTGATCCCTTTTTAAAAGTTGTCTTCTGCTCACTGTGTTACTGTTTGTACAGCACTATGGTCAACGTTATTCTTTTATTCAGTGCTTATAAATTAATTTGAATTTGAATTTTAAAAAAGAACAGTAGGCGGAACCTTTGAAAGCATAGAAGAAAACATTACGGAAATTGGAAGTTAACAGCTTAAATGGAAAATATTAATAACACAACTATTGTCACTGAGTGGCCATCATTTCATTCTTAAATAAGTTAGTTTCTGCCATTAGCTTTTCTGCACCAGTTGTATGAGTGATAATGAAAATACTTTTATTTTATTTATTTATTTTTTGGACCACTTTTATGAAGTTTATGACTTGTGAGATATATACTCATAATTGTGAGATAAAAAAAAGCTGAAATTACCTTTTTTATTTTTGAGTTTTATTCTCAGAATTGCAAAAAAAAAATGCAATTATATAAAGCAATTGCAATTATATATATATATATATATATATATATATATATATATATATATATATATATATATATATATATATATATATATATATATATACACACACACACATACACACACACACACACACACTCACCGGCCACTTTATTAGGTATACCTGTTCAATTGCTTCGTAACACATATTGCTTATCAGCCAATCATATGGCAGCAACTAAGTGCATTTAGACATCTAGATGTGGTGAAGACGACTTGCTGATGTTCAAACCAAGCATCAGAATGGGGAAGAAAGGGATTTAAGTGACTTTGAGCGTGGAATGGTTGTTGGTGTCAGACGGGCTGGTCTGAGTATTTCAAAAACTGCTGATCTACTGGGATTTTCGCGCACAACCGTCTCTAGGGTTTACAGAGAATGGTCCGAAAAAGAGAAAATATCCAGTGAGCGGCAGTTGTGTGGACAAAAATGCCTTGTTGATGTCAGAGGTTAGAAGAGAATGGGCAGACTGGTTAGAGATGATAGAAAGGCAACAGTGACTCAAATAACCACTCATTACAACCAAGGTATGCAGAGTACCATTCCTGAATGCACAACACGTCAAACCCTGAAGCAGATGGGCTACAGCAGCAGAAGACCACACCGGGTGCTTCTCCTGTCAGCTAAGAACAGGAAGTGGAGGCTATAATTCACTCAGGCTCACCAAAATTGGACAACAGAAGATTGGAAAATTTGCCTGGTCTGATGAGTCTCGATTTCTGCTGCGACATTCAGATGGTAGGGTCAGAATTTGGCATAAAGAACATGAAAGCATGGATCCATCCTGCCTTTTCTCAACGGTTCAGGCTGCTGCTGATGGTGTAATGGTGTGGGTGATATTTTATTGGCACACTTTGGGCCCCTTAGTACCAACTAAGCATTGTTTAAATGCCACAGCCTACCTGAGTATTGTTGCTGACCATGACAATCCCTTTATGACTACAGTGTACCCATCTTCTGATGGCTACTTCCAGCAGAATAATGCACCATGTCAGAAAGCTCAAATCATCTCAGACTGGTTTCTTGAACATGACAATGGGTTCACTTTACTCAAATGGCATCCACAGTCACCAGATTTCAATCCAGTAGAGCAGCTTTGGTATGTGGTGGAACAGGAGATTTGCATCATGGATGTGCAGTTGACAAATCTGCATAAAACTATAAATATAAACATAAATATAAACTCAGAATTGCGAGATATAAACTCAGAATTCACAATTTTGAGAAAATGCATAACTTTGACACGTTAACTCAAATGGGGGGGGGGTTAAACATAGAATTCTGAGGAAAGAAAGTTAAAATTATGAAATGTGAAAAAATTTTGAGGGGAAAAAAAAAGAAAATCAGAATTCTGTGTTTATATCAATTCTGTCTCTTTTTCCCCCTCAGAATTACGAGTTTATAACACAGAATTTCTGCACCTGTAGTGGTTAAAACAGTAATGCATCGCTGCACCGAAATACCTGCACCAAACATTTTCGCATTTCTTTATTCATTCTTTTTTTTTTCTGTATAAATCCTTAAACACAGACACCTTTGAAGGCTTGACAGTCTGTGTGGTTGCATCATAGGTTTTTTTTTTTTTTTTTGTATGCAGTCTGATACTGTCACCAGCAACAGGTGGACATTGTGTATGCCGACAGACAGAAGCCCCTGCCTTCTCTCCCTCCCTCTCTCCATGTGATAAAGTTTTGCATTTTTACATGCATCTTAATCAATATTGCAGTCACTTTTTGCAGGTGTGCACATGCATAGAATTTTAAACTGTTATATAACAAAAAAAAAATATTATAATCGGCTGTGAGTGTGCATTAACAGCTAATTAGGCATGAATCAACACAAGTCTTAAACTTCAGTAAATGTTGTATCTTACAAGTGCTGTTTAATTTAAGTGTCATTACAAATCAAAGTCGCAATTAATTCAATTAAAAGTGAGGCAACTATAGAGTTTGAAGATATTTCCAAAGGCAAATTATAATTTACAATTGCAATATGCATTTTCTGCACACTTGTTGTTAACACGGCTGCATAGTTAGAAGTTGATTTGAGTGTCATTGTTTTCCAGTAAGGTGCTTAGAAACACGTCATTGTGAACCTGCCTGATGCTTCTGCTTTAAAATTGTTCTTATACAGTTTGGATCCCACATTACTGGCTGACTTTCATCCTATCTCAAACTTGACTTTTCTTTCCAAAATTTTAGGGAAAGTGGTTTTAAATCAACTACAATCTTATTTGACTATGAATTCAATTTCGGAAAAAATTTAGTCTGGTTTTAAATCCTGTCACAGTACTGAGTCAGCTCTTTTAAACGTTTTGAATGATACTATGCTGATTACTGACTCTGGGCAGTCTATGGCTTTGGTTCTGTTCAGAGCCGGCGCCAGCGCAGCACTGATGAGGGGGCGGCTGAGGTGACGAAAGGGGGCGATTACATAGCACAGAGTAATAAAAAATAAAAAAATAAAAAAATAAAACGCTTTTGTGGCCCATTCATATGTTTGTCGAACAGATATTACTACACCTATTAGAATACAGGGTTCACACAGATAGAAATTTGGTCACGAGGCAGGTCAGTGGAAGTTTTTTTTTTTTTTTTTTTTTGAAGTGTAAGGTCTAGAGACGTGTTTTAGAAGCTGAATTTCTTTGAACTTGAGCGCCGTGTTTTAGAATGATGTAGGCTATTATGCACGAGAATTATGCGCGAGAAGCTGCTAAAGACCTGAGACTAGAGCGCAGCATTCAAGACGTCGAGTAGCGCATTCACATTGAAATACAATGGAAAAGTACAGCAGTGGAATGAAAAATGCGTTCTGAGTGAATTAACCTATTAAAAGCTACTAAGCAAATACAGATGACAGAGTATTGAATAAAACAAAATCATATAGCCACCAAATTTAAAAGTCTGACGTCCAGGAAATAAAAATGTGAGCAGTTTTAGTAGTAGTTTACAGTCATCATTGATAAGCTACTACTAAATATTGTAGAAACTTAATTTTCTGTAAAGTTACTTTGCAATGATTTGTATCGTAAAAAGCGCTATACAAATAAACTTGAATTGAATTGAGTTTTAGGCAGCAGTTTTACCACAAATATAGACAAGTGATACCACCACAACCACCAGAAATACTTAATTGTGTCTGCTTTACAATGAAACACAAGCTCATTGCAACCGATTCCCTGACATAATACTTTCATTGTGACCCATGTAACAGATGCATCATTTTAAGTTAGAACAACTTGAACAGCAAAAAGCAATAACAATACATTAACAAACTACGATCATCTAGCCCTCTATTAAACATGGAAAAAATATTTCATTATAGCTTACTCAGTAGTGCTGCTTTCTTAGTTACACCGCTTGCGCGGGAATTTGTGTCAGAGTAACAATTAAAATGTGGCTTTGTGAAACGGACTGTCCTAAATTGTTGCTATAATAGCATCATATTAATGCTAGAAAGCGTATGTATTTGGCAACTATATTTTTTAAATAAACCATTCAATTTCATAATTAAAATCTTTTTCACACACATCTTGGGTGAGGGGGCGACGCCCCCTCACCCAAGATGTGTGTGAAAAAAGTCTAAATTATATTTATTATACTATATTTAAAGTCTGGTGTCCCTCAGGGCTCAGTTCTTGGTCCGGTATGGTTTTCTCTTTATATGCTTCCTCTGGGATCTATTTTTAAACAGTATGGGGTCTCTTTTTATCTGTATGCCGACGACACACAAATCTACATCCCTTTGAAGCGCGATAACAAGCAGGCTTTAAAGCCTGACTGTCTAGACGAACTAAAACTTTGGCTTACAAGTAATTTCTTAAGCCTCAATGAAAGTAAAACTGAATTTATTTTGTTTGGCTAAAATGACCACTGTGTACATGATTTTGAATCTGAACTTGTTACTCCAAATAGAACTACATGTGAAAGTAACTTAGATGTTTGGTTCGATAATAATCTTAAATTTGATAAGCAGATAAGTGCAGTGGTCAAGTCCTGTTTTTTATCATCTTATCTTCTGACGAAGGTGAAACCATTTTTGTCTTTTGCATTTAATATTTTTTGACTTGGTGTGCAATGATCCTTTATTTTAGTGAACCCCATCCATTTTACAGTGTGTGTTTTATAGTTTGTGTTTTATTGTTTATTACCTTGTTGACTTGTTTTGTTTTGCATTCTCTGTGCAGCACTTTGGTCGACTTTGGTTGTTTTAAATGTGCTATATAAATAAACGTTGTTGTTGTTGTTATACATTGATATTTGTCACAGTAATATCTTTGTTTTGTAGATGGCATTGATTTACGTCTGGTCACTCACTGCTGAGTGAAAAGACAGTTTGTGTGTAAGAGCGTCTGTAAATGTGAATCAAATGTCTCTGAATTGGAATGCTAGAAAATCAATGATCTGAGTGGAATGAAGCCAAAAATAAATATAAAAATATATTGAAATGTGATGTGTTATTAATTTATTTTTATTTATTTATTTTTTTTCCTTTTTTTAAGTACAGAAACAGTAAGTTAGCAAAAGGTTGATTCTTTGTTTGGCAGTCATTACTTTTGTAATTATGTTTTATGCAGAAATAGCACACTTTACTTGTATGTGTATAGAGAATATCAAAAGAAAAGAAAAAGTATAGATAAACATTTTAAGGAAGCCATATCCTTTTTCCTACACTACACCCACAATGTTAATCAAGTATTTCTATAACCTTTCATTGCTACTACCAATACATCCACAACATGCTGCTGTGAGCATGTAGGAAATACTGCTGCTGCACATATAACACATATGAATAACCCCCATAGCATACATGAATCACCTCGTAGCAGATCTATACAGGTGGAACTGTGAAAGGTGGAGGATTTCTGAAGTGTGCTGCGAACTACTACACCAAACAAAATCCAGGTAGATGAATATTGAGCAGTGAGCTCATTGGCTACTGATACAGAAGAAAACCAATTAGCTGTGCCATGTGATAATGATGTCATTAGGTCAGATTGAGTTAGACCTGTCAGACTTTGCCATCTAGAGTTTCATGCCAGAACTCTGTATTTCTGTCATGACAACTCTCGGAGGGATTTGCATGATAATGTACATGACAATGTTAATGTATTTGGTCTTGGCGGAATACATCTGCTAAGCTGCTATACCGAGACTTGCTACTGCCAATTGACAGTTGCTCCACTGACCGCCAGTTATTTTTATGCAGTTTGCATTAAGTAGTAATGTGGTAAAACGCGGATATTAAAAGTTGAAATTCAGTAAACACCTTATTGATGATGATGTTTGTACAGGCAAGCAGATGAAGCCACGCAGATGAAGTTTCACATTATAAGGAAAACACTGAACCATTAAGCGGATTGCGTTCATATTCTGACCTCATCTGCTTGCCTATGTAAACTATGCATCATTAATATAGTGATTACTGAATTTGATCTTCTAATATTACTGTTTTAAATATATTAAGGCACTTTAAGTGTTTTTACAATGTTTGTCGCGCTGTTTAATGACTGAAATATTGCCACGGGTGCTTAATATGGATTGCAAATGGCCAAAACTTGCATGTTGTTGACATACCCTTGTTATATTCTTTTGAGCTATCAATACATCCACAACATGCTGCTGTGAGCATATAGGAAATACTGCTGCTGCACATATAACACATATGAATAACCCCCAACAAAGCAGGAGACATGGAACACAATACAATACAAGCCAATATATGCATGCCACTGAATATAAGGATAAACCGGCTTAACACTAGTGGCCTAAGGCTATGTGAGCCTGGGCTTCCACACCGACCAGCTTAACAATAGTGTCCTACAACTATTTGAGCCTTGGCTACCACACAGACCGGCTTAACACTAATGGCGTATGGCTATGTGTGCCTGGGCTACCACGCCGACTGGCTTAACTCTAATTAGATGCGCACTATGTGTGATGTTATTTAACAAAATGGATATATGTTGCAAATCTGATAGATAAGACCCCAGCATCCATCTGAGCAAATATCAAAATCTAGTCATTTGATATCTGCTGTTACTCTTCATCTGTCCCAGCGGCTGGACAAAGTTAGCCGATGCATGCCATTTACTCTCTGGTGTAGATAAACATTACCAGGGTTACAGTGCACAAAACTCCTGGGTAGACTGAATTTGAACTGAAAAAAGCAGAATATAAAAGGATTATGATTTGTATATCATACTTAAAAAATGTAATATATATATATATATATATATATATATATATATATATATATATATATATATATATATAAATATATTAATAATACATATATGTGTAATAAATGAATGAATGAACAAATAAATAAATAAATAAAAACTATTAACAGTTATTCTCTCTCGTTTTTTTTTTTTAAATTAGTTAGGGTTTATGTACTGGCCTGGATATATGTAACTCCTCTGACCCTTTTGATAAGGAAATTTACTTTGTGCCGTGATTGTAGGACTGTTTCCAAGTTTGCTTGGAATATCATCATGTAATGTCATACCATTTTCAATCCAGGGTGCCTATTCCTCAGGTGAACACTTGATGTACGTCTCTTTGATGTCTGTGCCAATGAACGTCTTTCTGTGTCAACACAGTTATGTCAGTTACAACTTGATTGGTTTTCATCCTTGCAGTTTTTTGCCCTGACATGTCAGCAAATGTTTCCGCAGCTTTCAGAAGTGTTAACTCTGGGGAGGGTTTTGAATTTAAACTTACTGTGTGTAAGGGCTGTTCGTTTAATGTGTTAATTTAGTTAATTAAGTACATAAAAAAATTACAAAATTAAAAAAAAAAGATGTGTTGAAAAAAATAGCACAATTAATCATTCCCCCTGACCAGTAAACATAAAGTTTTCCAACCAGCATTTCAAGCTTGAAATATCAACTTATTGAAAGCTTATTTTTGCAGGACCTCAGGGCCGTTCACACTGCATGTGTGTTTTCAAAAACAGCCGGATGGAGCTCAGTGGAATGCACAATGCAGTTTTTTGAGGTATGCTTATTTAAATATTATATATATATATATATATATATATATATATATATATATATATATATATATATATATATATATATATATATATATATATAATCTTGATATGAGATCCAAAAAACAGCGCACATAGTATAAGATGTTGTAAGAAACAGTGAGATGTTATGTAACATCCAAAGATGTCAGTTTATATAGTCCATGCTGAAAGAACTGAATATTTTATTCAGCACAGGTGTATTAAATTGATCAAAAGTAAAAGGTGAAATACTTTTTTGAGGTTAATTTGACTTTGAAGACTGGTATAATGGCTGCTAGAATTTGCTGGAATTTTGTCTTCACCGGTATATATAATTTATTTTACAGACACTATAGCTCCATTCACAATGCCAGTGTTTTTGCTTCTGTTGTTCCTCTTTTGAAAATCACTTTGGATACAGGTGTCTCCTAAAGGTAATATAATATAAATGTATCTACTAACAGGTGTGACTCTTTAATTGTCCTGTTCAATAACAGCTTATTGGAGTGGATTCAATTCAGTCTTTTTGAATGAATAAATGACGGGATTCTTGTGACAGTCAGTAATAACAATAATTTAACAATAACTAAAGTAAATACCAAACACTTTCATAATACCAGAAGGTCGTATAACAATTGACACAACATTATTTAGTAAATGTGGAAGTAAAGCTGTCAAATCTTAAATGAAAGTGGCCTCAAAATAAATGAAAATAAATGTATCTGGAATCATTCAAGATGTTTGTTGCTTCAATCAGCAAATCTCAAAAAAAAAAAAAAAAAATCTAATTTTCTTTGAGCTTTTGAAATAAAAGAGTTTGAGTTACTATAATATACAAATGGTGGCTCTGTTATGCTGTGGCAGGTATTATGTTGGCATGTTTTGGGTCCAGTCGTCCCCGTAAAAGGGAAAGGTCACTGCAAATCAATGCAAAGCTGTTCTGAGTAATAACCTTTTTCCTATGATGATACATTTCTATCCAGATGGGATTGTACAATGCCCTCACATGTGGGTCCACTGAATGGTTTGATGAGTATGAAAATGATGTGAATCATACAGTAGGCTATGGCATTTGCAGTCACCAGATCCCATCTATGGGTGTGTTAAACTCCACCCTCAACCATCATCGTCAAAACAACAAATGAGGGCAATATATTTTGGAAAAAAACATCTGTGCATTGCATTGCCCTGAGAAACTTTTCGCTTACTTGCAAAACATTTGGATTCTTTTGCAAATGTACTGCATTCCCCTGAGCAACTTTGCGCTTGCTTGCAAAACATCTACGTTCTTTTGCAAAAGTATTGCATTCCCCTGAGAAACTTTGCATTCACTCACAAAACGTTTGTGTTTCTTAAGGGAATGCTAAAGTTAAAGATAAATTAAAACATAAATTGATCTCAATTTATTTAGCATCACCATGTCCCTTCAGGGGCTCTGTAATATTGAATGGTAGAGCATGCAGAAGCTTAGTGCTTAGCTTAGGTGTTAGGGTAATACAATATCAGCCATCGAAGTAAACCATTGAGTTACTGTAGTTGAAAAACAGTAGGTCACTCGCTTGGTTTTTCTCACACAACGTCTGTAAAATTCCATACACTTGGCAGATTTAGATGCAATTAAAAACCAAAGCAGGAAAACTAGTCCTTTCCGAATCTGACTTTTGAATTATACCCTTAGCAGTTCGGATTCTTCGACATTCACTCTCTTACAACAGGAGTGAGTATGCCACAGCTTTCTGATGTAATCTCACGGTACATGTTTAGCTTGTTCAAATCTCTCAGCCTGGATTCTCTTTCCACAATGTTCATTTTCCTGGCCATCCCAAGGCAGTTTGTTTTGCTTAGCACCTGAAAAAGCAAAGTATTTCCATAATTAAAAACGTCTTCAAAAGCTTAAAAAGCAAAACAATTTCAAAGCTTAATTCCACAAAATCAAGTAGGACTTAAAAAGATCAGAATCCACAACAAACCACTTCAGAAACAGTCAAACAGAATGTCTTACACAATCCTATATGCTTCTGTTGAAGTTTTGAAAGGTATTCCATGAATGTTTAATCAAGTACATTTCATATACTGCCATTTAAAGCTCCCAACATAGTAACATGCCCATGAGATCCTCTTCCACATGGATGTAAAGAGCTGGATCTGTCTGTCTGGATTTTTCTACTCCTCCCTCTCCTGCCCGTCTCTTTCACACGATTCTTGCTGCTTGCCTGTCCATCAAGCATTCAGCCAGCCATCCATCTATTCATCTTTCTATCCATCAAATTCGGTAACTGCCTATATTTATTTATATATGGGCGCTTTTCTGTTGATTTCTGTGTAGGCAGCTGTCTAGACACCTGTCTGCCATTTTTGGATCCGTTTCCTCTTTTCTTTAAGCATCTAAAAGCTGAGAGTAACATTTCTTTGTGGGTTTTTCTGCCTGAATGGAAATGCACGCGCATATGTTTGTAATTTTTTATTTTTTTTTATGTGAGAAAAGGACCTCTCAGTTTTTCTGTGTGAGAACGGGAGCCCTCATATTCTAAAGGTTCAGGACAGCAAAGGTCATATTTTGCAAGTATTAAAAGGCCTGTCTTTAATTAGGACCTCATAAATGTCAGCACACTTTTTTTCCTTGAGTGCCTCTCTGCACAAATACTGATCCACGTTTTGGGTGGGCTTTAATTTCTAGAGGTAACTTCTGCTTTCGCCGGAAGAAATGGTCTATAAACGATCCCATGCCATGTGAAGAATTAAGCATTTAAGTTGTCATTTGTGGGGTTGTCCTCATTACTGAGCATCACATCTGTGAGTTTAGTCAGATGGCTTGGTGCATTGGAGCTTAGTTACTTTGCTAAAGTTCTAATTGGCAGACAGCAGATTTCAGCAGGCATATGATGACTCATTAAGATATTCAATAAGTCCTTCCTCTTTTGGCACCGTTTTTAACACAAATGGGCAATTAAGAATCATTTGTAGCAATTGTAAATCCACAGCATTGACTGACGTGATATAATAGAGATAAAATTAACTGTGTTTTCTCTGCGTAAATACTAAGCATTTGCTATCTGAATTCATTTCATTCTGTGTGAGTAGCATTTGCAATAGAACATGGCAATGTTCATAACACGTACTTACTTATTGCAACTCTAATTTTTCTGTGATGAGAAAAAAGCAACAACATAAGAACAAGGTGTCAAACTGTCAACCTGTCATTTCCTTTATGTTTCACAAGTGCAGATTTGTGTTTCAGATGAAAAAGAGACTTGCCTATTGCAGAAATCAACTCTATTTAGCATATAATTTGTTTAGTTGATTAATAAAATTGATAATTACTTTATATATAAATACATGTAATTACATGTAACATTTAATACACTACAGAAATTTGGGGTCATTTAGAAGTTAGAAGTCAGAAGTCTTTATTTCCAAGTATGTTTGCACACACAAGGAATTTGTCTTGTTGGCAGGAGCTTCCAGTGCAGAAGAAGTACAGACATAGTGCAAACATACTAAGCCTTGTTCAAGAACCCCCGGTGCAGAGGGTAGTGACGCGCTGGTCCTCCCACTCAGAAGCTATGCTACAGGCGGCTCTTGATGACATAGTCTGGGACATGTTTCGGGCAAGTTAATCTGATGTCAGCGAGTTCACAGGTGTAGCATTAAGCTTTGTAAACACGCTAGCCGAACAAGCAACTGAAACAATAACTATAAGGATCTTCTCAAATCAGAAACCGTGGGTGGACAGAACAATCCGTGCCACGGTAAACAAACACACAGCCGCATACAACACTGGTCTTTTTTCGGGGAACATGAACGAGTACAAAGCATCATGCTATGCTCTCCGACGTGCAGTAAGAGCCCCCAAACTCCGATACAGGGAACGAATAGAGTCTCATTTTCAGCTCAATAACTCCCGACGCATGTAGCAGGGACTAAGGACCATCTGTGCCTTTGTAAATAAATCCTCTGCAGAGGTCAGAGCAGATCCATTGCTGAGAACGAGTTAAACTCTTTCTACGGTTCCTTTGAAAACAATCTAAGCAGCGTGAGTCTGCCGATCAGCGCATCAGGAAGCAGCAGTCAGAGCAGCGATAATCATGTAATCACCATGTTGGAGGATGAGGTTTGGAGGGCCCTAAAGCAAATGAACGCCAGGAAAGCAGCCGGACTTCTGGCCGGGTTCTGAGGTCCTGTGCTGATCAACTCGCTGGTTTGTTTACATCAATCTTTAATGATTCCCTTGCTACTTCGGTGGTTCCCACCTCCTTTAAAAAATCTGTCATCATCCCTGTGCCTAAGAACAGTTGACCCTCTTGTCTGAATGACTATTGCCCAGTTGCCCTCACATCAATAGTCATGAAGGTCTTTGAGGAACTGGTAAAGAACCACATTTGCTTCTTCATCCCAGATACTTTAGACCCTCTTCAGTTTGCCTATTGCCCCAATAGATCCACTGAAGATGCCATCTCACATCATGCACTCTTCTCTCACGCACATTGATAGCAACAACGGGAACTATGTAAGGCTTTTATTTATCGACTATAGCTCAGCTTTCAATACTATAGTCCCCATCAAGCTCGCTTCTAAACTCATAGACCTCGGTCTAAACTCTTCACTCTGCGACTGGATTCAAGACTTCCTCACCGGCAGACTTCAAGTGGTGAAAGTAGGCCAGTTCATCTCCAGCTCCATCAACCTGAATGTAGGTGCTCCACAGGGCTGTGTCCTGAGTCCCCTGCTCTACTCTATCTACACACATGACTGCGTGTCTTCCCACAGCTCCACATCGATTATCAATTTTGCTGATGATACTGAGGTTGTGGGCCTCATTTCCAACAATAATAAGACTGCATACCTGGATGAGGTAGAGGAACTTACATCATGGTGCCAGGACAATTGTCTCTCTCTGAGGCTATGTCCACACGAAGCCAGAGCTTTCCCTATCCGATCTTTTTTTCCCCCTCCTCTCAAGAAATATCTGCGTCCACACAAAACCACAAAACCAACACAAAACTATGTAGTAAACATGCCAGACCAGCATGTGGCGCTATAATCCTGCCACAGAGATACACTAAAAAGGGAGAAGAAGACATGGACTATGTGCATAAACCTTGCACACGGTATACAAACGAACATGGAACATTACATTTATTAATCTGTGTTAATGTTAGATAATAAAAAGACAATCATTCAGTGTTTGTTTATGTTTTTGTTGCTGTTACGTGACGTAGCATTGTTTGACTAGGGGTGAAACGTGGGCTCATGACGTCATCGTTTCAGAAAATACACGGATTCGCTGTCTACACGAAAACGTAAAGACGGCGTTTTCAGATTTATCCACTCTGGGACCCGGTTTCAAAAAATAGCGGTTTCACCTTCCGAAAATGCCGGATTCGTGTGGACGAAACGCCCATCCGATAAAAAATTTGTGCGTATTCACAGAAACGCGTCTCCGTGTGGACGGGGCCTGAATGTGAGCAAAACTAAAGAGCTGATTGTTGACTTCAGGAAGAGACAGCAGCAGCCCTATACTCCTCTTATGATCAGCGGGACCCCTGTGAAGAGGGTGAGCAGCTTCAAGTACCTTGGTGTAAACAAGGAGAGAGAGTTGTGTGCTTAGCTGTGCGCATCTCAGGGTCTGCTCTTCCCTCGCTGCAGGTTATCTACCTCAAACGCTGCAAAAGCAGAGCTGCTAAAATCATCAAGGACTCTAACCACCCTAGTAACGGTCTTTTCAATTTGCTGCCATCTGGTAATTGCTTCCGTAGGGAATGATGAATACCTTACTGATTAAGTGATTATTAAGTGGAGACATGTACATGTTAAGAGGCTGGTTTTGAGTTTAGGAGCCTGATGGCCAGGGGGAAGAAACTCCTCCTAAGTCTCTCAGTTTTTGCCATCAGGCTCCTAAACTCAAAACCAGCCTCTTAACATGTACATGTCTCCACTTAATAATCACTTAATCAGTAAGATATTCATCATTCCCTACCTCATACTGACAGTGTCACAACCTGTTTGCATATTCACCTCTTGTACATTCCTGTGTATCTTAATATTTAAGACTATAATATAATATAATATAATATAATATAATATAATATAATATAATATAATATAATATAATATTTCATGCACATTTTATTTTCTATTCTATATTTAATTCTACAGTATAATTTTTTTATATATATTTTATTCTTATATTTTTATTGTTTACTTTTATTTTATTCTTTCATAATAAGAATAAAATTCTTAATAAGAATATGGGCTGATTCAATGAACTCTGATATAATTGTTCTCTTGGAAACATGGTTAAATAAATCAGTCTTGGACTCCATATACTTTGAGGGATATAATGTTTTTAGATCGGACTGCACAAATAAAGATGGTGGAATTGCAGTTTATATTAAGTTTTAAGTCTGTATTCTCTCCATCAGCAAACCACACTGTTTTGAACTTTTTTTTTTTTTTTTTTTTTTTTTTTAATAGTCCTGATATCATCTTTGTCGGATGCTATCGTCCACCTTCGGCTTCAAGTGAAGCTATCACTTCACTTATGGATCTTCTCCATAACTGGACTAAATCAGAGATGATTTTACTCGGGGAATTTTTGAAAAAATGACCAAAAATAAAACCTCTACCAATCTACCTGATTATTTGAAATTAAATGAGAGTATGATTAAAGACAGAGAGAATATAGTAAATGCTTTTAATAGCCACTTTATTTCTGCGGGAATAACCCACGACTATAGTAATTTATGGGTACAAGAATGGAAGTTACTTCATGTTGTACTACTCAGCTGTTTAGTTTTACTCCAATTTTAGCTACACAAGTTCATCTTGTATTACTTAGCTGTTTAGTTTTACTCTAATTTAAGATACACAAGTTCATAAAGTTCTATCAAATATGGATATTAAAAAATAATAATAATAATCATCAGGGTCTGATAAAATAGAACCTTATTTTTTTTTTTTTTGTTTTTTTTTTTTTTTTTATTCTGCAGATCTTATAACAGAGCCCATCACTTCTATTTTTAACTTGAGTTTAACTTCAAATGTTATTCCTCGTGCATGGGAATCAGCACAGGTTCTCCCTTTGTTAAAATGTGGGGACCCATCAGTTTTTGTGTAAATATCGGCCAATTAGTATGTTATCTGTTTTGGCAAAAGTATTTGAATCTTTTGTTAATGATCAAGTGAAACTGAAAATAAAGTTTTAAATGAATTTCACTCAGGCCTTAGATTGGGTCATAGTACTATTACAGCAGGTTTAGTGCTTTGGTGAGTGATCAAGATGGCGCCGATGTCTTTGGCATGCCGTCTGCAGACCGCCTTGTTGCTATCTTTTGTACCTGCTATGTTTTTATATATGTCTCATTTAGTTTTATATTGTAATGCTATATTGGTCTATGACCGTTTATCACTTTTAAACATCCGTAGCATGGTCACTGCCTGGCCTAACGTTAGGTGCGATGTCTGTGGACCGCGTTTCGAGCTTCCACCCCGTCCATCTCTCCCCCCTGCATACCTGTGCCAGCTCCAGGTTGATCTACCACGCCGGAGACGCCGGAGAAGGCGTGGCAAACGCGGAGGCATCGCTGTACGACTCAGATCGGCCCTCTTGCCGATTCGCCATCCGCGGCTCGCCTTGCTTCGGCGGGGATCTGAGTTTGCGCACAGTTTTACTGCTGGCCGCTCTTCCCTGGATGGCCCTCTTCGATGGCTGTGCCCTATTGTGCCCGGATTCCTCTCTGTACCTGCTCGGATTTACAGTCACCCTGGCCGTGGCGGAGCTAATCTTCACAACCTTCGTTCGCTGTGCCGAGAAACACAGCCAGCATCTGTTTCATCGCGGCTGAAGTTCGCTCTCATTAACGCCCGGTCTCTGGTAAACAAAACTTTCATTTTAAATGACTTTTTTGCCTCTCAGACCCTGGATTTCTTGTGTGTTACTGAGACTTGGACAAAGCCCGGCGAGTTATCTCCGTTTTCGGAACTGGTGCCCCGCGGCTGTCACTTCTTAAACTCCCCGCGTTTGTCTGGCCGCGGTGGAGGTCTTGCTACTGTTTTTAAAAACACTCTTCACTGTCGATCTCTACCTACCGGCTCCTACCACAGTTTTGAGGTGCAATTGTTACAATTAGTCTCAGTTAACCCCATTGCCATAGCTCTAATTTATCGTCCTCCTCAGCAAAATAAGGACTTTCTAAGTGAGCTTGCTGCTCTTATGGGTGATCTAGTTATCAAACATGACAAAATATTACTGCTGGGTGATTTCAACGTTCATGTTTGCTGTGCTTCCAAACCATATTCAGTTGAATTTCTAAATATGATCGAGTCTTTCGACTTTACTCAGTGGGTTTCTGGTCCAACACATATCCATGGCCACATTCTTGATTTGATTTTAACTCATGGTTTCTCTATTTCGAATATAGAAATCAACAGTGCATTTTTCTCCGACCACATGCCTGTACTTTTTACTGTTCCTCTCACTGGACGCACACTTAAAAATCCATCGCTGGCACGTTTAACTCGTTGTCTTACCCAACGCTCTAGTGAAGATTTTTCTACAGCCTATCACAATGTACGAAACTGCCTGGAATCTGTCTCTACCCTGCATAACCTGGATGCTGATGCACATCTTAATCTTTTTAATTCAACCTGCGCAGATATCATGAATTCTATTGCACCTTTGAGGTACAAAAATCACAAGCCTGTACCAGTGCCCTGGCACACTGACACTACACGTACCCTTAGACGGGTTTGTAGACAGGCGGAGCGCCAATGGAAAAAGGACCATCTGCAGGTTTCGTATGAAATCATGAAAAATGCCTATAAGGTGTTTCAGAAAGCTGCAAAGTCTGCAAAATGCAAACATTTTTCTGAACTTATTTCCAATAATTGCCATAAACCTAAAGTTCTCTTTGCTACTATAAACTCTGTTTTAAATCCCTCTGTGCATCCTATTTTAGAGCCCTCTACTGCTCTCTGTGACAATTTTGCAAAGTTATTTGTTGATAAGATCACACTTTTAAGATCTCAATTGTCTAACTCAGTGTATACACATGATGTTCCATTATGTTCTTCCATCTGGTCTGAGTTTGAGTCGATTGATTTGGACACATGTAATGAAATTGTTGGTCACTTAAAACCCACTATCTGTCCACAGGATATTATTCCACCTTCTTTCCTTAGGCAAATTATGGACACAGTTGGACCAGGCTTGTTACTTTTAATTAACAAATGTCTGTCAACTGGTTCCTTCCCCAACAGTCTGAAAGTTGCTGTGGTGACGCCATATCTTAAAAAAACTAATCTCGATCCTTCCACTCTTTCTAACTATCGTCCTATTTCTAATCTACCTTTTATTTCAAAGATCCTTGAGAGAGTTGTACTGATTCAATTACAATCATACTTATCCGCAAATTCTCTCCATGAAACATTTCAATCTGGTTTTAAAGCTCTACACAGTACTGAATCTGCTCTTTTAAGAGTGTCAAGTGATATTTTCACTGAAACTGACTCTGGGAAATCAATGGCCTTAGTCTTATTAGATTTGAGTTCTGCATTTGACTTAGTTGACCATGAGGTCCTGTTGCGTCGTCTGGAGACATCCGTGGGCTTTCGAGGCGTTGTCTTGCAGTGGTTCCGCTCTTACCTGAACAATAGATGTTTTAGTGTCCGTATTGGTCATCAATCCTCTACTAGTGTACCTCTGAACTGCGGAGTCCCACAGGGATCAATCCTCGGCCCCATATTGTTTATTCTGTATCTGTTACCTCTGGCTTCCATCTTTAATAAATATGAAGTATCCTTCCATCTGTATGCCGACGATACTCAGGTTTATTTTCCTTTAAAACATAACGATAAAAATGGTCTACAACCCTTGTTTGCCTGTTTAAGTGATCTTAAACTCTGGCTTTCAAGTAACTTTTTAAACCTAAATGAAAATAAAACTGAAATAATTATCTTCGGGCCCAAGGAAAACTGTGTGTTTGATGTTGAGCGTGGTTCTCTCGCACCATATGAAACCCACTGTGCAAGAAATCTGGGCTTTCTGTTTGACCACAACTTAAAATTTGAGAAACAGATCAGTGCTGTTGTAAAGTCATGCTTTTTTCAGCTCCGCCAACTCTCTAAAGTCAAACCGTTTTTAACTCAGAGTAATCTTCAAATAGTGATTCACGCATTCGTAACATCACGACTAGACTACTGTAATTCACTTTACTTTGGTCTATCTCAGTCTTCTCTCTCTCGCCTACAGCTAGTGCAAAACGCAGCAGCTAGACTCCTCACTGGGACACGCAAGTATGAGTCGATCACCCCTATTTTATTCAAACTCCATTGGCTACCTGTTAAATTTAGAATTGATTTTAAAATTTTACTTTTTGTGTATAAAGCTCTTAACAATTTGGCCCCTCAGTACCTGACTGATCTGCTCTGTCCGTACACTCCTTCTCGTACTTTGAGATCCAGCGATCACTGCCTTCTCATCGTGCCGAGATCCAGGCTTAAAAAACGAGGTGACCGTGCTTTTGCGGGTGCAGGTCCAAAACTTTGGAACAGTCTGCCTCTCTATATCAGACTGGCTCCCTCAGTTTCCATCTTCAAATCTTCTTTAAAGACTTTTTTGTTTTCTCTTGCTTTTCATGCTTATTGACTCTGATACGATTACTGCTTATTTTTTCTTTTGTTTTACTTTTTTAGTTGTTTCTTTTGTCCTGTACTGCTCTGCATTTTATTCTCTGCTATGTACAGCACTTTGGTCAGCCTTGGTTGTTTTTAAATGTGCTTTATAAATAAATATTGTATTGTATTGTATTGTATTTCAAATTATATTGTTAAATGTTTGGATAGTAAATAACATTGTGCAGTATTATTTGTAGATATCTCTAAAGCATTTGACTCGGTAGATCAGAGGTTTTCAACTCCAGTCCTCCCATCCCGTTCTGCACATTTTTCATGTTTCTCTTATCTTACACACATGATTCAGATAACCAGCTTGTTAGAATAGAGCTACGTGAATGAACTGTGTTCCGATTGACATGATCCCTACAACAGTGTTCACTGCTCCCTACGCCCTGAGCAGAGGAAATCCGTTGAAGTTTACTTCACTTCGGAACATTAATTCATGGATTTGCCCTGCACTGCTGCATGCAGCGTCTTCAGATACAGACAAAACTTACTAGAGAAGTGTGACATAATATAAATAAATACAATTTAAATTCTCATCTTGCACACTTTAATGCCCTTTGAATGGAATATGCATGCTCGCTTCGAACTGGAATCATGGTGAATATCCGGTGATGTCCACTTTGCACAGCACTTACGGTCAAATAGAACACATGTCTGAAATGATAAGAGAAACATATTAAATATGCAGAGTTGGTGGGGCGCAAGGACTGGAGTTGCAAACTGCTGCTGTAGATCATAAACTTTTATTGCAGAGGCTAAGTTGTATAGGTTTTAGTGAAATGGCTCTAAATTGGTTCAATAATTATTTACCTGAAAGAACTCAGTGTGTCTCAGTTGAAAATTTTATTTCAAATGAACAAAAAATGACAAAAGGTGTTCCACAGGGTTCTATTTTAGCACCAGCTTTATTTTCTATTTATATTAATGACCTTGGTCATGGGATAACCTCAGCTAGAATTCATTTATATGCTGATGACACAATTATTTACACAGTAGCACATTCAGTGAATCAAGCCATAGAGCTTTTTCAAGAATTGTTCAGTTATTACAACTGTCATTGTCCAACTTAAAATTGGTTTTAAACTCAAAGAAAAAAAAAAAAATACATGCTTTTCACTCATTATCACACTGAAACAGATTAGCCTGTTTCAACTTTACAAAGAGAATCTATTGAAAGAGTAAGTTGTTGTAAATACTTGGGTATATGCTTGAATAACAAATTTGGATTTTATGTACATATTGAGAAAAAAAAAAGAAAAAAAAAAAAACACTGAAGTTAGGTTTTCTTTTTCGCTTAAAGAAATGTTTTCCTTTTGAAGCGAGAAAGAGAATTATACAAAGTTGTTTCCTCTCATTGTTAGATTATGGTGATGTGAATTATATGCATGCAAGTTATCTTCACTTAAAAAGTTGGACTATGTATACCATGCTGCTTTACGTTTTGTAAAGAGTGCTCCTTCACGCGCTCATCATTGTATATTGTATGAAGTGGTGGGATGGTCCTCTTTGTTTCAAAGAAGGAAAATGCACATACTGCTGTTTATCGCTAAGGCACTGTTAGGTAAATTACCAATTTATATCTGCAGTCTTTTATCCTTTTATACATGTAATTACAGCACTAGATCTTCTGTTAAATTACTTTTAAATGTTCCAAGAGTATATTCAGAGCTTGGCAAAACTGCCTTCTCTTTTTGTTCTCCCTCATTATGGAACGAGTTGCAGAGTGTTATTATGCTGGTAACAACCCCCTCTTTAAATTAAAAAAAAAAAAATAATAATAAAAAATAAAAACTTTTATGGTCTACTCTAAAGAAAACATGTACTTGCTATTTTTTTTTATTTTTTGTCACATATTTGTAATCATCTGAATGTGAGCAATTTGTTGTTGTTGTTGTTTTATGTGTCTGTATTTGTTTCATTGTGAAACTTTTTTTGCTGCCATTTTGGCTAAAAAAAAAAAAAAAATATATATATATATATATCAATTGGACTATCCTGGTAAAATAAAGGATACATATATATATATATATATATATATATATATTTTTTTTTTTTTTTTACTGCACCTAAAAAACTGATTTTAAGCCACGGTGACACGGTGTGTGGTATGGACGGGAGTAATGGAGGCTATACAGTCTGGGTTTTTCGGTTCCCACATGATTATTTCAGGCATATAATGTGAGTAGTCAAGTTGCAGCTCAATGATCGGACAGTAAAGTGTGAGCACATAAATCGTGAGCTTTGGCTTAACATCACATGCAATTTAATAGTACAGTGAGAGTTATTTAACAAAAAAACATTGCTGAAATTAAAGTGTATATCAGGTTTTATAGTTCAAATCCTTAGCACTAAACATGCAAGTATATCTTAGAGGTTGCTTATGAGTCTGAATTGCTAGATGTATTTATTTATTTTATTTTATTTTATTTATTTATTTTATTACAGGGACAATGCATATTAATAAACATTTCTGTAAATATGCCAGAGTTAGCCAGAAGGCTATTTTTCACCTGCAGTCCCTAGACAGTTGGTAATAGTCACCCTAAAAGAGAGTAAAAGTACATATTTACATACAATAAAACAATTACAATACATTTAGTAAAAAGTACTATTAAGCTATGATGTACAATAGAAGCACAACAGACCAATGTAACAGCACCGTCTGTCTTATTTTCAGATTTTGCTAGAGCCGTTGCTGGGAGACCTGTGTCATACGCTGCAGTGCTGCGGATGAAGTCAGACAGTTCCTCGTCCTCCTCGCTAAACTCCAGGATGAGGTTAAGGAATAACCACGGAGTGGGATTGTCTAGCCAGGACTGGCCTCCGTTCTCCAGACACAAATACTTGGCTCTCAGCTCACAGGAGGACTATAGGAGCGAAGGTGAGAATGAGGCTGAATCACACAATCCCATCCCAATTCACAGACTCTCATGCTGAGCACTTACAGACTCACTCTTACTGATCTGAGTTCTCATCACGGGGCGAATGAGTTCTGGTTTTACTTCTAACTGACTCTAGAAGTTTGACCTCACAGTGAGTGGCTCAAATAGTAATAGGAGTTGAACATTGACTTGAATATGCCTTTTCTGTTCTGTGCTTTGGATGGTGTTTCAATCAAAAGGCCAGACTTAACTTGACTAGCAAATGTACAAGACCAATTGAGCTCTGTTTGCTCACACTCAACATGCATCCTTCTTACCTTGTTGCAAAGATCATTGCTAGTCAACTGAATAAAGGGTGTTTTGGACACCTGCAAGACTACCTTGGTCAAACAGCTTTTCCAGTTGGGTTTTGATGGTCCACCAGCTAGACTTGCCCCAGTCCAGCATTAACCAGCAAGGCATTAAGAGCCTGATATGAGTTTTTGGTGTCTAACTTACAAGGACAATGTATTGGAGTCTTGTGTAACACTGAAAGCGACTAAGACATTTCACCAATGAATCATGTCTCTGTTCAGTTAGAGTTGACGGATACCCCGGCCAAATGGAAATTGAACAAGGATCATTGAAGCATCTCAGCACTTCCCAAACTCCCAGCCTTCTGTCAGCCCGACAACTGATGGATGCTGTTGTCACCAAAAGAAATGCATATATATATATTTAATATAAACATACACGCACACGCACACACACACACACACACACAAACACACACACACAAAGAGAAAGCTGCATTATAAAAGAGACCTTTACAAGTAAAATAAGTTCTGTCAAAGTTCCTTTTGGTTCGTGGGGCATGAACCCATTTGTTATAACTTCAGAAGCAAATTAAATTGCTGCTGTAGACTTTTTAGGTTATTTGAAGGACATATATTAGCACTGTGGTTGACACGGTTTGTGGTTGGTTAAAGCAGATCTTTAGCTATTACAATACCTGGTTGAGGTGGTTAATCTAATCTAATCTAATCTAATCTATCTATCTATCTATCTATCTATCTATCTATCTATCTATCTATCTATCTATCTATCTATCTATCTATCTATCTATCTATCTATCTAAAGAAGTATGACCTCTATTTTTGCACAAGCAGCCCATAGATTTACTGAAGTTACATGGTAAATGGTTGGTTAAAACTGACCATTAGCTATTTCTCCCATAGCCAGAAATCTGGCTTGTAGCATTTTGTAGCATTCTTATTCTTCCCACTTTGACAGGAAGAGACCATCTGACAGACATGATAAATCTAAAGCGGGCAGCAGATTGGAAAAGAAAATTATGCATTCAAAATACAGGTTAGCAATATTTGTAACGGTTATATAGAGAACATATAAAAATCTGGTAGATCAGCTTTTTTAAGCTGGTGGGAACCTGGTTGAGGTAGTTAACCATATTCCAACCAATATTCCATACCAATATTAAGAACTCTTTTTTTTTTTTGTTTTGTTCTTTTTTTTTTTTTTTTTTTGCACAGCCGGACCATAGATTCACCAAAGTCACCAAACAATTGAAGAGGTTATCAAGATTGTGTAGTACTTGGTAACAGGGAAGTGTTTAACAGTGCAGTCATGGTTCGGTGGGAACAGATGAATAAGTCTGATTGGGTCAGAACAGGGTCACAGGAACTGTCTCATTCGAAATGATGCAGTCAGTATCTCTGGATCACCACACTCCAACGGTTTACGGGTCATCCAGGAGATGACAGGGGATCCAGAACAGAGCCGTCACGTAAATGAGGTGTGTGCTGCTTCCTTTGCCACACTGTGAGGAGAGAGTTATTGTCAGTAGTAAGATGTGTCCTCTCCGCGTAACCCGCACTCTTCAGGTAGTCGTGGGATTGTAATGCTGAAAAGCTCATGGGGGGTACACCAGGCTGCTGTTTTCCCAGTGAAGCTGACGGATCACAGAGTGCCTCTGAGATGAATGATTTCTGTGACATTATCAAGCTGCTAAATCATAAAACATTCAATGTCGCCCCATACTGAGACTACAAGCTGCCTCCGACAAGCTGCACAGCATTGCAGACAGATAGATGCAACATCCTCTTAACATACACTATAGTAATTCTCAGCTGGTACCATTTAAAACTCACAACTTTTATTCACCGCATAAAAATGAAGTTGCTAATAAACAGCTCAGTCGATACAAAAGTAGCCTCACAAAAGTTTTAGAAATGAATATTATGAAAGCATATAAAAGTCATAAAAGTGCGTGGGCAGCAGTAATTATTCCCTTCCTAAATCTAGCACACTGTTCTTTCGCACCTATGGAGTGCATAATAAATAGCAGCCTATACTGTAGAGTACTGTATATACCTACAGTTTTTTTTTCTTGTGTAGTAAGTATATGTACTTTTGTGCTGTTACATAGCTAGTAGATCCCTGTACTACATTTGTTACTGTAGACAGCAGAAAATAACAATAATAGCGATTTTTAAATCAATAATTCACTTATTGAATCAGTCAAGTGGTTCTTAACAGCTCTCTCACTGGATGAATTGGTTGCAATGGTTAACAAGTAAACACATGACTAATTGAACTTGTTGAAGTTAATGAACTACTTCTACTGAATTAGTCAAAGCAATTCTCAAGTAAACAACCCACACACTAAACTGATTGAAGCAGCTGTCGATTCTTATGGAACCACTTGCTATGTTTGCAGTGAATATATAAAATATGTCTAACTTTAACAAGTGCTTTAAAATTTGCTGCTATTTTCATAGTGTTAAAAAAAATATTTCTTTATTTGAAAATGTGATCTGTGTCATATATCATTGAAAATGTCTCAAACAAGTGTGCCGCAGACGACCTGAAAATTGAAGCCAAAACATTTCAATGGCCATCTGGTGGCTGGCTGGCTGGCTGCAGGATAAGTCATGAACCCCACCCTCTCAATGTAAATAAATAGGATGCAAGCTAAACTAAATAATCAAATTTCATTTCAAATAAATGTTTCCTAAAGACGCTAATTATAATTTTATGTAGTTCTTGTCACACTAATGTATGTTCAAGTGTTTGTTTTTCTAATAAGTTTGCTTTAAGTTAGTTATTTGATGCTATAAAAACAAGGTTTGGTGTCATGATTGTGAGCTTGCGTTTGGGTCAGCAGGAGATTGGGTGGGGCTTTGATACCGTGCTCCACCTCATGATCGCTACTGTGCAGACTTTGGCTCCAAATGAATCACTACTGTGCAGACTCAGACTCCAAATGAATCACTATTGCACAGACTCTGGCACCAAATTACATCATTTTGGGAAGATGACAGCGGCCATACTGAGATGTTTTGGCTTCACTTTTCTATAGTGGAAACAAGTGGAGATTTGTCATCCATTTGTTTTTGTTGTTTTTTTTTTTTTTTTTACAGTGTATGGTCTCAATTATGGCAAAATACAAACAGACTATTTGTTTCAGTTAGAGATCAAACTATACTGAGGTTTTTGTAGCAAATCAGCTCAAAAGGGAAATGTATATGAATAACAACAATTGATTATGATTAAAGGGGTCATATGACATTTTTGTGTATTTGGTGAAATGCAATGTGTTTATGTGGTTTAAGGTAAAAAAAAAAAAACACATTATTTTCCACATAGTGTACATTATTGTTGCTCCTCTATGCCTCGCCTCTCTGAAATGCATCAATTTTTACAAAGCTCATCATTCTGAAAAGCGAGGTATCAGCTATCTGTTGCATTGTGATTGCCTGAATGCCCCAAGTGTGTGACAGAAATGTTACACCCCTTACCATACTATGATGCCATCTCCGGACACGAGACATGAGACAAAACCAATAAAACCCATTACAAATGAGGCATTTGTTGCAACCAGTGTGGACATAATTACTAATTATAATGACTTTACTGTCTTTTTATGCGTGTCTGCATTTGTGATCAGAGAAACGAGAAACAACAAGCGCTACTCTACACTGCTTAAAACTCGTGTTTGAATCATCAGTGGCAAATTCTTTAAATATGTTAACGTACTTACAGACTGTGAGTCAGAAATGCCAGACTGCCCTTGCAAAGTTGGAATTACTCCACTTTATAGAAAAAGCCTTTGTGCACAAACGCATTGTAGGCTACTGGTTCAGGAAACAGTCCTCGTCCTCTGTAAAATTCGCTGCACACATCTGAATATTTGGGTTGAAATGTTCAGGAGCAGTGTTGTAAATACAACTTAACCACTAATTTCTAGCTGTGTCCTCTTTCGGAAGGCCAAATAAAGTTTGTTCCAAGTCTCAAGCCTCACTGTTTTCATCCAAAACATCTTAAATTGTGTTCCGAAGACGAACAAAGCTTTTACGGGTTTGGAATGACATGGGGGTAAGTGATTAATGACAAAATTTTCATTTTGCGCTGGAGTAACCCATTAACTTTTATGAAGAATATCTCTTTGGATTTGAGACTTTAGTCTTTGCAACTTTACAGATCTTCTTTATGCACCAAGAGCTTCTAGCACTCCAAAGAAAAAGGAAAAATGTAAATCGCATCATATGACCCCTTTAATTGCAATTATTTATATGAGCTGCCAGTAGTAACTGTAGCAGAATTAAATTGCCATCAAATAGTCAATGTAAAGTTAAGGCTGAAGCTGGGTGCATCCTCATCTTCTCAGAATTTAGCAGAACCACCGACTGAAAGCTATATGTGCTGGAGCCCACTGGGTACGCCCGCACCAGCTCAAGCTCTCTACACGGGCAGCAATCAGAAGATTTAGCAGAAGACCTGAGCAGAACTGTGTGTGAGCCATTTAAAGTCTGAGAAGATTTACGCTTCGTAGGATGGGCTTGTCCAATGAGAAAGGCTGAAATTCCAAGCGGGAGGTAGGAAATACTGGGGAGTTGTATGACCCTTTGTCTGATAGCATGGTCATTTGCATATGGAACTCGATTGGGTGTTGATGCAAAATTACTAAAGATTCTAAGAACACTAATATATTGCCTATGTACCAACATATAATATACACTTTTGTTTAGATCATCAGAAGACAAATTCATAGATACCAAACATGGTAAGATTACATATAGGTAAAATTACTTGAACACATTGACCTGAAGTATATGTGTCTTCATTCAAAGAAAGGTTTTCCTATGAATTCATTAGAGAAGAGTCTATTTTTATGGGCATTTTGTGTCTTTCCTTAGGAGAAATGGAGGGAGAGTTGCTCTGCCCGCATTCCTTTGATCTGCCCGCAATAAAAGTAGTGTTATCAGATGGCGGAAGAGCACTTCACACCACTTCGACCTCGGCACAGTAATATCTTCACTCCTTAGAGTGGGAGTTTTCAGGAGTGATGATATTACTGCGCCGAAGTCGAAGTGCTGCGAAGTGCTCTTCCGCCATACATTATAGTTATCATTTTTTATCCACTTAGAAAATCGCCACGTTTTATTTTGTGTCACCATACTTACTCGTGTAACTACTCATGTAACCGTATTTAAATAGGGAAAACATGGAAGTGTTTGGTGGCTTCTAAATTCATCCCTGTTTGGATCCTAAGGAATGAATGGTGCTAAGCTAAACGCTAGCATAGTGACACCATGCGCTACAGTGATTAAGTACACGCACTGAAACGGGAGAGGTACGTATCAACTCGTCTAAGCTGAGGGAAGAACATAGTGGAATATGGAAAAACGGTGCCGTTTTCCTTTAAAAGCACATACTTTTAAGTATAACACGTAGTCACTCTCTATAACTGTATCTGTTTTTAACTTAGGTATAACTGTATAACTTGGTACAACACTTCCCATCAGGCGGGCACCGGCATTTAGCGCAGTGTGAAGAGAATGGCCTTTACTGTAGAGTACTCTTCTGCCAAACCCCGTCACTGACTTCATGTAAACTGTCAAGATCTTTATTTATTTATTTATTTATTTATTTTTTCTCTGTTCTCAGATACCACACCACAGTATACTCATTATAAATATGGTGTGGGCCAGAAGAGAGGCTGTGTTTAAGATGATACCTGAACAAGCTTTACCTGCTTCAAACCGAGCTGAATAATACAAGAGAGTTAACCGAGACACTATAATATAATTGCTTTTCAACTTTTAAACATATACAAAGGCTCCATGATGTGCACTCAAACATGTCACAGCCTATCTGTAAAACTGTGTACTGTCATGAGCATTCCCTGTTTAATAGTGAGGGAAGGAATGGTTGATTAAACTCTCAAAGGCATTCACTAGGCAGGAAATCGGACTCCTCTGGTGAGGTTTTTCTCGCTTGAAGAAAGGGCCCATGTTATTTGAGGCTTTTGTTTAATTTGAAAGAAGGATGCCTTTGATGGTTGGTCATTCCTGTGTCACACGGCCAACAAACCATAAGAGAAAGAATAAGAAAATTAAACTGGAACAGTTTCCTGAATCCAGACACACACACAAAAGTGTGAAGACTTCCATGTCTGTTTGTTTTATAGAATTAGTTAACGCAAAGCATGAAAACTGTCATCATTTACTCACTTTCATATTGTTCCAAACTTTAGAAATGTAGTAATCAAATTTGAACCATGGGCTTTCAGACACCAAAAATCACAAATAAAAGTAATCCATAAGATTACATGTGCCAAATGATTACTAAAAGAATGACATGAGAGTGATTAAATAATGACAGTATTTTATTTTATTTTTATTTTTTTTTTGGGGGGGGGGGTTAACAAGTCTGTTAACTTTGAGGAGTGAAAATACAGAATGACGTGTTTGATGCTTTTACCTTTTGCAACAAATTACTTCATACTTTTTCCAAAACATTTAAGCAGAGGAATAACCAGTCCTGTCCTCCAGCTCTGCTGTATCTCTGATTAATGTATAATTCCAAAGAGTGATTAGTTTTCCACTTGAGACCCAGTCTGCTGACAGAAGACTGCACAGATTACTGTTTCTTTTCTTCCCGAGGAAGAAAGGCCACTTTTTCCAGCAACTTGATCATTTCTAAATTGTGAGAAATGCAGTCTCATGCATCATGATGTCTCAGCTACCAAAACTAGGTTAAAGATGGTGTAGTAATAGAAATTTTTTTTTTTTTTATTAATTAATTTATTCATTCATTCATTCATTCATTCATTCTTTTTTCTTTTTTTTTTTTTTGAAGTACCATGGTCTTCCTTGAAGTACAATGGACTATGAATGGATTTATGTATCACTGTATATATCAATATACCACAATGGTATTATAATCTGATACACTCTAAAAAAAATGATTTGATCAAAGTCACTGTTTTTTCTCCATTACTTTCAACTTAATGTTTTAAGCTATACAAGATTCAACTTGACAAGAAATAAATAAATTAAATGGCTTGAACAGTCAATTTATATATTCATTTTACATCTGTAAATAGCACATAGCACATTTGAACTTTCATCATTCATATTTTTTTTCTGTATATGTTTATTACTGCATTATTATTATTATGTCTTTATTATTAGTGCTATATGTCTGTACTGTCTGTACGTTGTTGTTGTTGTTTTTTCTGCACAAATTCCTTGTGTGTGTAAACACAACTGGCAATAAAGCTTTTTCTGATTCTGATTTAAAAATAAAATATTAAGTTGAATCAGGTGGATTTTTCATTTTAAAAATTGACACTGACCAATAATAGATGTAGTTAATTTAAGTGGAGCTGTTTTACACTACACAGACACCTCATCTGAGCTGTAAAAAAAGCTGTATTTATGTATTAAAATGAGATTTTAACAGCGTATTATTATTTAGAGTTTGAGATATGTGTGTAACTTAACTGACAAATCATTGTGCTACAGACAATACCTCAAAACATGTCGCTCAAATCAAAGGTGTGCTGTTACTTTTCAAAGTGAACAGACTTACTATTTAATATGGAATCTGATCTAACGCAAACACATAGCAAATGCATTCCTTGCCTTAAGGTTTGATATTGTCCCTTCTCGTCAAGAAGTGACACTTTTTGGGGGGAAAATAGCACAACAGACTGTGATGTATAAGAAATGTGGTTTTTGTCCTGGCAATAATAGAGGTTGTTACAGAGACCCCGGTCACCAGTTCTTTATAGCGTCTGGATACACAGACCATAGATTTGAGGCTGGTGTGCTGACACCTGGGCAGAGACCAGCTTGGGACAGTGATGATGTTGCAGCCTGTACACACTGGGATTTATTATGCATGCAGCACAGAGCATAAATAATAGAGCCAGAGCTTAGATAGCACACTCCCAAGCCACTGCAAATGACAAGGTTATGTGTGAACTCTGTGCCCACAGGTCCTTTCCTCTCTTCTTTTCCTCTGTTCTCTAATTCTTTTCCTGCACAAAAACATTTGCCAGAATTAGCCATCGCATAGCGGAGAGCTGTTCATGCGGCCCTGATGATTTCATGAACAGTATTGTCCTTACAATAAAGTACTGTGACAGTACCAAGGTACACTTATGGCATAACCATGATACTTTTGTATATATCAAGATGCTAAATGATATTCATACCATGTCGCTTGAACTGAACTTCTGCTAGGCTGCTACATTGATCAGTCACACCATATTAAAAAGCACCAAGACTATAGATATGTATGCATAGTTGATTTATTAGTGGCTGTTTCAGTGGGCTGCTTTATGTAAACCATCCACCATATGTGGATGGTCAAAGCCAGTTCATACTCAAGAGCAATTTGACAGTTTAACCATAAGCATGTATGGATATCTATATGTGCAATAGACATCAGCATGTTTTGCTAAATAAACACAATATGATAAGATGATGGCTTTCGCTAACACAACATCAAAAAGTTACCATAGTTCAAAATTGGGTTAATAAAATTCAAACCATCATATTCTCACCTATGAAAGGTCATCCTATTTCTTCTGGAATTTAAATCTTGGTGGTTTTTCTGTGAGTGATGACACATTGACAGTACCAAGATGGCGGACTCTTCTACGTCTCAGGAATGGTCAAATGTGGCATCTACCTATGCATACTGTATCTATGACCAAAACAGAATTTAGTGGTTGAATTTAGTAATGAATTTTGAAAGCTTAGACTCTGTTTCATATCAAAACATTTCATAGCAAGTGCCATTTATAGAATGGTTGGCACACTACAAAATACTGAAAAATCTATTAACATGGATTCATGTCCAAAAAAAAAGGTACATGTCCAATGTTAATGTCTAAATGGTTAATGTCCAAATAAAATGGTATTATCATATTATATTTCCTAAAAAATGTTAATGTGTTCATGAAACAACCTGAGATTTAATAGTGGTCCCTCTGTTCAGCATAAACTCATAGAGCACCAACGGAGCAGATCTCCTGAGTGTTTCTAATTGGAAGGACTCTCAGTTATTCTACTGAGATATGTTATCGAGTTCACCCTGGGGGCTGAATATATGAGACAGTTAACAGGATTCCTAATGTGGACCGTCTGCCGTGTAGATCCAGCTGGACTGGTAGAATGAGTGTAAACTGCTTTGAATTGTAAAAACACCATTTTGTGTCTAACATAGATAGCCTATATTTGGGCCAGACATCCACATTCATTTCCCTACATGGGTAAGTAGCACACAATGACATTATGGCATTATTTCCAGTGGGAAGCAAGGATTTTCTCTGAGCCCAGATTTTCAGAGTTGGGGGAATGTCAATTAAAAATTCATGACAGAAACAAACTGATCAGTTCCTGTAACTGTCATTGTTGATGGCACAGTTTAGTTTGTATGGATTGTCTGTTTGTTTCATTTAGGAATAACAAAGTTTGCAGAATATGTAACTCATTTGGCTTCATTATGAGGCAGCAGGCTTGTGCGACAAAACTACTTACTTTTTGTTGTTGTTGTTGTGGCAACAATGATAAAATACACAGATTAAAGCATCAGTTACGCCCTTAATTACTCACCATCCCCCCTATTCTTGTTGTTGTACAAGCTCTAAAAAAGCTCTCTGTCTTTGTAGAGAAGTAAGAAAGAGAGAAAGAAATATGAAGTTGTCCAGCTAGTTGTTATGATTATACAGCTGCAATTTTATATTGAGTTAATAAGATTTCTGAACTCATAAGCTGGAACTTCCCAGGAGAACTTGAAGGCAGTGTAAGTGTCTTTCTCAAGGGTACAGAAGTGATAGCTCATGCATCACCCCTTGCAGCATTTAAACCCACAATCTTCAGTTACTAACCTAGACTACACACATAACTTGTCCTTGTATTACTTACGATGTCAATCAAATGCTTTTTTGAATAAATTATGTTTATTCATAATAATAATAATAATAATAATAATAATAATAATAATAATAATAATAATAATAATAAATATATTATTTATTTTAATTCCTTTATTTACAAAATAGTACCACAATAGAGCATATTATCACAATAAATAAATAAATAAATAAATAAATAAAAATAAATAAATAAATAAATAAATCCCAAACAGAACATAGGGTACCAGAATGACCCCTAGATTTTAGGGTTATATCATAACTAGTTTCAATTTTGTTAACCTTGTTTTTGCCTTTATTTTTCCATCTGACCCCAGAAAGCGAAGAGTTCGGTCCGGTGTTCCTTCAAGAGCCAGATGATGCAATCTTCTCCCTGGATTCAGATGATAAGAAAGTGATAATGAATTGTGAAGCCAGAGGAAACCCTGTTCCGACCTACAGGTACGGTTCACTCATTTCATTAACATGGATAAGATTTCATTAAATGGATAATAAATGACATTTAATTTCTCTGGAGCTTTGAATCCTTATTATCCTGTCTGAGTGGCATTTCTGTTTGACTAATGCTAATGATGCAGATGTTACACTTTTCTCTGTGGATTCCTAATAAGAATTGATATAATGTTCTAGAATCATCATGATCATATTACTAAATTCTACTGTCCTGTGATTCAGCGTATGCACTTCTGTCTCATAAAAGTTCTATCCTCTAGGAAACAGACAGCAATTCATCAATGTATCTGTTTCCGCCTTGAATGTCTATAAACATAAATAAATATGGGTGTTAGTGAGGTTGAAAGATCCACTCGGTGCTACTGAGCTCTCAGACACTGATGTGGTTTTGAGTTCTGAGTCATAATTTAGATCGATATTCCTGTCTAAGATATAAAGACACATCAGGCAAACAAGCTCTTCGGCTGTTATAATGTGATCACTGTATTCTATCAAAACCTAAAAAATACATCTGATACCAAACTGGGGATGAACCAACATTCTGAAATTAATTGTATTCTTTCAGTTTAACCTAATGACCGATCTTTACAAGATAATTTGTAAAGGCAAATGTTTCCTACGTTAGGAAATAAGAAGAAGCATTTTCACTAGTGGTCTTTGATTAGTTACGTCAGTGTAGAAAACTTTATTTAATTGTTTATACAGTAGGTGGACAACTAAAATGCGTAATACCACCGCGTGTACCACCGCCACAGGGCCGCAACGTTAACTGCAAGTTAGTCACGTGTTAAAGTTATTCGCGAAACTACTGCCAGGTGGTGCAAAGGCACGGGTTGCATACTGACTGTAATTGTAAAATTTTGGTTTGTAAGCGGAGATGAAACAATGAAGTAAAACATCAATTACATTATAATATAACATTGTAACATACTTAAAAACCATTAGAAAATTTACAGTGAGTTAATTTCAAAACGTGGGATAATCTTAGGCTACAGTCTACGCATCAAAAATTAAAAGAAAGACCTTTACACAAAGGCTCCTACTGCACTCTTTTGTTATTAAACAGTCATTACACATACACACACACACACACACACACATTGACACATATACACACAGTTTTAAAGGTAAATGTTTTCATTTCAGTTTGTTCTTGGCAAAAAAAAAAAAAAAAAAAATCCTTTAGGTTCCATATGCAGAGCAAAATGAGAACGGTCCAGCATTTAGAAATAATTCTTATTAACTCTGCTATAATTCTTGATTTTTCTAACTGCTAACACTCAAATTATGCCTTTACTGTGTGTCCAAAAATTGAGTATTTACTGTTTCAGGTGTTTGATCGCGCTGCATGGTGCCTCACGCACACATATTCATTGGAAAAAGTGCCATAAGGCGTGAGTAGCGGTCCACTTTGACATATTTTTTGCTCATTATTATTTATTTCCGTCGATACTGAAACACGTGTGAACTACAAAGCTTATTTTACCTAATGAATAATAGTTTAGCTTAAAAAATGGGCAACATCACGAATATGGCAACTTGGATTTGGACAAATTTGGATTTGTCCCAAATAAAAGAGGTAAGCCCAACCTTACCTTATGTTTCGCTTTAAATTATTATTATAATTATTATTATATTTGTTTTTGTTTATAGCTAAGCCTATATTATTATATATTGCAATTATATTTATCCATTAGAATTATATATTTTTAATTCTTGTTCTGTTCTTATAGTTAAATTTAAAGGATTTGTTGTAAAGTGAGGGGAACTAAAAAATATCCTGTTGGTACATTATAACATTATTAGGCCTGCCGTTATTATTTCTGAATGTAATAAAATGTGACTTATACATGACATTTTTTTCCTCTCAAAAACTTTATTTATTTTTAGCATGTTTTTAAAAAAACATGCAGCAAATGAAAATAGGTGATTAATCGGTTAAAATTTGTTACTGTGGGTTAACAAATTAAGTGGTTACATTTTGTTAATGTGGGTTAATCAAGGCCAGGGATCTCCAACCCTGCTCCTGGAGAGCTACCGTCCTGTAGACTTCAGTTCAAACCCTGCTCCAACACACCTCTCTGTAATTATCAAGTAGCCCTGAACACCTTGATAAGCTGCTTCAGGTGTGTTTGATTGGGGTTGGAGCTGAAATCTGTAGGACAGTAGTTCTCCAGAAGCAGGGTTGGAGACCACTGATCTAGGCTATGTTAACTATTTACAAGTTTCGTGTTTGTGTTTATCCCATTTTTTTTCCATTGCATCTAAAAATTACTTTAGGAAACATAAAAGCCTCCTCCCTCCTAAAAATTGTGCATGCAGATTCACTTTGTGCGCTCTGGTGCAGAACCTGCCTCCCGCGTTGCTCGTCTGTGGATAATTTAAAAATGTTTGATATAAAGGTTGCTGTCCCATTTTATACAGAAATTGTTCATTTTAAAAACAACCAAATGATATTGTTAGTTTCATGGTAACATGCATGTTCATTTAGGCTATTTAACATGCATTGTGACATTTTCACCCGTTTAACCTTATAAACTCCTTGAGATTTTAAAGTCAGTTTATTAGTATTGAGATTCAAGATAAATCTAGTATAAAAAATAAAAAAACTGAAGGTCTATGAAACGTCAATCAATCAAGGCACTTAAAGTTTTGAACTAAAACATTATATCAACCATATAGCCTGTGAATGAATAAAAATGCATACTTTTCAATGAAAGAACACTTAAAGTTTGGATTGGTACTTTAATATAAGGAGGTCCAAGTTTAAGAATAGCCAACACTAGGTTTTGGTTTGTTTGTTTGTTTGTTTGTTTGTTTGTTTCAATGTATTTTTTTCTCTCTCAATTTAACAGCATTAACTTACAATGAAATACATCTTCCTTCAGGTAGACTGAATGTTTTCCTGCCTTGTTAAATGTTGGGCTCATGATAAATAAGTTGCGTTCGCCTCAAACTGATTTTGTAAAATCAAAACTTGCGGACTGTGAACCTGGGTGCAGTTAGCACGAGTCGCGCTCGCAGTGAAGCGGGAGCAGCTGGCAGAGGATTCCGCTTGGTCTGCTTGATGACACGGTTATTTTTATCATTGCGAAGTGAGATGAATGAAGAGCGTGTCTGGAGAAGGGAAGTTTGGTTTATCAAGTTAGTCAGTGATTTTAGCAACACAGTTTCAAATCCCGGGTTGAGGTGTTTATTTATTTATATATAGTAAAATATATACAATTATTAATACAAATGTGTTCTGCAGTTCGCTGGTTTATGTTACAGCATTTTTTTATTATTATTTTAGATAGATCGTGTCCATTTTACACTAAGAAACCAGTAGCAACTGATATTCAGTCCAGCTGAAAAATAAAGGTGTGAATCTCTTGCTCTTTCATATGGGCAGGGTCTGATGAGGGTTTCAAGCTTGTAGAGCAGGTTTAGGCAAAGTGTTCACATGCCTCGTTGGGTTTGGCTTTTGCAATTTTTGCAACTGCATAGGCCTAAAGAGTACAGAGTATTATACATACAGTATAATATGTTTTTGTTTTATCTCAGGAGAGATGAGGCGCTTCTGAGAGAGAGAGAAAGAAACTGGCAAAAGAGACGTGCATCTGCCAAAGAGACAAAAACTTTTGTTCTTAAAGTATAGCCTATGCTGCTTTGTACTATTTTCAGTTTTAATTGTACACAGCAATGCTGCAGTCCTTCTGGCAATACGAATGTAAAAATATATTGCAGTAATAAGAAACTGTTCCGAGACATCACGTAGACCTAATTATTTTAAGTTCATTATCAGGCAATTCCAGAGTTACTGACGTGACATTCGCAGTCAAAGAAGTAGCAAAATATACATTCTCACAGAATGTATTCATTACCAATATATAGAATCATCTCTTTATGTTTTTCTAAATCCCAAACAGAGTCCAGACATCAGAAAAGTATCCGTCTATGAACGTGTTTTATAGGCTGTTTTAGATTTGGGAAATACACATGAGTTACGGACGTGACAAAGAAGACCAGAGTTTTTGGGAGACAGCATTCTGTAGACTTTCTGTGATTTACAATGCTCAAACCAGAAGCAACAATATCTGCAGAATGGAGAAGGGTTGACCATTTTTAAAACATAAAATATAAATTTTATTGCAATTTACGTTTTTGTGTTTTAGAGGAAAAATCAGTGTTAAGGCATCTCTCCATTACAGACCTTTCTGAAAGCAGAATTTATACAAACACGTATAAAATGCTTTAAAAACTTTAACAGAGATGTCTAGAGGGTATTTAATAGGTCTGCCCCCCACGTAAGATTTTTCTAGTTACTAGTAGTTGTTAATTTAAGTCATTATTCAACTAATCACACGTTCATATTAAATTAATTCCGCGCTCAAACACACGCATTCAGTTTGCCACAAGGCACAGGCAGAAGCAGCCTAATAATTGTGAAAAAGGAGACATTTGAATTATTTATTAATAAACAAATGTTTTCTTGTCGGCTGCAAGATGAAATTCAAGGTGCTGACTCTCATCTCCACAGGATGCGCAATAATCAGGGAGTATTTGCTTTCGTTTTGAATTGGATCGTTTAAAAGTAGACATTTCAAGCTTTCTGTAGATATATTTCTCATGTATGTAAGGCACCCCAGTTTTAAGTTATTCATTATCAGGAAAAAAAAAAAAAAAAAAGATCACAAGGGTGCCTCCCTGTCATGCATGCGCATCAATAATTTTCCACACAAACACTTGAATATGAATAGTAAAAGAGCACATTTCTTTTAGGTTCGCTATGGGATCCACATTAAAAATAAATCTACACAAGTCTACAACCGAGACAGAAGCAGTTATAACCTGTACATTTTTAGGCTATTTGATGTTTTAAAATGATCTAACGGCTGATGCTGCTCCAATTCGTTGATTTTGAATGTTTTAATAATTTTGATTGTTTGATTGTTCTAATAATGGCAGCTGATTTATTTAGATATTTTTTTTCTAAATAATTCATTGCTTTTGCAGTTGGCTGATCAACGGAACCATTGTGGACCCAGGAGGAGATTTCCGCTACAGTTTGATTGATGGGAACTTAATAATACACAATGCAAGTGAGGCCATTGATTATGGGAGATACCAGTGTAGAGCTGAAAACAGCATTGGCTCCGTCCTGAGTCGAGATGCCCTCCTGCAGTTTGCCTGTGAGTAATTTGAAACATTTTGGATACAGAAAATCAGATTTTAATACCATTGACGTACTAATATATATTATTTATTTATTTATTTATTTATTTGTATGTATTTATTTATTTATTTATTTAATTAATTTCCGTGATTTTGTTTTGTCATGTTTAGTTGTTAAAAAAACTGTTTTGCTTTTTTTCGTACATCAAGTTGCCTTGGCATCTAGCTATAATGAAAGTTTTTTTATTTTATTTTATTTTATTTTATTTTATTTTATTTTATTTTATTTTATTTTATTTTATTTTATTTTATTTTATTGTGTGTTTGTTTGTTTGTTTGTTTAAATGGTCTTAGTTTTAATAAAATATAATAGTCCTGCTACAATTATTTGGGTTGATATAATTTTGCATGATATAACATTTATGCATTGGCAAGGTTTAGAGTGAAAGTGTTTTTTTTTTTTTTTTTTTTTTTTTTTTTTTTTATATTTCATATTGATGTCATTCCCACATGGCAAAATGCTAACCCTAAAACTGACTCATTCTAAAGCTACTCATTAAAAGTAAATGCAATTTAGGTTATTCCCATTATGCTTTGATAATTTCCTTAAAATCTAGCCCCAAAGTTGTCTCCATCAGATGGAAAAATGCCCTTAAAGCTTTGCTTCACAAAACAAGAGCAAAAAGCGCATTTCTTTTCCTAGTAATCCCTTGGCTTCCCTCCAAAATATCATCACAAGCCACGGAAGCATGCAGTGTGGAGCTAGAGGCACAATTGGCTACTGGAAAACACATTGTTAGTTTTGCTTACAGTTTCCCAGGAGCGATGGCCATAATAGCCTTATTGGCGTACCCAATGGGATTGTGTACTTCACTATTCACTGCCTATGTTTTCTGTAAAAAAACAAACACTTAGTTTATGTGTGATGTAACATTCTTACGAGCAGTAAAAGTATTATAGCTGTGGTTAGGAAACCTCTTTTTGCTTCCCAGATTGTAATATTGAAGAGGTGTTCGATTTTGTTCTCACACCTACATGAAGATACACCTTGGAACAAGATCATAATGTCAATCAGTGTTTTTTTTTTTTTTTTTCGTCGCCTGACTATAACCTTGCTCCGATCATTGTTGTCCATTCTGAAGGCCTGTCGGAGAGACAAAGGAAAGCTCCTGGCAGCAGACATTGGGATGCAGAGCTTTTCCCAGGCCTCACATAACAAATGGCCACCATTCATCACCCTGTTGGACACCCAAGGATCTTTCACTCTTATTGGCAGAGGACAATCTCACGAGCCTGACATGTGCAACGAGTTTGTAATAAAATGAATTAACCATTATTTCAACACCTTTGCACCAAAGGCAATATAAAACACTATTCAAAACCTATTTTAATAATAATAATAATAAAATTCTTAAGTATTTGTGAGTCAGACAAGACATTTTATGAAGAAAATGCAGGATGTGATTTTCTCCCATGACAATTGATTGGATCAAAGTTGGGCATTAGTTGAGGCTTGATGACCACCCAAAAAAGCAAGTTACAGATATATTTGAATAAATGATGAATCGTACAAATTAACACTAAGAAAATGCATTTAAAATGTAAATAAGCACAAATTAAAGCGAAACACAAATTATGTGTACTACAGTGAATTATACTGTTTTCTATGTGAAAATTTGTGAAAATTCCACCACCTACTCCGCAAAAACGTCTGTGGCGTCCAAACTTTTATTTCTCACATGTAGCCTATTTAATTCATAAAATGTTCTAAAATTTGAAGTGGTCTCCAACTCATTAACATACGTTATATTGTTTTCTTTTCTGAGGTAGCCTGTAGGCTATTACATGTAAGTGACTATTCAGAAGCTGTTTTATTCATGGTATAATACAGTAAATCATTGGACATAATATTTAACATTTTCCATTCATTATTTGTAGCATGCCAGCCACCCAGTAATCACAATAATTTTGTGCTTAGTTGCTTTTAATAGAACACAGCTCAGCTTTCTTATTCTGTCAGTTTTATCACAAAATACATATTATAAATGTGTTTTTCCTCTTTATTTCAAGTTTGTAGCAAGATATAAAAAAGTGAAGGAACATCAGAAGGCATGAAAAAACAACATAGCTTAATTTATAATGAAAAAAATGTCTCATTATTGTAATTGGAAAGACTCACATGCCACTTAAACTGAGGCGAATACAGTGATCTGTCATTAAAGGGCATAAAAAAAAATAATACAAAATAAAAATAAAATAAAAAAAAACATTATTGTAATATATTGTTTGTATTTTACCTTAAAACTGACAGATTTTGAAAATTGGGACTTTGGAATATCTCCCGGTGCTCCCAATCTGGACCATTTGCATGTGCAAAAGGCTAGAATATATTCTGAAAATATTATAACTTTAACCTTTATTCTCGTACTATTTCTACTTTATTCTTGAAACATTTAGACTTTATTCACATAATATTTCGACTTTATTCTCGAAACATTTTGACTTTTTTTCATGAAATATTTCAACTTTATTCTCATAATCTCGACTTTATTCTCCGTCCTACCACTGAGACTCCTACTCTGTGAAACAGTTGAAAAATCAATTAGCAACTTGACTGTTTTTGTAATCAGATTGTATCAGTACCTCCAAACAGTAATAGTGTACTGATCATGATTCACTCTGAACCCTCAGACATTTACAAATCTAGCTGGTCATTCGAGAACAGAGCAATCTGAAATGTACTCAAAAGCTGCAAGAGCTGATTTCTGCTGGCAGCTACTGCTGTGCAATTTCAAAATGATTAAAGGCAATGATTCCCAGTGTGAAGTGCAATGGTCGAGGTCTCGGTTCATGAAATGCAAACAGCTCTTCTGGCCATCCAGCAGTAGGGGAACATTTAGCTCAGATCTTTTTGTTTGCTGTCTTTGATTGAGGAAGCTGGGCATGAGTTTCCCAGAGATGGTCAATTCAGCTGTTTGGAGAGGGGCCTAGTCTTGCAGCCCGGCCACGGATGTCACAACCCTCCCTTGCTAAGAGACCTCTCACAACTCTTGCCAGGGAAACTGGTTGGTTTGCACAGAGTATCCACAGCTCCCCTGGAGATTCAGAAATGTATTTTTATATAAAAATGGGGAAAGAAAACCACTAGTCTGTATTCCTTTTACAGTTTTTGTGTTGTGCCCCCAAAGCATTCCCTGTTGGGCTATTTTTTTTGTCTCTTTGTTTTGAGATCAGAACTCCCTGGTTCAAGCTAGTTACCAGGCCATGCTTTGAAGACTGCAGACAGAGGGAGTGTCTCTGATCTCACCCCCTTCAGAGATCCAGTCCTCTCTCAACAGAGACCCATCCAAAGTGGGAGGATGTGACTTAGGTATCATGGCTTGAAAGAACATGCCTGTGGATATGTACATAGGGTGGTTCTGTTCAGAACTCCACTCTGTTTGACCACAGAAAACAGAGCCATCAGGAACTGGATTCTCTGAACTAGAAAGTTGCTAAAAGTGGCTTCCAATTTAAGCTCTGATGCTTTAACGGTTAATAGCGGCTGGGTGCATGTGAAACCTAGAGTATAATCACAATTGGAACACACTATCACCTCGTGGACTCTCTCTCTCTCTCTCTCTCTCTCTCTCTTCACCTTATTCTTTTAAGAGGAAACAATTTTTTAACATGAATGTGCAGGGCTTGTGATTTACCTATAGTGGCCATTGAATTGGAAATCACATACAAAGAAAAGGGCTAATATCCGAGTTGCAAATAATAATAATAATAATTATTATTATTATATATATATATATATATATATATATATATATATATATATATATATAAATTAGGTAAAATTCAAAATTCATGCCCTTTCATTAATTAACAGGAGAAAGATCTTGTGGATTAGCAAGTTAGATAAAGGGGGAAAGTCGATTTAATTTGACACTTTTTTTTCTATGGCCATGTGTAAATGGGTATAGGAATAGTATGAGAACATCCAATCAGAGAGCAGTCCACTCAATGAATAAAGGTTAAATACCCCTTAAAAAGGTCATGCATTGTCTTAGACTGGCATACAATTATCGAAATGAGAGCATTGGTTCTTGCAGATTCTTATCTTATCGCCCATCCTCCCTTATAGTTGAGAACAGATGAATATCGATTTTCTCTTCAAAGGTCTCAGTTTACAATCCAAGATGAGGAGTCAGGAAAATATGAGATGAGCGCTTGGAAAAGAAGAAAGAAACCCAATAAACAGATTTTTATCTTTTCTATCTTAACTTCTATCAACTGGATCCATTATTTTTATATGGTTCATTTATGACGCTTATCATAAGAATCCATTTCTTCGTTTTTGACAGTCCTGTAAATGATGCCAATTTTAGCAGGACTGACTGCCCTCCTAATTTACCGCCACTGTTACTTAACAAGCAAAGAAAGAAAGAAAACGAAGAAGAAAGCTTGTTACATGTTGCCCCACTCTCATGTTTCATGACCCTAGCTGTCTAAAGATCTGTCATTTATCACATCTTTTCCTTTGACCATGTAGGAACAACAAAAGACAATCTATTTTCCCATTTAGACTACAGTGGAGAGCATTGGTTAGTTATAATTCATATGTCTAGAGTGAATTGATGAGGGCCAGGGATAACGCGCTGATATGGAGAACAAGAAGACAGCAGTGACAGGGCCTGATAAATCAATAATCTGCACTGTTACAATGGGATTTCCAGCCTCTCCATCCCGGCTTTCTCGTGACAGTTTGTTGGAGGAGATCACCTTTCCAAGGCCATACATTACACAGCTCATACCAATCCTTCTTTCCTGCCATGGAGCCGGGGAGAAGCAACAGACATCTGCTGCATTCCAAAGGCCCGGCCTGCCAGCTACCACTTCACATAAATAAGATATAAACTATTGAATTGCTCTCTCTTAAACTTTATTTCTTCCTTTTCTGCAGTCCCAGAGAGCGGTGTCTTGTCTTTTCTCAGCAGAATGCTTTCGTTTTTCATGGAAAAAAGAAGCTTTGATCTCATTCTCTTTCATTGTGAGCAGCCCCCTGTAGGTTTGAGCGTTAAACACAGGTTTTGTGCCTGTTGATGGCTCTTTGTGCTTTTGCTGCAATGGAGTAGTGCAAAAAATCCCTGCTGATCACAAATGGATTGGAATGACAGTTGACTGATATTGGATTTAGCCGATGATGATACTAAGGTAGAGAATCTAGCTGATAACTCATTCATTTTCTGAAGGTTTCTAAAAACACTAATATGAATGAATAATTCAGCTCAGTTGAAAATTAGTGCTGAACTTAAAGGGGTAGTTTACACAAAAATGGAAATACTGTCATTTACTCATAGTATGAATATATATATATATATATATATATATATATATATATATATATATATATATATATATATATATATATATAAATTATAATAAATAAATACAAATTTAAATACTGTGCAGATGTATTTATTTATTTATGTTATTATTATTATAAATTACCATATGAAATATAAAATTGACATACAGGTTAGGGAGGGGAGAAATAGAAAAGAAAAAAAAAAGATTTCAGTCTTTCTCCTTAAAAATTCCACATGTAATTTGATTTGTAATGTTGCTCTTTCTTTGTTATTATTTGCCAGCAATTAATAACTAGCAATTTTTTTAGTTAGTTTCAAAGTAAATCCTACACCATTTTTTTCTTTTTAAATTGAGTCTTTTTTGTCTTTTTAACCCTACAGGTGAACAGAGTAAAAAAAAAAAAAAAAAAATTTCACTTTAATACAGCATACATTACAGTAAATACATCATATAGTAAATACAGTAAATATAATATTATTTGTATGCAAATAAGGCAGTGACATTTAGATTAAGCCAGGTTACACACACACACACATTTGAACATATATATATATGTGTGTGTGTGTGTGTGTGTGTGTGTGCGCACGCGCGTGTGTGTGTGTGTGTGTGTGTATAACCTGGCTTAATCTAAATGTGACGGCCTGAATTGACCATCTCACACACCCATTTTGAACAATAACATGCTAATATTTTAGATGTGTTTATGATATTGCTTATATGATATGCTCATATTTAAGATGTGCTTTACCTTGCTGATAATTTTCTAAGAACAGAGGAAAGTTTATGTAGTTAGTTTGAACAGGTTTTATCAGTGGATTGTTCTGCAGTGAGACTTTGAAGGCAAGAAAAAAGTATTCACAGCAGTCAAGCTCTTCACAAATAAAGGACTTCGGTGAACAAAAACTAGCAGTGTCTGCACAGAAGTGAACAAGAAGAATTCATTATTTTAAAAGATTCATTACAAAACACTGAAATACCACTAACACACAGCCCACTTGCTTTTCAGAGCACTCTCAAACCCATGCAGCGCATGAAATGTGACAGATTAACAGCTTCTCTGTGGTAGGGAGTGTTAACCAGTACGATTAAAAGTTTGGCAAGCTTATCTTCTGCAGGATGACTGTATTCATGCAGGAGCATCAAATGAAGAGAGAAAGCTGAAGTGCTTTGGGGAATCAAAAGAATGGTGGACTATGAGTTAATGTCTAAAAATGCTATGTGACCAAGAGATGGAACATAGTGGCTAAACACAAGCTGTTCGACTTGAATGGCAGAATCACACTGAAAGGGAAATCCAAACTGTGTTCAACAAAGTATACGCTGTGCTTCCTTGCGATGCTGGAAGCAGTGTTCAATGTCTTTGATTGTGTTTGTCTGTGCATGTCTGATGTCATTTTTCATGGTTACACACTGTAATGATGAATGAAAATTCATGCAAAAGCTTCACAACAATTTCAGAGCCAGCATATGTGTTACCAGCCTTGTTAAATAATTTATATTTGTTGTTTTCAGATTTGAGACAAGATACTTCAGTATGGAAATGAAGAAATGACATGAAATAACATTCACATGAATCACACAGAAAACCAGAATCTAGGGCAAAGTAAATGGGATCAATTTAGTATTTAAAGATTTAAAATCAAATTCAAATAAAATGCCCTCAAACACTCAAAGTTCCCCTTCAGGAACTCGAGCTGCGTCCGAAAATGCTATGGGAACGCCCTTTAGCATGACCGGCTCTGAATAACATGTGTAATCAGTCCCATGAATGGGTGAGACGTCATAGGCGGGTGACGTAGCGATCAGAAAGCTATAAAAGCATGTGAGGTGTAGCGAGCATCAGCTTTTTGTCATTCAGCGAAGCTCTGTGTGTGCGTCAGTCGCTATTTGTTTGTGAGTCTTATTTAGTATTGTTTGTCCACTGATAAGCTCCATTATATCAAACTTCAGTCAAGGAAGTTTTTTGGGCTAAAGCAGGCAGCGTTCAGGGTGTGTGTTTTCCCTGCCCGTGAGAGAAAAATATATTGGGGTCTGTTACTGCTTTGTTTCACTCTCAGAAGGCTCTCTTTGAGGAGGGAGCCTTCACTAGCGTTTCTCGCGGTGCCGGTCCTGCTTTCGCCGAGGCGGAGGAGTGGCTGTGCTCGCGGGGTTTGCTTTTGCGGCGCCCGCTCTCGGGGTTTCAGAAGCCCGTGTTGCAGTCCTTCCCCCCGCAAAGAGAGGGCGCGACACTCCGCCTGTCTTTCTCCGAGGAGATTGACACGGAGGGCGTCGATGAGCTCGCAGTTGCATAAACATCAGTTGCACAAACATCAGTTACACAAGCATATTATGCCTAATATTATAACGAGGAGCATTAATGAGGAGCGTTGCTCGCACGGTCGGCTCTCTGAAAAAATAAGGGGGCTGATTGTGTTTCTCCGCTCTTGCCGGGCACGCTCCGAGGAGTGTGTCCGTGCTTGTAATCTTGCGATTCCGGTCCTAAAAAGTCTAGAGCTCGTTTTCGAGGCTCGGAAGCCTGCGCTAAAAAGAAAAAGCGGTTTCTTCCCCCTCGGACTGTGAACTCGTTGCTGCAGCTATTTATTTCCGAGGAGATTAATATTGTTTGTGTGACTAAGCGGCTCGCGCGCTGCCGAGGCAACGCGTGTATTACATCATTTTCAGTTTTTGATGTGATCTTACCACACCAGACCATGTTTACTCATTTGGTTGTTTGGCTCCATTTAATAATGAGGAATTAAATGAGGCATTTGTCTGACTATGAGTAAATATATATATATATATAAGTTAGATATATAATTTTTGATTCTTGAAATGACTCTTACTACACCAGACCATGTATACTCATCTGGGTGTTTAGCTGCATTTAATCCTGAGGAATTAAATTCAGTATTTATCTGACTATGAGAAGTTAGATATGTCACTTTCAGTTTTCGATATGAATTGTATCACACCAGACCGTGTTTACTTGTCTGATTGTTTGATTGCATTGAATTCTGAGGAATTTAATGACATTTATCTCACTTTGAGAAGTTAGATATACAGGAGCTCTTGGGAAAAAAAATTTGAGTAAGAACACGTTTACCTCTCTTCCTCCGAGGAGGTTGAGGCTGTCAGCAGGGGCTGCTGGGCGGAGCAGTCCCAACCTATCGTGTTCAAGCTCCTCATTCTAGGGGTGTCACTTCTCGTACTCCGCAGAGTCTAGAGTCAGAGTGGCGCTCCCAGGCCGGAGGCTTCTAGCGGAAAGCGGTTCTGCGGACCGTCATTTTCGCTGGATAGCCTTCGTTGTAACGTCCTGATGCCTAAGGCCTAGGACTTTTTGAGGCCCTGCTCCCTCTGGTGAAGAGTGGTGTACTCCGCATTACATGGTGTCTATCCTGCATCCTGCCAAGTGTGCTTCATTGGGTCCTGCCCCGAGCAGGCTCTGGTCGAGTCTTCCTAGCAGACGACGTGGGTCTGAGGACCGTCATTTTTAATAGGAGACTTCTGATGCTGTTGCTCAGGACCTCGGAGGGCAGGCCCCTCTGGGGAAGAGCGGTGTACACCGCATTACACGGTGCCCGTCTCTCCTCAGTGCCCTCAGGAGATCGATCTGCCAACCCTGCCGGTGTTCCAGGGCGCAGCGGTCTCCGGCGAGTGCTTCTCTCAGTTACTGCCCGGAAACGTAGCAGTGCTTAGAGGCTCGTGACCTCCACGGAAGTCTATTGAGCAGCTAGTTCAGCTGCCCCCTGCTGGTTTGCTGCATCAGGAACACTGAGCCAGCAGCTGTGATTACAACAGAGGTCAGTCTCGAGAGACTGGTTCCCTTAGTAGACTATTTAGCAGCATGAAAACTACTGCCAAACATGTCTCAGTGGGTCCTGCACACTGTAGTGAGAGGCCACAGAATCCAGTTCGGTTCTCCTCTGCCTCAATTCAACGGGGCTTTTTTCACCCTGGTGGGCCCCGAGCAGGCTCTGGTACTGGAACAGAAGTAGACACTCTCAGAGGACGGAGGCCATCGAGGTGGTCCCTCCTCGCGTAGTGGTGTCCGGGTCCTACAGCCAGTACTTCACCGTTCCGAGGAAGGATGAAGGGTTGCGTCCTATTTTAGATCTGTGTCTTTGAACCGCTCAGTCAGGGGACTGAAGTTCAGCACGCTCACACTCAAACAGGCTGTATCTCAGATCAAGTCTGAGGACTGGTGTCACGATCGATCTAGAAAGATGCATACTCCATCCTTCCCCATCATAGGAAGTTCCTGAAGTTGGCTTTTGGGGGCAAAAGCCTACTAATATCGGTTCATCCTTTGGCCTTGCATTCTCACCCCACACTTTCACGACTCAAGCACATGGTGCAACGATTGGTTGATATTAGCTTAATTAGACTGGATGGCGGTTCGGCATCGAGATGTCGTTCTCGCTCATACGAAAGACCTGGGGTTAAGACTTAATGCCAAGAAAGGTGTGCTTTCTCCAGTACAGAGAACCACTTATCTGGGCAATGTGTGGGATTCGACCACGGTGCAGGCACAGATGTCTCCTGTTCGGATCGAGTCGATCTTCACCGCCGTCGCGAGAATAAGAGAAGGCCGGTCACTCACTGTCAAGCAGTTCTAGACTGCTGGGTCTGATGGCAGCTGTGTCCAACGTGATACCTCTTGGCCTGCTGTACATGAGACCCCTACAGTGGTGGCTCAAGACCAAGGGGTTCTCCCCGAGGGGAAACCCGCTTCGCATACTCAAGGTCATGCAGGGGTCCTACGTGCCTTAGACATGTGGAGGAGATCTTGGTTCTTGTCTCAAGGCCCGGTGCTTGGAGCTCCTTGTCGCCGCGTGACGCTAGCGATGGATGCGTCCCTCACCGGCTGGGGTGCGGTCATGAGTAGCCACCCTGCCCATGGTTTATGGAGGCATATAAACTGCCTGGAGATGCTGGCCATGCTTCAAGCATTAAAACACTTTCTCCCAGACTTAAGAGGTCACCATGTGTTGGTGCGCACCGACAACACAACAGTTGTCTTTTATATCAACCACCAAGGGGTCTGTGCTCACGCCGTTTGTACAAACTAGCGTACCAGATCCTTGTGTGGTCCCAGGGCAAACTCCTCTTGCTGAGAGCAGTTCACATTCCTGGGCATCTGAATATGGGAGCAGACATCCTGTTGAGGCAGGGGCCGAGGCCCGGGGAATGGAGGCTTCACCCCGAGGTGGTGAAGCAGATATGGAGAATATTTGGTCAGGTGGATCTGTTTGCGACTCAGATGATATCGCACTGTCCCCTTTGGTTCTCTCTGACTCATCCGGCTCCACTGGGGCTGGATGCCATGGTGCAGACCTGGCCGAGGCTTCGTCTGTACACTTTTCCCCCGCTCTGCTCCCAGGAGTTCTGCTGAGAGTACGCCGGGACGGGGTCCGTCTTCTAATAGTAGCCCCGTTCTGGCCGGGCCGAGCCCTGTTCTGGCCGGGCCGAGTATGTTTCTTGGATCTGACATGGGAAATTCCCGTCAGGAGGGATCTCCTCTCACAGGCGGAGGGCACGATATTCCACCCCCGCCCGGAGCTATGGAAGTTATAGGTGTGGCCCCTGAGGGGGCACATCTCGTAGCTTCTGGTCTCTCAACCGAGGTTGCTGAGACCATCCTCCAATCCAGAACTCCCTCCACGAGGAAACTGTACTCCTTGAGGTGGAAACCTTTCACCTCCTAGTGCGAAGACTGCCAGCTCGACCCAGTTAATTGCCCAGTTGGTACAGTTCTGGAGTTCCTGCAGGCCCTTCTCTCTGCAGGGTTGACCCACTCCACCCTGAAGGTTTACGTGGCGGCCATTGCGGCCTACCGCGCCCCTCTTGGTGGCCATTCAGTGGGCAGACACCCTCTGGTTACATGTTTCCTCTACGGTGCGCTGAGGCTGAGGCCTCCGGCCAAAAGAAGCTTATACTAAGCGGTTGATCAGGATGCTATACTAAAACCTTGAGTCCTCTGATCTCCCCTCACCATTGGGAGTCCAGGCTCACTCGACCCGAAGTATGGTGGCCTCCAAGGCCTTCTTGTCAGGTGTGTCTATGCAGGACATCTGCAACGCAGCTGGATGGTCCACACCCCTCACGTTTGTCAGATTTTATGGTCTAGATCTGCGAGCCACTCCAGGCTCTTCTGTTCTCTCGCCTTAGCTGTGCTCCTCGTATACACACTAGGCAGGGATTTGCAAGTCTGGCGGCGTGGGCATTCTCGTTCCCATAGCGTTTTCGGACGCAGCTCGAGTTCCTGAAGGGGAACGTCCCAGGTTACGTATGCAACCATGACTCCCCGAAGGGAACGAGACGCTGCGTCTCAAGGCCATACTTCCGGCATCCCTGCCAGAGCTTGCTTCATTCCTAGTAGCTGATGCTCGCTACACCTCACGTGCTTTTATAGCTTCCTGGTCGCTACGTCACCCGCCTATGACGTCTCGCCCATTCATGGGACTGATTACACATGTTATTCAGAGCCGGTCACTCTGAAGGGCGTTCCCATAGCGTTTTCGGACGCAGCGTCTCGTTCCCTTCGGGGAACCATGGTTACATACATAACCTGGGACGTTTTCTATTAGGACAGAACGTCAGATGGCCAAGCAGGCCTTTAGATCTTTGTAATTGTGTCTTCATATGTGCTCACGTCCATAAAAAAAAATGGTGTCAACTAACTCTCAGAGTAATTGCACACTGTTAGGTTAGGGTTACTCGAATAAGTTGGAAAGTACTTGCTAAGTTAATTCTACTCAGAATATCTGTTAGATCAAAATAAATTGATATTAATCAGACAGTCTACTAATACTCTAACAAGTAGTACTTGACATGTAGTTGCAAAGTTATTCATAGTTAGTAGAATGTGGACTATCAATTTAAATTTCAATCTTTGTTTTTGTTTTATTTAAATCATTAGGAATTGTTGGTGTTTTACCTAATTATATTAAATTATTAATATTTAATTTTAAAACTAAAATGAAATTTAAAAAAAATAGTTGGACTTTGCTATGTAAAGCACATACAGTATGTCACATGTTACTGCAGTATATGTGTAATGTATTTTTTCACTCTTTCAAGTTAAGGTGTTTCTTGTTGACCTGTGAGCTTTATTCTGTAATCCTGTGCACACATATAGATGTCTATATATTTTGTCAGAGCAAATGTCAAAGTTTCAAATTATACGTTCCAACAGAAAAAAAATAAATAAAAAAATAGCGGCCTGTCAGATGTTATAATAGACAGGGTCAAAGATCAGCTTTTGTTCAGTAGAAGTGATTTACCACATTGTTGTGTCAAAACCAGTCATGTTAGCCTAGATATTTTAAAACCTTCAGTGAGGACAGACCAGATGCCTGCTGTGTTTGGCACTTTCCCATCTAACTTTTACTCATACATTCATTTTAGACCCAGAATGACTTTTGTTTTCAGGGCTGATAAATAGATGTAGTGTAGTCACAGTATGGAAGTGGATTGCGAATGCTGTTTCACGTATGCATGGATTGTGTTGCTTGATATGCAGAAATTAACCACGCTTGGTAGTTTCTCCCGGGCCCCCGACATCATTGCTGCTGTGTGAAATTAAAACTGCCTCACTTCAGTCTGAAAGAGACTAATCAACACCACCCACGACCAGGGCGGATGAAACAGCTCGTCTCCTGTCCCACAAGCTCTGTCTTCTGTTCTGTCTCAACCCACAAAAAAAAAAAGAGATTAATTATCCACATGTCTAAGCCTGCTTGAATTCTTTCACATAGTGCATACAATTAAACAGAAAAATAAATAATTATGTGAACAGCTCTTCTTGGCGGGAGGTTGCTGAATTTGCACTGCTCTTAGGAGGGAATAACAAGCAAGATCTCTTTATTATGTCATTTTATCATATGGGTTAAAATGAAGAGCAAAGCTGTTACTTATAAACATATGATCAAAATTGACCTGTTTACTGTTTTTGCTTTATTGTACTGCAGTGTACTTTTTTGTATTGAATGTGCACTTGAAGTGTACTTCAAATCTTAAAAGTAAATTAAAAAAAAGCTTCGGTTACTTAACGTAACCTCGGTTCCCTGAGATAAGGGAACGAGAGTTATGTATGGGAAAACTCCTTTTTTTCCTTTCTGCTGAAGCCTGATTTGTTCACGTTTGTGTAGCTGCACAAACCAATGGCGCTTCAGCCCGGCAAAGGGGTGGGGGGGGGGGGCGGCGACCGCTATATAAGTCGGTCTGTTGCGCCATTCATCAGATCATTCGACTGAAGCAACGATCATCGATTCATGCAGCTTGTAGTGCGGCAAGTGACATAACGCTCGTTCTCTTATCTCAGGGAACCAAGGTTACTTTAAGTAACCGAAGTGTTCCCTTTCGAACGTTCACTCTTGTTATATATGGGAATGAATCCAATCACGCCGCACTACGTGCACATACAATTATATGCTGCTCTGTGAGCCCAGTGTTAGAGCACTAATAAGGGCCCTAAGGGACCTAGGCATTATCTCGCCACGAGGGCTAGATTCAGTCTCCTCGCGCCCTTCAGAAATTTAACGACCAAGTCGTTTCTGCCTATTGAATGGCTGGCCTCAAGAGAGTGATTCGCTGCAATGGCCGCCACATGTACTTTGAGTGTGGATGGGGCACACCCCTTATACAGCAGCTCTTGCAGAAAAGTCAGCATGACCAACACTGACCATTTCTGGCCATAGAGCCGTCTTGTGGACGGCGCCCTTGCCTCAAGAATGGTGTTGCTTATTCTCGCTGGGAGCCTTTCAGACTCACGTCGAGGCACCAGACATGAAGGCTCCACAACTCTGGGTGGGGATGCCAAATCATGCCTTTCGCCTGCGAGAGAAGGTCCTTCCTCAACGGGATGAGCCACGGGGCCCTTGTCACCAGCTGCATCAGCTCCAGAAACCAAGCCTGGTTCTTCCAGAGCGGAGCTACTAGGAGGAGGGAGCATTTGGTTTCCTTGACTCGCCTGATGATCTGGGGAATCAGGGCAATAGGAGGAAATGCATATAGGTGAGCCCTGGGCCAGTCGTGGGCATCTTTCCGTATTGAGAAAAATGTTGGGCAATGAGAGTTGTCTTCTGAGGCGAAGAGGTCGACCTCAGCCTTCCCAAAGACCACCCAAATTCGCTGTACCGTCTGAGGGTGCAGCGCCCAATCGCCTGGGGCTACCTTGGTTCTGGACAACATGTCCGCTCCCATGTCCACTCTTAGCGAGAGGAGTTATTTCTGTGCCCAGAGAAGGAGGCGACGAACCAATCTGTATAATGCGTGAGACCTGAGACCGCCTTGGTGATTGAAATAAGACACCACTGTCATGCTGTCTGAACGGACCAGGACGTGGTGGCCTTTGATGGTTAGAAGGAGGAATGCAGGACTAAGAAGACTGCCAACATTTCCAGGCAGTTGATATGTAGGCATCGCTGCTGAGTGACCAGAAGCCAAATGCCGGATTGCCTTCAAACAGCGCGCCCCACCCGGAGTTGGACGCGTCTGTAGTGATCACTTTCCTTCTGGAGGCCACCCCCATCCTCACTCCTGTCTGAAACAGGCGAGTGGTCCTCCAGGGGGCCACAGCTTCTATACAGCGGCGGTCCACCCTGACCGGAAATCGGGCTTTTAGCAAAAATAGGAGGGGCCGCATGTGGAGCAGGCCCAGCGGCGTTAAAGAGGCGGCAGCAGCCATGAGGCTGAGCAGCCTCTGAAAAACCCTCAGGGGGATTGTCGTCACCGGTTTGAGGGAAGCCGTCAATCGCTGAATTGTCAGGGACCAATCCGGCAAAACCCATGCCCGCATTAGGGCGGAGTCTAGAACCGTTCCCAAAAAAACAGTTCGTCGTCTGGGCAACAACTGGTTCTTGCGTGAGTTGATGACCAACCCAAGGCACTCTAAGTGACTGAGCAGCAGCTCTTTGTGAGCGTTCAGTTCCCATTCTGATCTGGCTAAAACCAGCCAATCGTCGAGGTAGTTCAATTAGCGGATTCCCATCTGCCTGAGAGGGGACAGAGCCGCGTCTATGCACTTCGTAAAAGTGCGTGGGGCCAGGGACAGTCCAAACGGAAGGACTGCATACTGATAGGCCACTCCCTTGAATGCGAATCTCAAGAACGGTCTGTGACGGCGGGCTATGTGGATGTGAAAGTAAGTATCTTTCAAATCCACGGTCAAAAAACAATCCTCGGGGCAAATATGCATGAGAGAATTTTCTTGACCGTCATCATCTTGAACGACCGGCGCATAAGCGAGCTGTTCAGATGTCTGAGATCTAGAATGGGTCTGAGCCCGCCGTCTCTCTTTGGGACGAGGAATAGCTACTGAAAAATCCTGACTCGCTGTTAGCTGGGGGCACTATTTCCACAGCGCCTTTTGCAAGCAGTGCTTGCACCTCCTGCGGGAGAACAAAAGCTTTGTTGTCCGGGACCGAAGTTTGAATGACACCTCTGAAGCGGGGCGGTCTGCGAGCGAACTGCAGTGAGTAGCCTAGTCGAATTGTTTCCAAAACCCATCTTGAGATTCCCGGAATGGCTGCCCAGGCTGTGTAATGTGAGGCGAGAGGTTTTATTTTCTTGAACGAGATTTCGCCTTGAAAAAGTGGGTAGTTTACGTTCGTATAAGTGATTGAGAGAGGATGAGCAATTTTGCTCTTTAAAGTATGTGGGTCCACTATCACAGCGGTAAAATATTCGGGCACGCGCTGCATCTGCAGGATGTGACCCGCTGAAAACGAACCTCCGTCTCTCAGAGGTGTTCGAAGAAGTGAGGAGTGAAGGCGAGCTTTTCTCTGCGTCCCTGATCTCTGTCAGCGTTAGCCAGAGGTGGCGCTCCAGCACCACCAGGCTGGCCATGGTCTTGCCGATCGCTTTCGTCTGCGCCGTCAACAGTGGTGAGAGCTGCTGCAGTAGAGGGGTTCACCCATGCCGAGTAGGGGGCTCGCCATGTCTTAGTGAGCTCGTCATGGACACCGCCAAGGACACAGAGTCGTCGGCGGTGATGTCATCAATGACGATGTCCTCCTCGAACGCACCGAATGAGATGGAACAAGGCGATCTGCGAGCGTAGATGGGAAAGGCTCATGCTCTCACAAAAAAGCACGAGCCATCAGCAAGTGCAGCCTCTGCGTGGGCGCGGCCGAGGCAGGCGGCGCACTCGCTGTGCTTGTCTTCATCGTGCAAGATTCCCTTGCACGAACCACACTCACGGCGCGATATTTGAAGCAATGCGTGCTGAAATTTGAGCTTTAGGAAATTTGCTCTTTGCCCAGATGCTGGATGCCTGCAGTGATTCTTCCGTTGCTGCTTTCGGCGTCTTCCACGGTGGTGAGCAGAGCTGGAGCTTCTACTAAGGCTTCTTCTTGCAGAAGAGTCAGCGAAGAGATGATCCTCATCGCTGAAGGAGAATAATCTGATGAATGACGCTATGGACCGACTTATATACGACTTATACACCGCCCCCTTTGGCGGGCTGAAGCCCCATTGGTTTGTGCAGCTACACAAACGTGAACAAATCAGGCTTCAGCAGAAAGGAAAAAAGGAGTTTTCCCATACATAACGAGAGTGAACATTCGAAAGGGAACTGTACTTAAAAAAGTGCACTTTTTAACAATCTTAGTCTAAATTAAAAGTTTTACTTTAAAGTACATTTTTTTAAAAATAATAATATTTTTGTGTTTTAATGAAGTACACTTATTTATTTGATGTATTGATTAACATACTAAAACACATGTAAAGTGACTGATTATAATTGTAACTTTAGTATGTTTTCTCATACACAAGTTCATACATTTTAAGTGTTCTAAACTGTAACTTCATCATTACAGATATGTAATTACTTTTTTTTTTTTTTTTATCACAAACATAAATGAGTTTTCACGCTTTCTTCCTCTAGATCTGGAAGCTAGTTTTAATTAGTAAAAGTTGTTTATCACAGTTGTTCTCAAGAGCCTAAAAAAAGTTTGTTAGTGTTTAGTTCCTCGCATGAATGTGGCTGCTAAGTCAAATGAGATGTCATTCAAGTCGAACTCTGGTTGTGCCATTATATTTGTTCATATGTCAGCACAGCGATGCTTAACTGGGACACGTATTGATTTGCTGACCTCCATAAATGCTGCTAACGTTTTATTTCCATTTGCACCTTGTTGCCAAGAGCTTAGATAAGTGGAAGATCTAAGTGCAGGCTCAAACAGAGCCAAAATGACCTTTAAAATTGTGTAATCCAAAAATTAAGACTTAAATTTAAGCAGACCCAGAAGCCCCAGGGCTGAAAATGTGTCACTGAATGCTCATATTGTATGTAGGAAGATTGTTTTCTCTCTCTCTCTCTCTCTCTCTCTCTTTAAATTGTTTCCTGAAGTTCACTGTGCTATTTGCATATACAGTAAATGAATATTGTTTATTGTTTACATTGAAGCATACATATAGGCTGGTAGTTGACATTCTCACTGTACCCTAAAAGGCAGATTTTATTAATGTGGTCTTTGAGATTTTGAGGTCTTTTTCACATAGGAAAGAAATCAGTAGTGAGATGTATTTAATATAGGCAAGGCAAGGCAAGTTTATTTATATAGCACATTTCATACACAATGGTAATTCAAAGTGCTTTACATATAAGAAAAGAAAAGAAAAATAATAAAAAATAATAATAATCACAACAATAAAACAATGAATTGAAAAACTTGAATTGAAAAAATGATTTAAAAATTGATTTAAGAGGTTTAAAATGGGTTTTAAAACAGATAAGAATAGAAAATGATCATACATAAAATATAGTGCAATCAGTTCGGACATTGCTCATTCAATAAATGCACAGCTAAATATATATTTAATATAAGAATATTTTCCTCCTAAGATGGATCTCATGTACCTTAGAAAAGACTCCAGTAGTCTCACTAGTTTCTGAATTTCAGGAAAGATCTCAACAATGTGCTTATTCAAAAAGCGTGCAAATGTGTGAAAGTGAAAGATCTCAAAATGAACTCAAACATCTTCACGAGATTCTTCCAAGACTAAATGATGAGCTATATCCATATTTAGTTTTATTCATATTTTAGGAGAAACTTCTAAGACAATGTTGATACCCAGCGAACAATAAACATTCTCAGAACTTTCTTGCAAGGTTCTCATTATGAACAAACGTTATTCCAATAACATTAATAGAACAGTTCATTATCTGGTCTTTAACATCGATCTCAAAACATTTACACAATAATACATTATTCATGGATTTTATTTTATTATTATTATAAATATATAATAAATAATAATATATAATATATTATTATTATTTTATTATTATTATTATTATTTTTTTTTTTTTTTTTTTTTAGGTACATCTGAAACTTTTATTTGGACAGTTGTGCAGAGTTTTTTACGTATTTATTTATTTATTTTTACTTACTACAGTAGTTTCTTTAGGCCATTCAGAGAACATTTAAAAGTAACATTCCCATAAAGCTGGCAAAATAATAAAGAAAGACCGTTCCAATAATGTTTTGTCAAATGTTTGCATATCATTTTGAATGTTCAGAGTTAAGAGAACTTAAGATGTTTTGTTTTGTCCCAAACTTAATAGATATGTTAACAAAACTTTCTTAGCACATATTTTTGTTAGCTGGGTACTTAAATGAAATCTAACTGTGATCTCCAGTATGACTCATGGCCTATAAGAGCAACCATGAACAATGATAATGTTGTTCTTGACGTCAAAATATGCAATTACTTTGCAATACTGTGGTAACTCTACACCCCCCCCCCCCCAACTTTTCTCACTGCGAGGGGCAGTCTGCCAATGGTATGGTGTGGTGTGGAGAGTTTGCAGACTAATTATGGTAATTTATGCAAATGCAATTTGTTTCATCAGATGAACTGTTGTAGCTCCACCTGTTGACTCAGTTTGAGACTCCTGCTGCCTGATGAAACGATCCCTGCGCTATGTGATTTCAAGAGCGCCGCTACACGTGGAAACCTTCACCTCTACATTGCAACTCAAATTATATTTAAAAAATACCACCTGACATCTGTCCTCAGACATGGTTTGAAACTGTAATGATCAACCACAACTCTCAGCTTTTTGTGAACTAAAATGATTTTCCGCGTCTCATTGGTATTTTAAAAGTACTTACAAGATTGAAAGCTTCGAGCAAGGTTACCTGTTTTAATTACCACTTGGCCGTCGTGTCCGGAGGGGAAACAGGAAGTGAGATTTTAGCGGCAGGTTTGGGGTAGAAGCAGGTTAAAGTGAAAGCTCACACAGAGGTCAGACCTCAGGTGACAGATACTAAATCTAGCCAAGCCGCAAGCACTCATATGCAATCTCTGACCCTTAATCTTCAGGTTAACAGCTGCTTCTGTGCCACCGTGTGTCACTCTGTCACAGGCTCAGTACACGCTTGCATGTGTGTGTTTGCAGATCTCGGGGCGTTCAGCGGTCGGACGAGAGGTGCTGTTTCTGTGAGAGAAGGCCAGGGGGTTGTGCTAATGTGTGCCCCTCCTCCCCATTCGCCAGGTTGGTACTCTCTTTCTGTTCTGTTACCAACGCTATACCATGTTGAAATGAGCAGCATAATGGTCACCACCATGTATTTTGTTTTGGATGCTGGCTGCATTTGAAAACGAATCTTAAATGCAAGAATCTTATAAGATGGATATTACAAGTCATATAGATTTATCTTCTATGCCAGTACTAGATTTGTTCTGCTGTATTTCATACTTACTGTAGGTTCCATACTATGAAAGTGGTACATTTCCTGTGCCATTTAAATGCAAGTGCATGTGGCGCTACAGCTAAAACGAATCATCACAGCTCATATCATGTTGCTGTTTAAATGAAGTAGAAGAAATCTGGCTTGCATTTTCTTTGGTACATGTGCTTATCCTATAGACAATTCCTATAGACAAATCAACAAAAATAGACAACAGACAATCAAATTTCAGAAGCCAGTAATTCCAATTGTGAATGTCTCATAATGAAGAGATGTGGTATATGTCTGCAAGGTATGGACAAGTGACTGCATACCAAAGTTTGTGACAATTTACCACAAGGTTGTGTTATAATCTGAGAATTTCTATTTTTTTAAGTTTTATAGTCTAAATTACTTGTTTCAAGTGTTTTAAATATTGTGAAATAATAACAGCAATCCACAAATCACACTACCATTTAAAAATAAAAAGGGGGTTAATAAGATTTGTATCCAGCATGGACACATTAAATTAATCAAAAGTGACAGTAAAGACATATCATTTCTATTTTAAATAAGTACTTTTTTTTTTAAATTCTATTCATCAAAGACTCCACACAAATATTAAGGTCCTTTCATCATTGATTATTTATTTATTTATTTATTTATTTATCTATCTATTCATCAATCAAATGTTTTCTGAATGATCATGTGACACTGAAGGCTAGAGTAATGGCTGCTGGAAATTCAGCTTTGCCATTATATTCATAAATGATCTTTTTCAATGCATTAAACTCAAACACACACACACACACACACACACACACACACACACACACACACACACATTTATATATATATATATATATATATATATATATATATATATTAGTATGTGTGTGTGTATAAAATTTTTATTTTTATTTATTTATTTTATTTTATTTTGAATAAACACACTTATACAGCAATTTCATATAAATGTGTTTGGAAGTTCGTTACATGTCTGACATGACACACAGTAGTCACAAACTGATAAAAGCTGCCAATGTTAGTTTTTGTTCTAACCAGGAATAAGAAGACATTTTGTCACACACTTGGCTTCTCTTTCTGTTGCATTGTGCTGTCAGATGACATCTTTTTGGTCCAAAATTATTCTTCACAAAATTGGTGTATTACAAATTGTATATTGCACAATGTAAAATGTGTATATTACACATCAAATATCATTGCTTGGGTTTTTAATATTTCGCCTACACAGAGGCGAAATACTTGTCACTGGAACCAGTGTTAGAGTTAAGTTCAAGCTAGACCAGTATAACCAGCCTGAACTCTTGCTGGTCTAAACTAGTCTTTTCAGTAGGTTAATCTCATCCTTCTCTCTTCAGTCATTTTTCAGTCTTTGCTTGTCTTGCTCCAGTCCCTGTAATTGCAGGTTAAATGAACTCGGATGCAGTGAGACAAGGAGAATGGGAAGAGAAGGATATAGACAGGGTAGTTGAGCGAGCACTATCAGATGAAAGGCTTGTGGTGAGATGGCCATTTTTAGAACATTTAGTATTCCCAGAGACCCAGAGTAACCTCATCCAGCTTCCACTCTTCCTGTCTACTTTATCCTTTAACAAAACATACTGTTCCAAGAGATAGTTCACCTAAAATAAAAAAGAACAATTTTATCACTCACTTTTAGCTTGTACTGTATCTGTTTCACTTGATGATTTTAATTTCCACTCAGAAAATAGTAAATTTCTGAAATAATGACAAAAAAATGTCCAGTAATACATTGAATTATGCATGAAGTTTTGAAGTAGAAAGACTTAAAGGGATACTCCATCCCAAAATGAAAATGTTGTCATTATTCACTTACCCCCATGTCGTTCCAAACCTGTAAAAGCTTTGTTCGTCTTTGGAACACATTTTAAGATATTTTTGATGATAACAGCGAGGCTTGAGACTGTCCCATAGACTGCCAAACAAATAACATTGTCAAGGTCCAGGAAAGTGAAAAGCATCGTCAGAATAGTCCATCTGCCATCAGTGATTCAACCGTAACATTATGAAGCGACTAGAATACTTTTTGTACACGAAGAAACAAAAATAACGACTTTATTCAACAGTCTGAAGCCTCCATGTTTTCATCCAAAATATCTTAAATTGTGTTCCGAAGACGAACAAAGCTTTTACGGGTTTGGAACGACATGGGGGTAAGTGATTAATGACAAAATTTTCATTTTGGGATGGAGTAACCCTTTAAATAGTATTTTCTTGTCAAATGTATCCCAATAATCTTTTATTTCTGAGCTTTGTTTTATGTACAACTTCAAAAAAAGATTTTTACAGTGTAATAAATTTCAAAAACAATTAAGGATGAAAATGCACTATAAAAAGACTAAAATATGATTTTTCATAAACCGATTTTAACTTAAGAGTAAACTAGTCATTTACCATTGGAAAAACAATCACATCACACAATCTTTTCCTATTTGATCCCCGCTAGTTAAAGCGGTCTGATGTAACTTCAAAAGCATCTGTTAACTTGACCCCCGTGTCTTGCCAAACGTCATTGGACCATGTCCAGATGTGAGATACCAAACAGACAGAGGTCATTATTGCACCATACAAGCATGAGTGTGACCATTACTGTTTACACCATGATAAGAAGCCGGGAAAGAGAGAGCTTCAGCAGTATAAGCACAGGTCTAAATTCACCAAATACTCCATTCTGAGCTAAATAAATCCCAGGCCTGTGCTGACACAGTTTCGACTTAGTCCTTATCTCCTCTCACCCTTCCCCATCATCAGATATCTTTATGTTTGGTGGATATTATCGGCAGTTCAGCCCAGCTCTCCTTAGCATGTGTCATCTGATAATCATAATGCCATTACTTTATAACTCTGCAACTCTCAAATATAAAGTATGATTGATTTCTGTTGTCTTCTCCTGGGTGAACTTTGAGAAGGATCACTGTTTGATGCATCCATCCAAGCCCAGTACCAGAGTGCTGTTGGCTCTCTTCAGGACAGTAGCATTGAATGAACAGAGTGATTTGCATCATAACTGACTGGGCTTCCTGTTCCATATAAAAAATTACGTTCCTTGTGTGTCAACCTATCCGTCTCCAACTGGTCGATGCAGTGTTTCCAGACAAGCATCAGCATCAAGGCTCAAATTTACTGGATCATTAGAAATGAAAAGAAATCTCACTCAGACAATTATTTCACGCACACACAGGCAGCATGAGGGAGCGCTTTAGTGGCCTGTCTCAAATCTCAGTTGTCCTCTAATGAAAAAGGAGGAGATCCCTATTATATATATATAAAGTGGGTACGGAAAGTATTCAGACCCCCTTAAATTGTTCACTCTTTTTTATATTGCAGCCACTTGCTAAAATCATTTAAGTTCATTTTTTTTTCCCTCATTAATGTACACACAGCACCCCATATTGACAGAAAAACACAGAATTGTTGACATTTTTGCACATTTATTAAAAAAGAAAAACTGAAATATCACATGGTCCTAAGTATTTTTTATTTTTTTTTACTCAGTAATTAATGCGTTTTAAAATGTAGCGAAGTACAATACTTCAAACAAAATATACTTAAGTAAAAGTAAAATTACAGATTTTAAAAATTACTTGAAAAAGTAGAAGTACACAAAAAAGCTACTCAATTACAGTAACGCGAGTAAATGTAATTCGTTACTTTCCACCTCTGTCTATACCAGACTTAGACTAGGACATACAGGACTAAACTCCACTTTACACATAGTAGGAAAGGGTAATGGTCTATGCATAATGTGCCAAGATAGAGAAGATGTTAATCATGTACTTTTTACTTGTGAGAAGTATAATGATAGAATAATCTGGCAGGAAATGGAAGGGGAGAACTCTATTCATGAAATTTTGGAAGAAAAGGGCATGACGAGGGAGAGACTTAAAGCTTTATTTAGTTATCTTAATAATACTTGTTTAATAAAAAGAGTATAAATGCCCCCCCCCCCCTCTTTGGGTGTTTATTTTTTTATTTTTATTTTTTTATTAATAGAAGCCTAGACTCTATGACGTTCATGGTATAACACACTCCTGTACAGTTGGTGGCGATATACTACAAAATAGTCATCTGCCAAGAATCAGAAGAAGAAGTGCATGTCAGAGCAAATGAGAATCATGAGGTCAAAGGAACTGCCTGAACAGAAGACAGAATCAGAGACAGAATTGTGGCAAGGCTCAGATCTGGCCAAGGTTGCAAAAAAATTTCTACTGCACATAAGGTTCCTAAGAGCACAGTGGCCTCCATAATCCTTAAATGGAAGACATTTCGACGACCAGAACCCTTCCTAGAGCTGGCCGTCCGGCCAAACTGAGCTATCGGGGGAGAAGAGCCTTGGTGATAGAGGTAAAGAAGAACCCAAAGATCACTGTGGCTGAGCTCCAGAGATGCAGTCGGGAGATGGGAGAAAGTTGTAGAAAGTCAACCATCACTGCAGCCCTCCACCAGTCGGGGTTTTATGGCAGAGTGGCCCGACGGAAGCCTCTCCTCAGTGCAAGACACATGAAAGCCCTCATGGAGTTTGTTAAAAAAACAGAGAAAAAAGATTCTCTGGTCTGATGAGACCAAGACAGAACTTTTTGACATTAATTCTAATCCGTATGTGTGGAGAAAACCAGGCACTGCTCATCACCTGTCCAATACAGTCCCAACAGTGAAGCATGGTGGTGGCAGCATCATGCTGTGGGGGTGTTTTTCAGCTGCAGGGAAAGGACGACTGGTTGCAATTGAGGGAAAGATGAATGCGGCCAAGTACAGGGATATCCTGGACGAAAACCTTCTCCAGAGTGCTCAGGACCTCAGACTGGGCCGAAGGTTCACCTTCCAACAAGACAATGACCTTAAGCACACAGCTACAACAACTCCGTGACTGTTCTTGAATGGCCCAGCCAGAGCCCTGACTTAAACCCACTTGAGCATCACTGGAGAGACCTGAAAATGGCTGTCCACCAACGTTTACCATCCAACCTGACAGAACTGGAGAGGATCTGCAAGGAGGAATGGCAGAGGATCCCCAAATCAAGGTGTGAAAAACTTGTTGCATCTTTCCAAAAATGACTCATGACTGTATTAGATCAAAAGGGTGCTTCTACTAAATACTGAGCAAAGGGTCTGAATACTTAGGACCATGTGAAATTTCAGTTTTTCTTTTTTAAATGTGCAAAAATTTCAACAATTCTGTGTTTTTCTGTCAATATAGGGTGCTGTGTGTACATTAATGAGGAAAAAATGAACTTAAATGATTTTAGCAAATGGCTGCAATATAACAAAGAGTGAAAAATTTAAGGGGGTCTGAATACTTTCCGTACCCACTGTATATAAATTATGGTTTATTTGTATGTTTTTGAAAGAAAAATGCTCACCAAGTCTGTATTTTTTAATAGAAAGTGCAGTTAAAACAGTATTATTTTGAGATGATATTACAATTTTAAATAAATATTTTCTATTTTCTAATCTTTTTAGCATATATTTTAAAATATAATTTATTACTAATTGTAGCATTGTACCAGTTGCAAACCAACTAAGGGACTGAGGAGCGAGCATCCAATTTACGAGAGACAAGGCTGCTTTTAGTCTATTGATTTTCTGCAATTGTTTGACTAGCGTGGAAAGCTGATGTGAAGAAAATTAACATCATTCATTGGGTACGAGGTCACAGAATGATTTGTCTTTAAATGCCAATACTGATTTCCCATCAGGCTCTGAGCTGCCAACCTTCTGAGGGGCACCAGGCTTTAAGAATCTGATGAGATCAACACATAAGCGAACACTTAGCAATAGCAAGCAATTTATTGTGAACTATGATGTAAATGTTATATGCTGTATCAGAAATTTGCACTGAATATATGTTCCTTGTGATCTTAAAAAATCTTTCCTGTGGAATGGTTCTGCTTAAATGCTTGACAGCAGTTTTGTAGATAAATTTAAACTGTGTATATGAATTTGTTTACAAAACTAAAATTACACTTAAATACATGAAAACAAGGAAGTAAATTATTAATAAGTGTATGAATTAGAACTGACAGTGAAACAAAGCAGCCAATAAGCATGCAGCTTTATTTGTTTTATTTTAACTCTTATACATTAACACATTGCCTGTAAGTCCTGTGTGAACATCATTTGGTTATGAGCTGGAACTATTAAATGATTGCTTGGAGGATTAACAGTTTTTTTGGATTTTATATGTGTGGAATGGGAAGAACTGCAGGGAATTTGTTTTAGGACTTGTAGGACGGCTTTGAGGTTAATTTGTCTTTCATTTGCCTGAATTGCTCGTAGGAGGTTTCATCCACATTAATATGGGAAGATGGCTTTAAAACTGAAAGTAATTGAAAATAATTTGAAATCACTGAGATGTAAACAGGATATTACTCTCAATATGATCACTGTTGCTTTACCACTCAAAGTGTAGAGGAGGCGTTGTTGGTTCCTGACCTTGATGAATGCGTGGAACGCTGACGTTACACTAAAAATAAAAATGACTGTGTACTCTTATATTTGCTCCATTTAATGCTGTTTTCAGTTCTTCTGGGAATTTCCAACAGTACATGGTCGGAAATTGTATGTATGATGTGATGTGCAATTTTGGCTGGAATAAAATTAACACACAGGGCAATTTCATTTTCACCTTTTTTCATTGACTTTTTTTACATTCCGGCAAAGATAGGAAGTGTTTGTATAGCTAGTGAAAACAAAATAAAGCACAAATGATCATGGTCATTATGTGTGTAACATTGCTCTTTTTCATACTGCCAAAGAGAATAATGGAAAATGTAGTTTAGCCACACAAGCCTGTAGTCTTATAAACAGGCCAAATTAATTGTATTTTCTGCCAAGCCTGATCATTTTTCATCACTAACAGTACACATTGGGCTCAAACTGAATGTATCATTAACAATGACAGAGAACCTTGCCAGAACATTAGCCAGTGTTCTGAGAACGTTCATTGATAGCAGGAAACCCGTTTAAGGTCTATTGACAATCAACCAATACTGCATACTTCAGAAATAGAGCACTACTGTACTATTCCAATCATATTCATCATGAATTGCCGTTGCATTCCGATTCAGTGCCTCTTGGACAATAACTTCACCTTTTCTCAGTTGCTGACAGTCGTAACTCTTTGTGCAAACCTAGTGCATGAATTAAAAAAAAATACAAATAAACCTATCAGAAGCTTCAGGTACTTATATTGTTTGACGCTTTATGAGGACACCTTTCATGAGAGTCCTTTTGAATTTTATTTAGGACATAAATATTAATTGTTTACTGAGTTGACATTAGCCCTTGTATATGAAAAATTGAACTGGAATCTCTTTAAAGAGTGGCAATCCTTCAGTGATTAATCAACAGGAGCGTGGCACCTGTATTTACTATGCAAAAGAAATCAATGGTCTGTGAAATTCATACTTTAATTATTTGGTGAATAAATTGGTTCTGGGGAAATTCATTTGGACCATGAGGAAGTTTCACTCTCTCTCTTTCTTTTCCCCTTTTCTGCTGCGAGAAATTCTGTGTGACTACTATATAGTCGACATAAGGCAAACAGCGTGAGATCAGAGTAGTAATCCGCTCTCTCATATCTCCTGGATTTATATGGTATAATATGACTGCTTCAGAGTTACAGAAAAAACACACATAATTTTGTTCTGTTGACAGCCTGTCTTTTGTCATTTGGTTCCTAGCTCAGTGTGACATGATAAAGAATACTTCATTCCTCTGCGTATCTGTACAGAATAAGAAATGTGCCCGGGAACTCAGAAGTGACAGTAATGATTGATCACGAAAACATAACGATTGCATGTCTTGACTTTTTTTTTTTTTTTCTCCCAACTTCAGAACTACAATTTTTAATATTGTGATTGGTTATGAAGACATTTTGGGTGGTTTGTGGTCAAATAATGTAAATATAATGGAACATAAAGCAAGAAAGCAATCCTTTAGTTTTTACTACAAGGTGCTAAACATAATTTAATGTTGACATTTACAATAAGAAAACATTAGTTTACATTTGTTAACTATGCATTAACTAGTGGATTAACTAGCATTAACTATTAATGAGCAATACATTTGTTACAGTATTTATTAGTCTTTGCTAATGTTAGTTAGTACAAATACAGTTGTTCATTGTCAGTTCAAGTTCATAGTTAATTCATAGAAATGGTATTCATAGAAACAAGTCCAAGTCTGAGACCATATTTTCTCTGAAAAGTTGAAACCATCTTATTTGAATTCAGTCAAAGCTCCTGAAAATATGGTCTTGGACTTGATTTGAGATGGACTTTGGTCCGAACAAAAATTAACATGGAAGAGATTTATTGTTTTCTGCTTTATTGTGTGGAGCCTGGTCTGGACACAGGGGTTACTTTGCTCATTCTAATGCAGTTCGGTACAGTATCCAAACAGGAAACTGAATATCTGTACATTTTTATAACATGCAGGTTATGATTTCCCTGAACCCTGTAGTAGAGAGCAGTGAATTAATTCATATCACCTCCCAATTTCCCCCTCCTATGAGCCCTCGCTCTGACAAGGTCAGTGTGCTACAATGCAGATTCAGACAGGGGTTTCCTTAGGGACATGTGCGTTGTTCTTGCAGCTCATCTGCTTGCTCTTCTTCTGCCCCGGCAGAGATCATCTACAGCTGGGTGTTCAATGAGCTTCCCTCATTTGTGGCGGAGGACAGCCGGCGATTCATCTCGCAGGAAACTGGACATCTGTATATCTCCAAGGTGCAGCCCTCGGACGTAGGCAGCTATGTGTGCCAAGTGAAGAACACTGTGACCAACGCCAGGGTCCTGAGCCCACCAACGCCTCTGACTCTCAAAACAGATGGTGAGTTATTACACACACTCCACACTCACGCACACACTCATATACCTGCTCCCTAAACCCCCATCACCTGCACAGCAGAACTAGGCTGGATGCCAAGCATCTCTCTTTGTGAACCAAATTGATGAATCAATACCATGACATGAAGTCTCTTTGCTAATAATTTAAATTGAGACATTATTTTTAGCATTATAGCTCATGTCTTACAAAAAAAAAAAAAAAATACTGTAGCTTCAGCTGGCACAAGGGGTTATATAAATAAAAATGTAGATCACGATACTTTAAACATTTTGTGAGATAGCAATATATACAGTATTATAACATACACATTTTTACCATTTTCTTACCTGATACTTAGTATTAAAATCTGACATGTTACCCAGTGATCAGTGCTGGACTGGGACAAAAAATTTTTTGGTCCAGGCGGCCCACCACCACTTTGATATACATACATACAGGTGCTGGTCATATAATTAGAATATCATCAAAAAGTTGATTTATTTCACTAATTCCATTTAAAAAGTGAAACTTGTATATTATATTTATTTATTACAGACAGACAGATACATTTCAAATGTTTATTTCTTTTAATTTTGATGTTTATAACTGACAACTAAGGAAAATCCCAAATTCAGTATCTTAGAAAATTAGAATATTGTGAAAAGGTTCAATATTGAAGACACCTGGTGCCACACTCTAATCAGTTCATTAACTCAAAACACCTGCAAAGCCTTTAAATGGTCTCTCAGTCTAGTTCTGTAGGCTACAGGATCATGGGGAAGACTGCTGAATTGACAGTTGTCCAAAAGACGACAATTGACACCTTGCACAAGGAGGGCAAGACACAAAAGGTCATTGCAAAAGAGACTGGCTGTTCACAGAGCTCTGTGTCCAACTCCATTAATAGAGAGGTGAAGGGAAGGAAAAGATGTGGTAGAAAAAAGTGTACAAGCAATAGGGATAACCACACCCTGGAGAGGATTGTGAAACAAAACCCATTCAAAAATGTGGGGGATATTCACAAAGAGTGGACTGCAGCTGGAGTAAGTGCTTCAAGAACCACTACACAAAGACGTATGCAAGACATGGGTTTCAGCTGTCGGATTCCTTGTGTCAAGCCACTCTTGAACAACAGACAGCGTCAGAAGCGTCTCGCTTCAAAAAGGACTGGACTGCTGCTGAGTAGTCCAAAGTTATGTGCTCTGATGAAAGTAAATTTTGCATTTCCTTTGGATATCAGGGTCCCAGAGTCTGCAGGAAGAGAGAAGAGGCACACAATCCACGTTGCTTGAGGTCCAGTGTAAAGTTTCCACAGTCAGTGATGGTTTGCGGTGCCATGTCATCTGCTGGTGTTGGTCCACTGTGTTTTCTGAGGTCCAAGATCAACGCAGCCATATTCCAGGAAGTTTTAGAGCACTTCATGCTTCCTGCTGCTGACTAACTTTATGGAGATGCAGATTTCATTTTCCAACAGGACTTGGCCCCAGCACACAGTGCCAAAACTTCCAGTACCTGGTTTAAGGACCATGGTATCCCTGTTCTTAATTGGCCAGCAAACTCGCCTGACCTTAACCCCATAGAAAATCTATGGGGTATTGGGAAGAGGAAGATGCGATATGCCAGACCCAACAATGCAGAAGAGCTGAAGGCCACTATCAGAGAGACCTGGGCTCTCATAACACCTGAGCAGTGCCACAGACTGATCGACTCCATGCCACGCCGCGTTGCTGCAGTAATTCAGGCAAAAGGAGCCCCAACTAAGTACTGCGTGCTGTACATGGTCATACTTTTCATTTTTATACTTTTTAGTTGGCCAAGATTTCTAAAAATCCTTTCTCTGTATTGGTCTTAAGTTATATTAAAATTTTCTGAGATACTGAATTTGGGATTTTCCTTAGTTGTCAGTTATAATCATCAAAATTAAAAGAAATAAACATTTGAAATATATCAGTCTGTGTGTAATGAATGAATATAATATACAAGTTTCACTTTTTGAATGGAATTAATAAAATAAATCAAGTTTTTGATGATATTCTAATTATATGACCAGCACCTGTACATACATACATACATACATGACACGACAATATCGTGTCTTTTTACATTTAAACCTAGTTTAATTCGCATTGGCCCATGAAAACCTCTATGAACACACCTGACTTGACCAAAAAATCGCGGGGGATGAATTTGTTTTATTAAAAAGTGTTTACGTATTCTACACTCATGGTGCACGCACACATTAGGATAGGTTAAATGCCTGCCTCCATTGCGAGTCCCATCAAGCACTTTACCGATTCAACTACTCTCTTCTCCTCCTCCTGCCTGGCTCTCTGTTCTTGATAAAGCTGCTGTGAAAACGTGGGAAAAGTCGACGAGGAAGAAGTTGGGGTGATGCGATTATTTATATAGGCGGAGCAAAATACTTCATCTATAGCACATTGTGATTGGATGTTTACACTGTCAATACAGGAGACAAAACCAATTGGCCACTGGCTGCTCGCTGTCCCTGCGTGCTGGTCCTTGGCAAAGAAAAAAAAAAAAAAATGTATGGTTTGTTTAGGTGAGATGTGCTATTATTTTTTTCTGAGCAATCAAGCATATAATTTTGGACTGATACATGATAGATGGGAGACAAAATCCCATAGACTTACATTGAATGTGGGACACGAGCCACATTTATAGACTAAAACCATATTTACCATTAAGATTTTCATTCATCTTCAGAACACAAACTAAGAGATTGAATCTAAGAGATTTCTCCCCTTCTTCTTAAAGGACATTTTGAAACAAGTTTTGGGTGAATAGACTTTCACTGGATGGACGGAAACCTCTCATATTTCATTCAAAATATATAAATTTTTGTTGATCAAAAGTATTTTGGGTCTGAAACGACATGAGGGTGAGTAATTCATGGCAGACTAGCAACTAAGGGGGCGGAGCTTAGCTGGCTGATCGTTAAGTGATTGGAAGGCCGATTCCCCACCATGCAGCAGTTTCCCATAATCCTAATGGAAATGATACTCAAATTTAAAATAACAATTGTCATCAAAATTACAGTTTATCATTTCGATTGCCGTATTGGCCATCCTTTTCTCATTTAGCAATACCCATACAGAGATCTTTCTAAATATGCTAAATGTGTTAAGGTGCATGACAGCTGGACTTTTTTTGAAGCTCTAAATCACAATCCAGGAAAAAGTCCATCAATATCTCAGAAGGCTAGAAATAATGGATGTGCCTGCAAATCAGGATTGAAAAGGAAATGTAGCAGTTTTTCAGTGGTGTGACAAGCAGGTCAGTTGTCTATATTAGTGCTTTTATGCCATGTGAAGCTGATTTAATGAGACGTCTGACTTATATATGAAGTTTAAATGCCTCATTCTGTCTTTTTTGTCGCTGCACAAGGGGCCTTTAGGGCCAAACCGAAAGTATGATGAATTCCAAAATATCCACATGAAAACAGAGAGCATGAGGTACTTTATCTTTTGCTTTAGAGCAGTTTTTCCATAGACAATGCGCTCTCGTGAAACTGGCCATCGGGGAAATCATTTCCCAGCATAAAATTAACCGAATCAATGGTCCTCTTCCAGAATGGGCCCTAGCTTCTTTAATAGCAGATTCCCTTGAGCCAAGCGAGGGAGCCAAACACCCGGCTGTCACTTCAGGCATTTTTCCATACTTCACAGACACGCACGCATCACCTGCCACCGGTACACATCAATGTACGCAATCCCAGAACAGCCAGGCTAAAAGGACTACATTGCCCTAAAATCTTGTTTTTGCCTACGTTGCTTAATGTTGCACGTCCTTTGTGAGGGCACCACGTCCCCTTCGGCATGTTCTTCAGCATTTGCATAACCTTGTTGTTGAGAAACACTCCGCAGAGACATGCACGCATCTAAGCGCATTAGCATACTAAATTGGATTTGCGCCTCTCGTTAGCACAGATTGCAAATGCAAGTAGCGTCTCGTTCTCCTGTCACACTCGGAAGTTAGCGAAAGAGCAGAGACGGAAGGCTGGAGAGAAAAAGAAAAGTCCCGAGGGTTGTCTCAGAGCCACAGGTGGTAGAGTCAGGAAGAATTACTGTGTGGCAGCTGCATTTGCAAATAACCATATAGTTGGGGTCTCATGCAGAATGAGCGCCAGTTCAGCGGGAGGTTAGTCACCCGAAACTGATGGGAATCTTTATTCATTCCGCGCCTGACGTTCACAGCGTTTGCTTGGCAGACATTGTGTGGGAAGCATCACGCATCTAAATGCCTCGGCGGGCTGGGCCTAAAAGCTTGAAAATGATTTTGCCACTCCTGGCCAAGCTCAAGTTCAGCTATTCTTCCAGTGCTCTCAAAGTCCACCAATTCATGTTTTCTGCTGATACTGGATGATAATTAACTGCACGAGAGGCTCCACGCCGGAATGCGCAGGTGAAGCGCTTCACCTATGTCCTTCCCTTGGCTAAGACGCTCTTAATCAAAGCTGCCCAACTGCATCTGCGCTCGGCTGCACCTACAGGGCAAGTCATGCATCTTCCCCGCCCGCTCCCTTCTGGAAAAAAAGCAAAGGCAGCGGAGGCCTTCTGTACTTATGTGATGAATCGCACCTTAATAGATGCAACTGGGATGGAACAATAACTCTCACAGAGCTGGAGCGCTCGCAAAGCATTGGGATTGCTCGTCCTTCCCGCTTAGCCTTGGACCTTGGAGGGGCAGCATGTTTAAGTGAAGGGTCAAGCATTTCTAAGGCCTTCATCAGTGTTGTTCATTTATAGGACAGAAGATATCAGTGTCCTTGGATTCAAAGAGCGAAAGTGCAGTGGCTTCACTTATTGAGCTACAAATATTGGGTCAGTGTTTCAAATAACATTTCAAATGTCACTAAGGGTCATAAAAAATGCATACTGATATCATTGATGTCTCATTTTCTAATAATATCACTGTGTACCTGCTTTTCTAATCACAAAATGAGAAACTTGAGAGTCTGGAAAAAAGGTCTAAGCGTGCTGTGCAAAACCCCCCAGTTTTCGTTTTGAATATGACTACTGTTTCTACTGCATGCCCACAGAAGGCCCAATCCAACAAATTCAGAGTTTATCGTAAAAAATGAACAGGTGTGCCACTTCGACATGCAGCATTTCCACATCTTATTCTCTAACCAACCAAAGTCAGGCTTGATCACTATGGTCATGTACTGTACACACTGCAGAAAGACTACTGAAGGTACTTGGGAAGTTACTTGAGAAAAAGTCACTTGATAAATTATGATGATTGATGATAACCAAAGCAACATTTTAACATTTTAGCATTCTTGAATGAATTGTTCTTTTGAGTCGGCTCTCAGGAAGTAACCGGTCGAGCCGGTTCACAAATCGAACTGAATTGAATTTTAGTTCCGGGTTGATGACGCAGGACGCACAGCTGAAGTATCACGTCCAGCTCAAAAAGAACCGAATAACCCAGTTCAACCAACTGTCGAAGTTTACAGAGGACTCAACAAGAACGGAATGAGCCGTGGTGAAGTTTACCGAGGATTACCGAAGATTCTGATGAGTGAGTTGACGATAATGTGCAAGCCTGAGGCATGTACTGGAAATATGCTTATTATGACTGTTATTAAGACCTGCAAAAACCTTTCTGTTGAGTTATGTAAATAAATGTTACAATTGTTTATTGTGCATGCATATTATATTTAAAGTTACTTAAGTGAAATCAAGGAGTTTATAAGATTGGTTTATTCACTCTTTATACTATAGACATGTAGAATATATCCACGTTTGTTTATCAATATCTGTAATGTGTGCTATAGGTGTGAAACTTTTAGGAATCTTATCCAAGTTGTAGGCTAGTCAGTCAGTCATATCTGACAAAGGATCCTCGAATGAAACTGTGACCACAAACACTATTAACTTAAGTGAATTATATGCCAATAATCAGCAATAAGCTTTCACAAAAATAACTTGATTTATTTTGAATGTTTCAATATGTGTTGACACAAATTACTTATTTGAATGTTTCATTGATACAACATGGCATTGAGTTGTTAGAAAAAAAATGCATAGAGACGTTATTGCTTAATGATGTCAGGAACAGATGAATCGTCTTTTTGAACTGGTTCAGTGAGCCGATCTGTCCAAAAAGAACCAGTTCACGGAAATGAATCGGACTTTGCATTACTAGTTTGGTGGCAGCTGATTTTGACTGTTTTGTCTATGCTTGTATAGCCTTAGAAAAAGACTTCTAATAAGTAGATATTGCAGAATTATATAGACTGGGGTCCTGTTTATCTCATCGCTTGCTTTGGGCTTGTAATTTTTACACCCTGAAACTTTTTTAAGCGACATCTGGCAACACTGGTATTTCTGGCAGGTAGCATACAGTACGGTATGTGCTTCCTTGAGACCTCAAGGAGAAACTCCAGTTAAGAATGAGCATTTGAATCAGTCAAGACAAGTACCTCTGTTTCTGTGCTTTTTCTAACACCTCAGATGATCAGTCAGTGTCCAAATGAGTGTAATGTTACTGCGCTAGCATCTAGTTGTTTAGTTGGGGTCTGTACACATTATGTGGATTTAATATAAATGTGGCTGTCACTAGCTGAATTTTCCAAGAGTTAATTTAGTTTTAGAATGCATTTGTCACTCTTGTAAATAACCACACACAACACATTTGAGAACTCTGAAAAGTGACAGAAAGTACTGTTGTAGCATTGTGCCAGTTTTTTTTTTAATAAAACCGTGTCATTCAGCGCAAACACACCGCTTTTCAATGCAAATATATATATATATATATATATATATATATATGTGTAGAAAAAAAAAAATATATATATATTATATATATATATATATATATATATATATTTTTTTTTTTTTTTTCCTTCACAGTTTAAATGTCACAGTCTGCTTATTGTGTAGGAGTGCTGAGACACTTTGAAGAGTTTTTAATAAACAAAACCAGGGTAACACACACAGGAAATGGCGATGACATTTTAGACTGGACACAGAACTCATGAAACAGAGCTTAAATATAGAAGCTAAATTAGAGAATAAACAAGACACACCTGGAACCAATAAACATAATTAACTCGAGGGAGAAACTAGAGGTGCGTTCGACTTCATGCAGCATTGCGCAGACTGATCAGCGACTGACTTAAAGCAGTGCATGCCGGTCAGAAATTTGTCCGACTTGGCGGCTCCGATGCCATGTCAGTGTCATGAGTGGCATAAAAGTACGGCGATAGCATTTCGAGGGCAGCCGTCTGACTCAGCTGGCGCAGTTTCTCAAGAGGAGCGCTGATGATGACACAGCTGTTTCAAGATTGGCCAAATTCACCACATGACAACAATGACGTGTTTCTAACAACTCCAATTCCAATACTGCTCTCAGACCTGTTTTTAGAACAGTAAAAATTATTATTTTTTTTTTTTTTACTGTAATCGCAATGTTATATTGAGTCACATTTAATAAAAATAATAAAAATAAAAAAAAAACTGATAAAGGCAAATATACCTCCACTTTATTGGTATTTAAATAGCATATGTTTATGTTGAACTTTATTCTTGAACAGATGGTGCTGTATTAAGCAGTATATAAAAAGTGTTTATGTTGCTTGTGAAAACGTTTCTGAAACGTCTGTGCATTTGACAGATATTGCATGTTATTGCAAGCACCACGAGAGCATCACTACTGGGAGCATGAAGTGTCCGACTTCACATCTCCGCTTTCAATTCCACCCCTGATTGCAAGCGGCTACTCTCGCTGATAGGTCTGTGTGGCACTGCATGAAGTCAAACACACCTAATGTCACAGGGAGAACATGGAGCACGTGTTGGAGAAAAGCAAACACAAAACAGTCCATGGGCATGACAATAAATAGGACTTTATACATTAAAATTCCTTCTTCCGTTTTAAAAAAAAAATATCCGTCCACATGAAAACGCAAACATATGCTATGAACCACTGTCAAGAGCATGCCAATCCAACATGTGGCAATATAATCTCAACCGTGAAGCCATGTTGGCCAACCAGAAGCCTGAAAAGTTTCCAGTAGGCAGAAATAACAGTACAGCAGGATCCGACGTCACAAGCCGAAATTTCTGGTTTCACTGTCTACACAATAACACTGCAACTGGAGTTTGAAAATCTTCACCCTGGCAGGCGTTTTCAAAAATGTTTGGTTTCAGTGACCTGGCGCTACGTTTGTGTGTGGACAAATGGCCAAACTGTGTAGAAAAAGCTGTAGACAAGGCCTGAATGTACTGTATAATTGTTTTAGTAAGGGGTTTCCTAGCAAAAGGATCATCGTGTTTGTTGAGGTTCTCAGCATCAAATCCCTGAAATCCCCAGCATTAAATCAATGACCAGGATTTATTTGTTTGTTTATATATTTATTTATTTACACACACACACACACACACACACACACACATACACATATATATATATATATATATATATATATATATATATATATATATATATATATATACACATATACATATATGGAATGAAACTTGAAACTTGAATATATGGAATTTAAGTCTGAATATACGGAATGAAACTTGAATATATGGAATGACAGTTTTGAATATATGGAATGAAACTTGAATATATGGAACAAAAGTCTGAATATATAGAATGAAATTTGCAGTGTATGGAATTAAAATGCAAATTTGACAGTACTTAATGAATAATAATATAGCTAATTATATCCTTGTTACCAGAGCAATAGCTTTCTAATTTGAATGACTTTCAATTCATTGCCTCAGATTATCTAATACTTTGTTGAACTACAAAAATAATTCCAATAGCTGGTCATATTCCAAACAATATAAACAGTTTGGAGTGTACATCCTGTCATCTTGTTTACCATCATTTCAGACATTTCACACAGTACCCCTGTTAATTTTTATTTAAAAAATAAATAAATAAATAAATTTAGTTTTAGTCTTTTGACTAAAATGCCATATAGATGTAGTCATATTTTAGTCATTTGAATTGTTTTAGTTTTAGCCAACTAAATATACAGTAAGATTTTAGTTGACTAAATATACAGTAGATTTATTTGTCTAAAATCTGATGAGCTTGGTTAAATTGTAATGCATTAATTAAGCATCTGTTACTTGAATACACGCCAATACTGACATCTTGACATAACTGTGTGTTTTTGATCATTTAAGTGCAAAAAAGAAAATAGAGCTAAATTCAGTAATTGTCAGGGCCCAAGGCATACTTTTTATGGTTCTAGTTAAAGGGGTCATATGACGCTTTTGTAAAGATCATTATTTTGCGTATTTGGTGTAACAGAATATGTTGACATGCTTTAATATTCAAAAACACATTATTTTTCAAATACTGTACATTATTGTAGGTCCTCTATGCCCCGTCTCTCTCAAACACATTGTTTTCTACAAAGTCCCTCCTTCTGACAAGCGCAGTCTGCTCTGATTGGCCAACTGACCCAGTGCATTGTGATTGGCCGAATACCGCAAGCAATTGTCAGAAATGTAATGCCCCTTTCCAAAATCGTGAGCTTCATCTTTCAAAATAAATGTAAAGACCGTTAATAATGTCCATGGTTTTACAATCAGTTCAAGCCCGAAAGGGGAACAGAGTCGCGTGACAGACATGGTGATGAAGCTCGTATGTGTCTACAGTACACAAGCCACGGACAGTTAAGACAGCTGACTCCACTGTGTGAGCCTGTCTGTCTCTCTCTCTCTCTCTGCCTCTTTCTCACACACAGAACCGCAAAACTCTGCATTTGAACAGTCAATAGCAAATACTTTAATAACAAAACATACTTACAGTAGCTGATTCAGAAGCGCCAGATTGTTGTAGCAAAGTCAGAATTACCTCCTCTCCTAGGTTCACGAAACAGTCCATAAAATGCATTGCTGTTCTGTTGTAAGTAATCTTAAAGCTTCCTAAATGCATCTACTTGCAGAAGGCCAAATAAAATGCTTTTGCTTTCTCCTAGATACACACAGCATCTCCCTGACAAGGCTGCTTCAACACTAACTGCAGTTACTGAAACCATGCCTTCTTTCTTTGCATGAATATATATATTATATAATATTTCCAAATAGTGACGTAGAGATGTGGGAGCATGTTTGAATGAGCCATTTTAGGGGGGCATGGCAGAGTCTTAACTTTGATAAAGAATATCTTTCTTTATTTGAGATTTGAGACTTTAGTCTTTGCAACTTTACAGATCTTCTTCATGCACCAAGAGCTTGTAACACTCCAAAGAGAAAGGAAAACTATATTTAACTATAATAACCCTGATACTATTAAATTTTATTTATTGAATAATATGTCAAATAATGTCCTTAGTCTTTCCTTCCTGTGACTGGAATCCCTGAAACAAGGCCAAAATACACCAAAACTCTTATTCATTTAAGTTCAGAGGAGGGAGATAAAAGATGCATTCTTACAACTATCTAAAACATATTACCATATAAAAATTGTAAAGTAAACTGCTGTAGTTCATCAGTACAAATTAATAAGCAATCGCTTATTATCAAAAAAGTGTGCTATTCCCTTATTGCGAACCGCTCTATATCAGTGTGAAGCACTATTGGACAAGCCTGTAGAATGTGAAACAGCGCAGATCAGATTAGATCAGTACATTACAATTCAGATGACATCTGATTCACACTAGTTTGCTGTAAAATGACCAGAACTACAGGTAAATACACAAATGTTCTGTTCACACAAGCAACAGTGTTACTTATTTTACCAGTAAGATACCACTGACATGTCAAAACAACGATGAACTCTGTAATGTCAATCATCCACCTGCCTGATTCAAGTCTCGTCCCATCTATTCAGACTATCATTCTATATATTCAATCTTTCATTCAATTTATTCAAGTTTCATTCCATATATTCATACTTCCATTCCATATATTCAAAACTGTCATTCCATATATTCAAGTTTCTTTCCATATATTCAGAATTCCATTCCATATATAGTATAATCAAGTTACATTATGTATATTCGGTCTTTCATTCAATATATTCAAGTTTCATTCCATATATTCAAACTTCCATTGCATGTATTCAAACTCCCATTCCATATATTTAAGTTTCATTCCAGATATTCAGAATTCCATTCCATTTATATATTTATGCTTCAATTCTATATATATATATATATATATATATATATATATATATATATATATAATATATAATATATATATATATATATATATATATATATATATATATATATATATATATATATATATAAACCTGTTGGGCCTTCAGGAATACCTTTTTAAAAAGGTCTTGCGAGTTATGCCTCAGTGATGTGTTCAGACACTGAGTGGAAATGTGTTGAGCATGTATAAAAATGCTCCAATTGGTGCACTGTGGACTACACAATGGATCGTAACATGACACGATCTCATAATTGTGATTTTTATGGGAAGTGAAATGGCGCTGTGATGATGCACTGCATCACATGATCACACATTAAACATTCTGCCAACTGAAAAGTAGGCTTTCTTTCGTTACAGATGATGTGGACCTTGACAGTCATTTGTTTCCAACAGACCATCCATTTGTTTCACGTCTTCAAGGAGTAGTTCACCCAAAAATGTACATTTGGTCATCATTTACTCACCCCTTATGTTGTACTAAACCCATGTGACTTTCTTTCTTTTGAGTAAAACAAAAGTTCACATTGTTCTTATCCATACACAAAAAGTAAATGAGGCTGTCAAGCTTCAAAAATGACTAAAATCATCATAAACATGGCAGATATGATTTGTTTACTATATTCCAGGTCTACAGAAACTATTGCATGAATTTAGATGGCCTAGAATATAGTGCAAAATTAGTTTGAAGTACTTTGATAACTTGGTAACCCACCATTCATTTTGAATGTATAGAAAAGAGCAGCACAAATACAACTGTTAGTGGACAGAGGAAAAAAAAAACAAAACAAAGAGGTTTGGAATGACATAAAGGTGATTAAATGATGAAAATGTACATTTTTGCACCAGCATGTAGATTTCTAATATGTTTGCTTTCAATTTGCACTTCTGCTATGGTTTAGTCATTAGAAATTAGACGTGAAGCCTAGCATTGGGGTAATGGATTTTTTCATTAGCAGTTGGATGTAAAAGCTTTAAACATCTGATGGATGCCCAGACTTTCAGGTGATTGTTCTATATAGCGCAACAAAAGAAAAGGAAAATTGCATTGCACAAAACTACCCCATTCCGTGTTAATAAATGGATTAAATTGATTTGAATGTAGGCATCGCAACACAAAAAGGGCTCATGTATTTGTTTCGGCACAGCTGGCCTAGAATGCAGTCCTATCAATGTGAGCTCTTCTAGACGCTAAATAGGATACACAGAAAATGTATTGCAGCGTAAACCAATATAATATTGCAAATTCATTATACACATGGGATTGCTTTGGAATCATAAATGTGTAACAAGTATGGGGATTGAGATTGAAATTGAAAAGTTGTTTGGGGAAAAACGCACTGCTATCATAAAATAGGCTATAAATGTGCTGTAGGCAAGGGGTCAGAGTTTGGCTGGTTAGTTTAAGCAGTTAGTCCCTGCTGGCCTGGTTCATTAGATGCCATGCCTACAGCAGTCTGTGGGCAAAAAAACTTCTTTCTCCATTGATGACCATTCAAAAACGGCTTTGTAAAATCGCTGATGTTTAATTTTTTTGTCAGTCTGTGCATTAGTCATGGAGATATTTCAGTGACTCTTACTGCAGGCTACATCAGAAAACAGTGACACCAAGTGATTGTCTTTATGAGTGAATCCTTTAAATTATCCATTCGAACAATCCATTCAAAAACACTGATTAATTTAGATTCAATAACACTCTATGTGTGAGTCATTGAATCATTTATACAACTGATTCAAGCAACAATGCTTATTTCAACAATGAATATTTCCCGGAATGTAACAAGTGACTATCTTTTGATGAGTCATGTGATCATTCATTCAGCAAATTCATTCAAAAAACTTTTTCATTAGGAACAAAACAAATGACTGTCTTAACAAGTGACCATCTAAAGTGTGGTCGCTTGAAAAAATATATCTGAAATATATCTGTTGTCCTATGCAAAAGCAATATCACACAATCATGCTGCTTTCTTGCTATCTCAATAACATCTCAGAAATGCACGTCATTGCTAGTGGCCTTATCGGTTTGGACACATCTCTTGAACTAGGAATGGCACATCCTGAATTTGTGGCTGAAGAAATGTATTAGGACACTGTTTGGATTTTCTTTACTTACATGTATTTATATACTTTTATGTTAGACTGTTAAATAAAAGTAATATCACACAAGTGTGCATCGGCTGTGATGTACAGCCATACCAAACTCTTGCTCATGTTATATTGCTTTAATATAGTACAGTAGATGATTGCCAGTGGAAATTTTTTGGATGTCTGTTTAAAGCGTCAAATAGCATGAAATAGATCTTCTTTCTGAATTGTTTCCATTTTTTATAGTCTTTGGCTTTCTCCAGCGGTGATCGAGACATGTTCTAGATCAGGGGTCGGCAACCTGCATGACGTGCCATTTTTTTTTTTTTCTGGTTAACCACTGTGCCCCCCCCCCCCCCATGCATCCTGTACTGTTTATAGAGTACACACACATTTTTAAATGATGCGATAAAAAACAATAGGCCTATTTAATTTTTATGAAAATAGTTTCTGAGGATTTTTCCATAAATTGTTTTTTAAACTTTTCAAAAGTTTCTTGAATAACAGATATACAGTGTGACCATACTTAACACCATTGTAACGTTAAGTTTAATCACCGTTCTATATTATTGCACTGCTTTAATTGATGTGTGTGCACACACACACACACACAGAAAGACACACATGCACAGAGAGATCTGAGATCGCTCTTTGTGAAAATTTACATTCAGAAGCTCATAAACTTGTCAGCGCTGCCACGCGACTTTTATCAATCGATACTGAATCGCTACATATTTCTCAGCAACGAGGGGGGTAAAATCGCTGTTTTTCGAGTAACTAAACTCAGCTTCATTGTTTGTAGAGAGTGACACAAAACGCAGACAATTTACACCTCTCTCTCTCTCTCTCTCGCTCTCTCTCTCTCGCTCTCTCTCAAAATGGCCATATAGTAGTTTGCATCACTGGACATGGCTGTCGGTCATTTAACATTTCTATCGTAAAACGTATTGTTAAAAGTTGACTAATATTAAATTATTTGTAGCTTCATCTCACCTCGCTCTATTAAAGCAGTGCATTGATATAGAACGGTGATTAAACTGCATGTAACAGTGGTGTTACCTCTGCTTCTTTCAACAGTAAACCCCGCCTACTTTGATTTGATTGGCCATCTCAGTCATGTTGACATTGACGAGCGCTGTTAGACCGCTGAGACATTGATCTGAAGCACCTGGTATGTGCAGCGGTCGCGCTCATCCGTAGACTAGCACAAGTTAATTTTCTCACACTAATAGTGTTTATAGCTCCTAACAGGTTGTGTGACAATGAGAAGTTATTGCCTCAAAATGTACGTCAGTATTCAGTTTTTTCCTACTGCTCGCATGCCAGCGATTATCCCTCTGCGTGCCACTGTTGGCACGCGTGCCGTAGGTTGCCGACCCCTGTTCTAGATTAAGGCACAATTGTGATATTTGTGATGTTATTTTTTTTCAAAGTGAAAAAAGGGAAGAAATACTTTCTCATGTAAAATTCATACACCAGTTTCCCATTTAATAAGACTGATAATGATAATTACGCCCCTGAATGGGAGAGTTTCCCTTCGTAATTGCAGACTTACTCAAAGCCACCTGACATATCTCTGAGCAAATGGATATAGATGGGCCTTCACAACATCCGCATGAATAAACAAAGGATCTGTGTCCTCCAGCTACGACTGCAGAAGTGAAATGCAGCCATTCAAGATTTCTCTGCATTCCATGGAATTCTGCGCATCAATTAGACTCCAGCCTAGTGCTGTTTTGAGGACAAATTATCTCGCCCCGTTTCCCAGCGGCCTCTGTAGTGTACTTGCAAAACAATTTAGTTTAGTAGCTTGTCATGCGAATTACTGTGGAGAACTCCCTCTTTGTCACTGGCATCTACTGGGTTTGCTGTACAGTGGCACCTGTTTGCTGTGATCCCTCAAGCTTTGTTGTGCTAAAATTGTAAATCCGTGAGATTGTTTGCTCTTGTACAGTAGATGGAATTTATTAATGCATTAAGAATCATACCAATCTTTACCCCTGTAAAGCTTGACAAATGAGATTAGACAAATATACTAAACTATTTATTTATTTAATAAAACAGTTTATTGAACCTAAACATGAAAGAAAATCTATTTAATGTATCATTTGATAAATCAGGTTTCTATGGCTCATATAGTATGTTACAGGAGAATGTGGAGCTCATACATCTCAATTTTATTCAAGAGCAAAAATATGCAGTTTGGTATATTGATATTTTATATGGCCAAATTAAAAATGAAATCCTGATAGCTTGTAATGTAAATCAATGAGATCTTTGTAACAGTATAGCAGACTTCTTACATAAATAAATATCAGTTGTTGATCTATATTTCCCAATAGTATGTCCTAGTAAGATGATATTTAAATGCTTAGTATATGATCAAAGCTCTGCAGTTTTGTATTGTGGGACAAAACATATACTACAATGCAATGAAATGGTGATCTTCATTTCATATATTATTACATATTTTTATTTTATTGCATTTGTTATTATGTAATCTAATGCAAAGACATCGATTTAAGTGTGGCTAAAGTGTGCATGAACCTTTTGGGGCTGCTATATGTGCAGTTGTCGCATTTATAAAATGTCTTGGGTTGTTGCACTATTGATTGTGAGGTCAATGTTCTAGAGCAGCTGCTCTGGATATTTCAGGCCATAGAGTCTTCATGTGTAATGTAATCCATCATATAAGAGCACCTCAGGCCTCTGCTAAACCTACAAAGCACCTACATGGAACGAAAGAAAAAATAAAACATGAGCCCAGTGCACAGGAAGCACAAGCTTTCTGTCACAAGCTTTAATTAATGAGTATGGGCTTCCAAAAAGCAACCGGGAAGATGCCAAGGTGGAATTTCATGTGAGAGGGGCAAAAGGTGTAAGTAATGTGCTGATCCAACACCTACAAACTGAGATATTTAGAGGTGTGCTGCCCCATAGAGTCTGTTGTAGCACAGCTAACGTATCTCTGTATAATATCACTTGAAGGCTCTTAACATGCCTGTTCATTTCAGCAATCACAATCAGATTGCATTAAAAAACAGGTGTAAATGCACTCAAGACAGACTGATCGGATCACTACAACCACATTTGAAGGTGCTCAGGGACACATGAAGTGCGATAAGATCTCTGCCGGATATAAAATGCAAGTCAATGCCAGATCTAAATAGGGGAGGATCACATATTGATACTGAAAAATTTGAAACAGTTTCAGTTTCAGATACACAGATACACAGATACAAACACTTTCCTGCACTCTCTTCTGTCCGACAGTAAGTTGACACACCACAGTGTGTGTATTTTAATTAGGAGTACGTATTATGTGTATATATATATATACATACACATAGAAAATGCCGCAACATTTCTTCAAGTGCTGTGAGTTTAATGTACATTTAACACAACAACATGCACAAATAAAGTTTTATTTTCACATTTGCAGAATTTTTTTGTAGACAGATAATTGCATTTCACAAGGTTTATAATGAGAAGTGTTTGTAAACCAGTTGTCACAAGAAAAAAACAAAAAATATATATAACTTCCCTGCTTTTTTTTCTGCCAAAATAAAAGCTTTCGGATTTAACTCTTGCAAGTGAAAATATTACGACAGACATATTATAATTTTAAAATTGAAAAGTAAATTAATTTCTGTAATTATTATTAAATGTTTATTTTAAAGAGCATTTGTACAGCTGTTGGCTTTATCATGTGACCAACATCATCAATTGTGTCACTTACCTGCCATTCACAACTCTTTTCCTGTGGCTTAATGGGATAGTGTCCATCAAATGCACACTCCACAATCTTATTGGAAGTATTAGGTCATCAAGGTACTTTTCGCCTACTGTTTATTGAATATTATGTATTTGGCAACATAGGCTCATTGCAAAAATGTTTTTATTATTTTATTTTTTTTTTTTTATATCTGTTTCACACAAATTTATTACATTGGAAATTATAGAATGATAAAGACTTAATTTTGTGTGGTTCCTTGCACAATACGGTGTTCTAACATCAAAACACTTTTATCGTAATGCATGATAAACACATTTTTACACTTAACCAACTCTATATAACCAACTCTGGTTGTAAAACCAGCTCCAAGGTTTTTTTATTTTTTTTTATTTTTTTTTTTTTTTTTGGACGTAGTAAACAAGCTCCATAGCTCTGGTATAACAACACTTGCAATTCGGAACACTCAGGTACAAGTTTATAGAAAGAAGGTAAAATGGCGTGGCAGATGCATTTTTATCTTATGATTCATGTTTAAGTTAGATTAGTTGGTATGTTATTTTCAAACACGATCAATAAAACTGATAATGATAGCATTAACCTTTCATTGCCACTAACTAGATATTTCATTTCCAAATTGCCATATGTACAACAACCAAAGCAATAAAACACTTACACTTTGAAAGCATTGCAAAACCCACATATTCATGTTTTTTTCTACTGAGCCTGGGATGGTTTTCAGGGATACTACTCTTTTGACATACTGTTTATGTCCCCATTGGATGCAACAAACGCCTTGTTTATAATAGGTTATATTGTTTTTGTCTTGTCACGCTGGGACACGGCATCACAGTATGGTAAGGCAGCGTTTCCCAATCCCAGTCCTCTTATTATGTACAAAGTTTGTTCTATTCGACCGTAAGTGCCCTGTGAAGTGGACATCACCAGATATTCCGCCATGATTCCAGTTTGAAACGAGTGTATATGTTCCATTCAAAGGGCATTAAAGTGTGCAAGATGTGAATTGAAATTGTATTTATTTACAGATGTATATGATGTCACACTCGTCTGTGTGTGAAGACGCTGCAGGTAGCAGCGCAGCGCAAATCCATGAATGAATGTTCGGAAGTGAAGTAAACTTCAACAGATTTCCCCTGCTCAAGGAGTAGGAAGCAATGCACGTAGCTCTCTTTTAACGAGTTGGATATATGAATCAGGTGTGTTAACTAAGAGAGACATGCAAAATATGCAGAAAAGGGGGCCCGAGGACTGGTACTGGGAACCGCTGTGGTAAGGGGAGTAACATTTCTGTCACACGCTTGAGGCATTCAGCCAATCACAACGCACTGGATAGCTGGCTAATCAGCGTACACCTTGCTTTTTTAGAACGACAAGCTTTGTAAAAATCAATGCATTTCAGAAAGGCAGGGCATAGAGGAGAAACAATAATGTATATTGTGTGGAAAATAATGTTTTTTTTTTTTTACCTTAAACTGCATAAACACATTGCATTACACCAAATACACAAAAAAATGTTATTTTTAGCAACGTCATATGACCCCTTTAATTGCTATTCTTAGTCAACAGTAAACAAAATATGTGCAAGCTAAATAGCAGAGTGTACAATGGCAATAAAAACCTGGTGATGTGTGCCAGTTAGCTTCCTTCAAAATTGAAACCCCGTGAACATGGAAAGTCTGAGTTTTTTTTTTTTTTTTATAAAAGTATGTATTTTTTTTCCATTGCGTGGCATAAGTATGTTAATTAGCAAGCATTTTAATGCTGAGCTTCCATTTAGTGTCATGCCATCGTATATGGTAAAATCTATATGTAAACCTACCCTTGTGAGTGTCTTACTTTTTGTTTTTTAGGAGTGATGGGGGAGTACGAGCCCAAAATTGAAGCACATTTTCCCCAGACGGTACTGGCAGCCAAAGGCATCACAGTGCGGCTAGAGTGCTTTGCCCTTGGGAAGTAAGTATGTTGGCATAATCAACCCACCCCCACTCAGACCGCTTCCCGACATTGTGCCACCTGAAGGTGCCTTTCTATCACACAAAGGCAGAACATGCACCGTCGCCCCCTTGAATCACCTATTTTGCTATTGGAATCACTAATAATCATAATTACGGCCAATTTAACCAGTCAAACCACTTTCTTTTTAGAATAGAGAGCAGAATGCATTCTCCAGAGATGAGATGGTACCAGGAGGATAGCTATTTTTACTCCTAACTCCGCTCTGTTTTTAAATGGGCTCTCCACAAATATTGAACTCTGTGCAATAACTGATATAGTGGCAATTTTGCTGTGATTGGTGTAGAAACAGCACCAAGATTTGGCCCCTAGGAGCTGAATATTCTCATAATAGTTGGAGGCAGAGGGTGAGGGCCAGGGGTTGCGAGGGAGGACAGCGATTTGAGAGTCTGAACATGCAATTGTTTGGAGGATGCTTTTAATATCTGTTCTGTTCACATATGGTCAAGGATAGCACCGTGAGAAATGAAAGTGGCCAGTACAGATCCACAGCCAGAAGGCAGAAAAGCACTCTGACATTCAGTCAGTGCAGCGCACTGACTCTAAATGATGGAATGAGGAGGCTTTTTCCACATGCTTAAGATATGCTTCGCCATGCCATCCTGCTCGCTTACACATAAAGAGACTCTCTGTTTTTCCGTGAGAAGGAATAGCTGCCATAACTTGGGTTTCTTTTAAATATAAGGTGGCCATCTGACATGCTAACCTTTTTTTTATTTATTTATTTATTTATTTTTATGTAGAGCAGTTTCTCTAGAATTAAAAAAATAAAAAATAAAAAAAAATTGCTTACATATTGTATAGGCAAATGTAGAAGTTGATGTCTAGGATGGAGTGGTTAATTGATTTAAATGTTTTTGGGAGATTGTTGATATCACTGTATACGTTAATATGACAAAATGTTAATGAAAGAGGTATTTTTCAAGCATAATATTTCCCATAAAACAATAGATATATGTTAAAAATGAAAGGTTTCCAGTGCTTTCTGATTGTCAAAATCGATCTATTTATTAATATTTTTGGTTTTGTATTATTTTCTGCTTTATTTTTATCTGTCATTGTCAGGTTACATTCTGTAGAACTTTCTTTGGGATTCTCAGTTTGTAGCTAAACATAACTTGATAGGGTGTTTTGCATAAAGGAAATGCAATTCTGCATTTTAAATACATAATCCAGTGTCATAGTGCTGTAATTCTATTTGCGTTTGTTATTTGTAATGAATAATTCAAATGCAAAGCCTATGAAGCGCAAACACATTCTAAGCCAAACTGTTCTAAGGGCCCAGTAATTGTTTACAGTGCCTTCAAGGACCCCTTTGTGAGGAAATGTCGTTTACAATTAATTATCCACATTAGAATAATAAGTCATTACTTAAACCTGACGTTAATCTATGCATTCTTGTTGGCTTCTCTCTCTTAGTTCAATTAAACTTTACAGACTCTTAGCTCACTGCTCAGTGAATGGAGAAATCATGGAGATCTCACCAATGGCCTTTCTCTTCGCTCGCAGCTCATTTAGTGCTGATAGCGAATCCTCTAGTGAACTTTAGGCCTCACACTACCTTACCCACAAATTAATGATTTATCAGTGCACATTGATAGAAAATGGCACTCTTTATAATGAACCAAATGGAACTGAGAATTACTTTCAGTCTTATGCTATCACTCAGTATGTATGACAACCTAACAGTCAGGGTGACTAAGGGCTTGGCATTGTGTGCAGGGAAAAGGCTAGAACGTTTTTTGTCAGTAGCTCGGGAGGTCTGCCCAAAATGTCTGCAGGGATCCTTTTCAGAGGCGGCATTGTACCGTACACTTTCAAAGGCAAACTGCCAGCTTATAATGGTGAATAGGTCTGGTGCCGAAAATGTTACCGGGGCTACAAGAGAGGCCGCTTTCGTGCATGCTGGCATTTTGTTGAATGTGTAAACTTTCTGGATGGTTCTCACACCACTTAACAAATAATGGTTAGATATTTTGTTATGAATTTTTTTATTCAAATGATTTGCTCTTGAACATTTCAGGGATAGATAAAAAATATGAATGTTCATTTTTACTCATAAGAATTTAGTGGAGTGTTATTGTGCATTTTTTAAAAGGGAATTTAGAATTTAACTTAATTGATTTCACATTATAACCTTAATTAAAGACTTTTACACACACACACACACACACACACACACACACACACACACACACATATAAGGGCTGTCAGTCAATTTTTAATCAAATTAATTGCACCCTTTTTCTGTGAATAATTGTGATTAATCGCACATTTCATGGAATTAAGCATAGACCATTTACTGTATCTTGTTTCAAATGTTTATTTTGTCAGCATTTGCTATATTCAGCAAAGTAAACCAAAAGATTAAAGGGTGATTCTCAAAAATCTGTATTTTCTGCAAGTTTTGGACAGATTGTTTGAATGCATTCACTTCATGGATCATTGGACTGAAAACTTTCCCGAAGTTTAGCAGTTTAAAATGATCCGATCGCACGCAGAGAAGCAAAATTGGGTTAAAGGGTTAGAACAGAAATAGTGCTTCAGTAATTTTGCGTTAACTGCTTTACATTTTTTTTTAATCCGTTAACGATGACAGCCCTATATATATTATATCAGACTGCATATAAAAATATATATCAGATTTTGATGAACATTTGAATATCTCTTAAACATCATAGTGTTGCATTTTATTATATGTTTGCACCCCACAATGGGAACTACAGAGCTCTGATTATAAAATGTTTTAATATCGTCCTACTAAGACATTATTTGTAAATATACAGTGATAACTAATAATTATATGCATTGAATGTAAGTAGTCTGCTATTCTGTTATGAAGCAATCAGAATTGCATCTTACTTTTTGGCCACATAAACAATAGCAAATGCACTTTTATTATCATTATTATTATTATTAGCATTTTTTTAACATTCAAAACTAGAACAATTTGCTTTATTAGTAATCATATGAGATATACAAATAATATCCACACCTACCAATGAACTTGATCTCTAAAATGACACTACTGTATATGATGAAATCACGGAAGATGAAATGTTTGTTCTACAACTTTATAAAGGCCCCATGAGTTTTATAGATCCACCATGATTTAAACTGACAGGACAGAAATTTCATCCTGTGTGGATAAATGTCCTTGTACAATTTAAGCGGATGTAGAGGGACAAAGGACTCAGAAATGTGAAGTTTTTATCGAGGGGCCTGCAGATGATTGATGCCGGTGTCTGGGTTTTCCTCGGCGTCACATTTCCATTGTTGGAAAGCTGTGAAATGGAGCTGTCACTATGTAGCAGTGCTGATTGTGTCTGATAGAGCGGGTTATCTACGCACGGGTGCCGCACCTAGGAGGTCATATCACATGCCCGCTGCAGCCACAAATAGGGATGGATGGCAGTGTACAAATACTGCTTATCTACACAGCTATCTAGACATTTATTGTGTTACCCAGTACACAGCCACTTACAGAGTGCTGCCATATCAGATTGTCCTGTTCGTACTTTCAAAAAGACCACAGTATCAGCTTTACAAATTATCACAGATACACGTTTTGGGCAGAGATAAAGGAATTGCTTTTAGAAAGTGCTTTTTTGAGATGAAGTATATAGGTTTTACACTACAAGCATTGCCAGATAGATTGGATCAAAACAGCTGAGTTTAGTGATGTTGTTAGGTGATGATTTACGCTTCTGTAAAAGCCACAAGTCACAATGATTTCAAAACTGTTTAAAAATACAATTGTGTGTAAAAGCCAAATTCCTGAAATAATTTACTTCCTGAAGAGCTCATCTACCAAACAGAGAGGCTGCTGTTACCTTTAAAATCTTGTCAATGTACTGGCATTCATTGGAATTCAGCAGTGACGCCTACTCCCATGAAGCACTGCAAAATAAATGCTACAAATATTTCCAGGGGAAAAAAAGGGGCTCTATTGTAAAAAAAATAATGACAGGTTTTCAAAAAGGTTTTCTGAACACTCCCCTTAGCCGCAGTTGGACAGACAAACAGATCCCACCCTAGAATCACACAATTGGTTGAGTCAAAATCATGCTAGTTAATATTCTCAAACAACCTATAATAAGCTGGGATAAGATGACCTATTGCAACTTCAAAAAATTACCATATTACCTCTTTAATTATTTCTTTCTTATATATATATTTTATGTTCTCAGTCCTGTCCCCACCATCACCTGGAGAAAGATGAGCGGGAACATCCCCAAAAAAGCCCGTCTGCGCAAATCACAGGCTGTTCTCGAGATCCCCAACATCCAACTAGAGGATTCTGGGAGTTACGAGTGTAAAGCTGAGAACACCAGAGGAGGCACTGCCTTCAGAGGACACCTCCAGGTCTACAGTGAGTACAGCTCTGCTTCCGAAAAACTGTGCAACTGGATCATTAAAAAGGACATTTCGTTCACACTTGATTTTAAGGTTCAGTTCTCACGATTAACTATTAACTGTGACTCTTATCCTCCTAATCTGCTACTTAATAATAGTTTGTAAGGTAGCTGTTAAATTTAGGTATGGGGTAGGATTAAGCGATTATAAAATATGGTCGTGCAGAATAAAGGCCCATTCACACCAAGAACAATAACTATATTAGTGTCTACAGCAGCAGACAATATTGTCTGTTTATTCCAAGCGCACACTTGTCTGCCACTTTAAATTCTCGAGCTCGTCATAGCAGGATTGATTCTGATTGGCTGTCAATGTTTTTATCATTCATCAGCTGGTAAAAAAAATTGTTCTGAAAGTGATTTCAACTATACAGGTACATCTCAATAAATTAGAATGTCGTGGAAAGTTCATTTCAGTAATTCAACTCAAATTGTGAAACTTGTGTATTAAATAAATTCAGTGCACACAGACTGAAGTAGTTTAAGTCTTTGGTTCTTTAAATTGTGATGATTTGGCTCACATTTAACAAAAACCCACCAATTCACTATCTCAACAAATTAGAATACTTCATAAGACCAATAAAAAAAAATAAAAAAAAAACATTTTTAGTGATTTGTTGGCCTTCTGGAAAGTATGTTCATTTAATGTACTTGTACTCAATACTTGGTAGGGGCTCCTTTTGCTTTAATTACTGCCTCAATTCGGCGTGGCATGGAGGTGATCAGTTTGCGGCACTGCTGAGGTGGTATGGAAGCCCAGGTTTCTTTGACAGTGGCCTTCAGCTTATCTGCATTTTTTGGTCTCTTGTTTCTCATTTTCCTCTTGACAGTACCCCATAGATTCTCTCTGGGCTTCAGGTCTGGTGAGTTTGCTGGCCAGTCAAGCACACCAACACCATGGTCATTTAACCAACCGTTGGTGCTTTTGGCAGTGTGGGCAGGTGTCAAATCCTGCTAGAAAATGAAATCAGCATCTTCAAAATGCTGGTCAGCAGAAAGAAGCATGAAATGCTCCAAGATTTGGTAAACGGGTGCAGTGACTTTGGTTTTCAAAAAACACAATGGACCAACACCAGCAGATGACATTGCACCCCAAATCTTCACAGACTGTGGAAACTTAACACTGGACTTCAAGCAATTTGGGCTATGAGCTTCTCCAAATGAAATACAAAACTTGCTCTCATCTGAAAAGAGGACTTTGGACCACTGGGCAACAGTCCAGTTTTTGTTAAATGTGAGCCAAAATCATCACAATTAAAAGAAACAAAAACTTAAACTACTTCAGTCTGTGTGCATTGAATTTATTTGATACATGAGTTTCACAATTTGAGTTGAATTACTGAAGTAAATGAACTTTTCCACGACATTCTAATTTATTGAGATGCACCTGTATTGTTTCTCTGTGCCTTTATTGTTATAGCTGTGGTGTGGACTGCTATTCTTTAATATTGAGAATGATTTTTAGAACTATATCTTTATCGTTATTTTTAGATTATTGGTGGGAACAGGCCTTAAGGCATTAATATGTGCTTTATGAATACTAATAACCAGCCAATATGCTAGTAATATGCATGGTAGTTATAATACTGAGAATTGTTCCTTAAAAATAAAGCATTACTGAAAATTAAGCATTACCAAAAAAGTGTTACTCATTTGTAAGTTGCGACAAAAGCATCTCTTAAATGAATAAATGTATATGAGCAAGTGGGGGATTGATAATGGTGAAAGCCAAGGCAGGTTTATCCTACAGACTAGAATGATGGCTCAAATCATCTGGCTTTTTGAGTGAAGATGTTCTATTTCTTTGTTATTTTGATTGAACTAATGATTTTTCCAAAGACTTACATTGAAGAAGCAATATCTAGAGACTAAACCAGGTATGGGCAACTACAGTCCAGGAGGGCTGCTAGGAGTTTAGCTCTGTCCCCAATAAAGCATACCTTAAAAATCTAACCAAAATCTTCAGGATTACTAGAAAACTATAGGACTGTGCGCTTGATTAGGAATGGAGCTAAACTCTACAATGACACTGGCAGTCCAGGACTGGAGTTGCCGATCCCTGGACAAGAGTACTGCAGAAATTTGAGGATGGGCTCTATTGTGGAGGTCTTCAATCCTGCTCCTAAAGACAAACTCTTCTACATTGTTTATTTCCAAGTTGCTTCAACACACCACACTGATTGATATGATTTTAAAGCAGTCTTGAAGGCCTTGATTAGCTGGTTCAGGGTTGGTTTGATTAGGGTTGGAGCTAAACTCTGCAGTACAGTGGGTCTCCAGTAGCAGGGCTGAAGTTATAACATCCATCCACATCCCAGAACCCTTTAACAATGCTTTCGGAGCAACCCAGAACACCCTAGTTTTGAGTGGACAAGCACTACTCACATTTTCATCAGAAAATTTAAAAATATAAGAGCTATTTGTAAAAAAAAAAAAAAAAAAAGAAAAGAAAAAAAGGCTTTGAAGTAATGTGTCACAGTAGTGTGGGAACAGGATCCGCTGGGTCCATTTCTGATTAGGTTCCTTCATAAATTATTCCACTGGGCATACGCTCACTCTCTTTTGCATAATTTTGACTGGACTTTATGACAGAAGGTATAAATTTAAGCAAAGTTGTCCAGCTTACATTTTTGTCAAAGTTTTGCGAGGATAAAATGGCTCTGTACTCAGGAGACTTTTGTCCAATTAAATTTTAGGGGCTATTTTATCATTATTCTTGCTCGTCTAGTTGAACATGCTATATTTTTTGACCCACATATTTCCCCTGACCCACTGTATAGCTTTGATAGGGCCCTGATACAGGCATCTGGGACCTCCATTCATCTTTCGCAGACTCCTCTCTCCTTATCCGTTCGATAGGGTTTGTGACTTAGATGAAGTGCATTATGTCATAAAAGTAAGTGTATCAGCGGGCCACAAGATGAATGCACTGTCTCAGTGATTTTATGAAAACCTGGTTTTAAGATGTTTATGACTGTCACTGGGATCTATGATTCATCACACTCTGGCTGAACAAAACTTGACAAAACAACAGTTGTTTGTCTTATCTGTCACAACAATGTCCAAATATACTTTTATTGTGTTCTCTCTGTTGTCAGTATTTCAGTACATGCATGTGATGAACTGTCCTGCCACTCTTCATGAATCTTAAAGTATTTCAGAGTAGAACTGTTGAAGGTATAGTTCACCCAAAAATGAAAATTTGCGGTTAATTTCCTCACCTTCAGGCCATCCAGGATGTAAGTGTCTGTTTTCTTCAGTAGAACAATAAAGAAGATTTTTTAGTCAGCATCTGCTGAATATCTACCAAGAACAATAACTACAAGGATAACTGTAAAGTTTTAGCAATTGTTCTAATTCTATCAGAATAGCAAAATCCACATTACAGCTAAAATGATAATGACACAGAGGAACAATTTCATAGTAAGTGCTTTCAGAACGATTTTTAGCAGCTGATGAAAGATAAAGACATTAACTTTTAAAAACAGACTTTAAAGAGCTTGAGTATTTAATATGGCAGATCACATGGATACAGTAAACATAATATCATTTCCCCATGGTGTGCGTGCCACTATACTGTAGTTTAGTTATGAATTTTTAAGGCTGAAATATAATGCACAACTTTAGCCCAGATTTTGCCCCAGTTTACAGGTTGGAGGTGTCAACAAATGTTGTCAAACGTCATAGCCAATCTACAGATTTTGGGCAGCTAGAATTGACCGAGTTCACAGAATTTTTTTTTTTTTAGCTTCAGACTATGATTTCATCCAGTTAAAGGATATCAAATATGTTTGATATTTTCAGTAGGAGAGTGAACTTGAGTTTTAACCTCCATTTCCCGGGCACAAAGCCGCAGAGTGCTCACAAAGTACTCACAAGTACTCACAAGTGAATACTATGGGTCTTTTAGTCAAGTCTGACTCTATTCTGAAATATAACACCTACTTTCTACCAGCAAAGTGCCTCTAAATATATAAATTAAGTCCCTTGATCAACAGACATTCTTGAACGTTTGTAAGGAGAAGTCACTTCCCCGTCTACCCAGACCATTAATGGAAACTAAACTTGAGTAAGACCCCTTCAGAAATCTAAGCAATGACATTACAGCCAATGTAAAAAGTAAAAAGAACACATGAAAACCCAAGTCAACACCTTTTAAATTATTGAAGAATTTGGTCTTTCATGATCAATGACATTATGAACTGCTATGGTACGTGAGGGTCAGCAAGAAAAGCCCTTTTGTGCAAGAAACTTTGACTTGGTGAAAAAAAAAAAAAAAAAAAAAACTACAAAAGGTTAGGTCATTTTAAACTGGTTTTAAAAGGTGTTTGCTATTAAAATTAGCATGTGTTTTTGAACTTATTACTTTTGCCTCAACTGTCAAATTTGAAAATGCTCTTGAAGGAAGGCACATAGCTTCTGCAAACGGTATTCTAAACACAGGTATGCTCTTATGATTTGCATACACCCTATTCAGTCTGTAAGTTCCTTTTTTCTTGACAGATGTGACTGAAGGCTTGCCTTCAGCGAGTTTGTCTTTCAAAGCCTCAGCTCATGTGACTTATATGTCACGTGCAGCAGCCGCAGATCGACATGCGTGTTCTGGGTGAGAAACGAATCAGGGGCCACCGACGGGCAGGGGTCCTGCTCAAGGCTGCAGCCTGCCGCTATTGTCCCGGCTGTGGGTCCAGAGTGAGGAATAGTGGTGTGGATGGTGGGAGGCAGGACGTTTTATTATCATGTCCAAGAGCTGTAACTCAAGGAGCCCATGTCCAGAGGTTACCTGCTCCTTTTCTCTATTCTTTTCTTTCAATTTTATGAAATTGACACAAGTTGTGTTATCAATTATACAAAGCAGCTTGATATCTCACTGGGAGTGTCATTTGAATAAAGAGATGACTGGTGCCATGTTGACTGCTGATTTCTTAGGTGTTCTGGGTGATTTCTGTTGCTATATGGTTTGTAGTGTGTTCTAAATGGGTTAACTTGTTTCTGGGGTGTTTGGTGTTTCTTTTTTGAGAATGTTGCTATGCAGATGGTGGGTTGTTCTGGGTGTTTTTAACATTTTTGTATCCACTCAGAAGTCACCATGATATGACTCACTAGATATGACTCAGATCACTTTAATGTAAATTTCTTAGATTTTTTTTTCACCAATTTTTACATCCATCATGGGAAAATTTTAAGTCTGATTGCGTCGAAGAGTAACAATACATGTCTCCTTAACAAGCCTCTAAACATTTGACTGTTTGTATTTTTGTTCACAATCAATTCAAAGACTTTCCTGTGCATGCTGGGCACTAAAGGTCCGCTGCTTTCAGAACTTTACTGCTCATCATTCTTAATGAAAACACTCCCCACTGTTCCTCTCATACATATTCATTCTGCAAAAGGACAATGCGACACTGGCAAACTGCAGCTGCGCTTCATGTTAACAAAGTTTTATAGTCATCATAGTTTTTGGCATTGATGACTATAATAACAATTGATGATTGTTTTCAAATTTGAAAAAAAGAAGAAAAAAAAACATTCTAAGTTTATTCTAAGTTAAATTTCAGTATGAATTCAGTGTTACATACAGGTTTTTTTTTTCTTTTTCTTTTTCTTTTTTTTTTTTTTGTCTGCAATCCTACAATTTTTTTAATTATTTATTTATTAAAGGTTTTTTTTTTTTTTTTTAAATTTCAGCAAGACAAGTACAAATCTGAAGAGAAAAAAATCTTTACAGTTAAGCCCTGATCTTGCATATGCTCCTTGTCTCCTCTGTGTTCCTGGCACAGCTCTGCCGCAGTGGATCAGCATGATAAATGACACTCAACTGGACAGTGGAGAGCAGCTCCGCTGGGAGTGTCGAGCCACAGGAAAGCCAAGGCCAACGTATCGCTGGCTGCGCAACGGAGAACCTCTCAACTCACAGGTACATATAGACACACAGCTCACTTATAGGAAAGAGAAATCTCTGAGATCTGTTTAATATTTTAATTGGTTCTCAAATGGAGACTTTTGCTTATGGCCTGAAACATACCTTACGCAAGCAAGCAATTCACAAGTACTTGGTCAGCACAATGTAGGCTTGCCTTAGAAAATACTTACATACACTCTTGCATTACATAGGTAGGCGCTCCAACATTAAAAAAAAATGTTCTCTAAAAATCACAAAATCAGAACTATTAGAAAGCTGTTTGAAAAATCAGATTTGAGAATCAAATTAACTATTATTTAATGTGTTACATATAACTCAGTGGTAGTATAATGACATATCAATTGTGACATATAAAGGTCTCATGCTGGAGTCATTCTGGCAGATATGTAATTGACATTAAATATGCTTTGAGCCTGACAGATAAACACATGGTTCTAAGGCAAACTGTCATCTCCCCACAGAGCAGAGTGGAAATGGTGAATGGGGAGCTTATCATTCACAGACTACAGCAGACTGATTCTGGAATGTACCAGTGCATTGCGGAGAACAAGTACGGAGCCATCTACTCCAGTGCAGAGCTCAAAATACTAGGTAACTGCCTTATAACTATTTCTAGAATCTTACTATTCCAGCATAACATGCAGTAGATTGACTAGTTTATCTAGGATTTAATTGAATCATAAAAAGCGGACATTTATTTATTTGTTTGTTTGTTTGTTTGTTTGTTTGTTTAATGGGCTCCATAACCTGTTTGAGTGTGGCCTGTTGAAATAAATTATACATTTTTATATATGTTCCTTCAACCTGAATAAAAAATAATAATGATAATAATAATAAGGCCGGTACCTTTACTCACAAAGACATTTTTACATATTTTTACTTGTTTTCTAATCATGAAAAGTGGCGCCCACACACAGCTGAGGCAATTAAAAGCAGATGCAGAAAAAAAAAAAAAGTAAAAGATATACTGAAGAGAATTAAGTCTGGGTGAACAAAGTTGAAAAAGCAGTTTAACCCCACAGGTAAAGTTTGCTTCTCTCTTTTTCTCTGTGATCGTTGAGCAGGCCAGCAATTGACAGGCGGCTTTCAATCACACACAATGAATAATCCTGAAGCCTGAAACCATTGCAGAATGGCAACAAAGACAAAACAGGGCCAAGTAGCAATCAATTTCTACTTTCTTTGAACTGAAAAAGTCTGTTTCAGGGACTGAAAAGTTTGCTGGCAGCACATTTGAGGAAGAAAGGAACTTTAGTGATATTGAGTTAGGTGTCCACAAGGATTGGCTAAACCGAAGACTACATAGACAGAGCTGTCACAAACAGCCCCGCAGTATGACAAAAGAATGCAGGTGAGATGAAAAGAGAAAAAAAGCAAAGGGCTGAGAAGAAAAAGGTTATGTTGGATTGGATTTAGCTTGTTTGTCAGTCTTGGTGTAATAAGAACAAAAAACTGTTCATAACTCTGAAAATGCCAGCTCTATCAGTCTCTGAATGTCCAGGACAAGACAAAGGAGCAATGCAAACTGGGATTGCATGTTTACTGGAGACATCCTCATTTTCTCCCTGTCAGCTTTGATTGTCCCACACATTCTAAGGTGCATGGGGTTGTCTTTTCATCACTTTCCTGGGGGTCATTTTGATATACATTCCTCATTATGTGCTTTTGTTTGTCCCCAGAGCTCTGATCATTCTAAGACAAGATGAACGCAAAACAAATGACTCTTTCTTTTGATAGCATTTATGTTCATTTCATTGTTGTAGTCTAATGAATCAATGTAGGAGAATATATATATATATATATATATATATATATATATATATATATATATATATATATATATATATATTTTTTTTTTTTATATATAATTCAAAATGTAATTTATTCCTGTGTTGGCAAAGCTGAATTTTCAGCAGCCATTATTCAGTCTCATTCGATCCTTTAGAAATCATTCTAATATGCTGATTTGGTGCTCAGTTTTTATCAGTTATTATTGGTCCTCAGTTATTAATAATGTTCCTTAATATTGTTATCAGTGTTGAAACATAATCAGTATTGATTTGAAATAGAAATCCTTTATACATTAAAAAATGTGTTTACTGTTAACTTTAATCAGCATATATTCTGATCATCCAAAATGTAATAATAATAATAGTAATAATAAAATAAATAAGTAAATAGTTTATAAAAAAATATCAAGCTCAGATTTATTAAAAAAAAAATCTAATTTATTGTCATTTTATTAAGTTAAAAATAACAAACAAACAGAAAAAAAAATTGTTACAGATATACATATATTGTCACAGATGTCTCTCTCTGGTGAGAGTATTGAACAATATGAACAATATTAAATGCTAGACTCATAACATATAATTTTCAGAGAGACTGTGTCTCAGTAAATATCCCCCTTCACTGGTCCATTTCCCTCCGACTCCGAAGTGCTTGTTTAGGTCTCTGGAGTGACAGTGAGAATAAATGTTTTTTTTTTTTTGTTTTTTTTTTGTATTTGTGACAAATCCCCCGGTTACTCAACGCCTATGGGAAGAGCTGTCGTCCATGACTTACTCTATTCTATGTTATAAACGTGAGCACATATTGCAGTGACATATAACACAGCTAACAGCAGCCTTCATTCGGAGGAGCCATAGCTGTAGGCCGACTCATCTGCATATGTGCCACTACCATGCCATTCGAACCCTCGAGGCCAGTGAAGTGGGTGGCTCAGAGTGAACCGGCAGTGGGTCGTCAAGTACAAAAGACCTCTTAGTATTCAGAGTGAGAGACACATGTCAAAACTCCCACTTAAAATCATACACTAAGTCTCCAGTAAATGCTCTATGTCACACAAATTAGGAACACACATTTTCATTACCACAAAGACATGCACAACCCCCCCCCACCCCCCCATTCCCCCACCGCACTCCAGGCATAAAAAAGTTGTTCATTGGTCCCAACTCTCTCAGCATTTTCCAGGGGTGGTGGATTGCGGGGCCCTTTGGCAATTGCAGAGATTAAAATGTCATCTTTTCTAATGTCACCTGTAAAAAACATGGTGCAACCTTTGACTAAACACTCCTGACGAGGCCTGTCAGCATGTAGCTACAGACCCCAGAAGGCTCCAGCAGCTCTGCAGACATCATCACTTTTAGCCCATATGTGTTTAGCTCTGCTCACTAGAATACCACCACACAATGTCCTCCCTATCCACTGGAGTACATGTCCTTGAAAAGCTCAGGCCTTTTAATGCAGTTTCTTTAAACATGAACATGAGCATACAGAACTGATTGAGCACAGAATGACAAATTTTGGACTTTAGATTATGGAACACTATTTACTATTAACTTGTTGCAAATTAGCACGCATATATTAGCATAATACCTTATTCTGCATGACCATATTCTAGATCCCTCAATCCTACCCAATACCTACACATAATTACTACTACAACTACCTTGCTTACAATCAATGAGCAATAATTAGAAGTTTATTGAGGGAAAACTCTTAGTTAATGGTAATTATGTGTTCCCTAAACCAAGGTGTTACACAATTTTTTTGTAGACCAAAACTTGAAAATAAGTTGGCATTTAAGCACTTCCGGTTCCATTGTCCAAATCAGCGAGATTTGAATGGGTTTTTGGTTAAATATCTGAAATAAAGTTGACACAATCTCAAGATATTTTATTCTACAAAATAAAATAAATCAGTAAAACCCCTTGGTGATTTTTGTTTTATTTGTCTTGAAAAAGGCGGATGCTAACAATTAGTTAAAAGGCCTTGTTTACACCTAGTATTAAGAAGCATTTTTGTAGTTCCTATTTCAATTTGACAACACCAAATAGAGGGTCTGAAACGTTTCAAGCTTGTTCACTATCGATCACTTCCAGAGGTATAGGTGAAAATGCATTTGACTGCATTGCTTTCGTAGTCTAGAGGCTCATGTGGTCAAATGCGTTTGAACAGCCACTAAAGACCACCTCCTCTCTGCCTAATGACCTCATTCTTAAACATTACAGGAATGTGCATGAAGCACCCTAGACTAATGGGATTTAAATTTTGCCATCTAAAATTATGTTTAGCTTGAAAAAAAAAAAAAAAAAACATTTCTCTTACCAGCCCTGATACTAACACAAATGAAAGCAGCTGCTTGCCATTTGGTTTTCTGTTGTACCCTTTCGCATTCATATGTTAATTGCGCAGGCTTATTAGACCTAAAGATTAGAAGCCCATACATACACCCTCCCACTGACCCTCTCCTCATAAAAATCAAGAAAGTGGTTGAAAATGGACAAAAGAGACTAATTAAAATACCAGGTGTAAATGGGAATGTGTCTCCCTCACCCCGATCTTAATACCAGGTGTAAACATGGCCAAAGGGACCACAGAGGTTGTCAGGAACATTAAACATCATTAGATGCATTTCATGATGCAAAAAATATGTAAAAATCAGCTTTTGTTGGTTACAGAGCTTATTTTAATTCAGAAGCCAAAGGAAAAATCTGCAGGAAATCAGGGTGATTCTAACTTCTGGGTTGGTCTACAAAATACTCTACAAGACGCAGTTTAATACTTGTAATGTGACGTATTTCAGAAAGAAACAGCTCATTAAGCAGAACATTTCTATTTCCCTAGCCAAAGATTTGGTTTTACAGCAGACAAGAAATGTCATGACAAAAAAAGTAGCAAATAAATAATTTTAAAAAAGACAAAGTAAGTCATTATTTTGTCTTCTGAGAAGCAAGTAAACATCTTACATAACTTCTGAAAGTCAGTACTAAATGAAAAAAGTACAAACTTTTTAAAGAACATTTTACACCAATCTAGTTCAAAAGTTTACATTCCTCTAACTCTTAATGCCTTCTCCAGCATCATGTTTCACTCTTTGTAATAGTCCCTCAGTTGTCTTCAGATTGAAAAGACAGATCTCAAAATCATACATTCACTGAAGAAGGACGAGCAGTGGGTAGTTTAACTGTTCAGAAAGGTGCTCACAAAACATAAAAACAGTCATTGATCACCCAGGTAACAACACACAGTATTAAGAATCAAGTGTACAAACTGGTTCATTTGTGTAAATTCAGTTAATATTTTGTATTGTGAACATACTCATATAATGTTTGCAAAATGATAATATTGAACATTATTTTCATGTTTTCTCTAATGTTCCCATGACACTCCAAATTATGACATTTCCAACCTCTTTTTAACACCATAGTCTTTTTCCCCCATTTACACAAATTAGGAGTTACAGATTAAAGAAAGGTTTTGGATGAATTTTGGTAGGTTTTGCTTATTTTAAATTAGTTTTGCCTTATTTTAAAGAATTTTAAAGAACCTTTGAGACTCCCTTGGAAGTTTGCTCCAGCTTCCTATAGGGCCCCGGCCTCCTGCTTAACAATCACTGCATTAACATCAGCACTAAACTGCATTTGATTTTGTGACTTTGCAATTGTATTCTACTCATTGGTTGCCTCAGCTTGCTGAGAAACTCCCCACAGACAGATTAGACATTTAACAGTAATTATCTTCAAATGCGCTTGTCGAGGGCTGAATTATTTTTATCGTTTTGCCTGGAAATGTTTTACTTCTGGTAGACCGTCATGCAGAACAATAAAGCTACTAATTATGAACCCATCATTCAGAACGACAGCAATGTCATCATTACAATCATTCCAGAAATCTTTATCTCTCTTTCGAGTCCCACAAATCCCCTGTCTCTGAAAACAGACCTGTTATTTTATAAAAAAAATCACTCATTTATTCATTTCCTGCTGCTCTTGTGGGCTCAGTAGTTCCATGAATTGTACAAAGAGGCAAGATAAATGGTGTCACATGTGAATATTTACAAAAGCCTACACATGCCATTAGTTGCCAACATTCCACAAAGTGGCAGTTTAATTACATTATTAAGTGTGTGAATTATGCATTGCATATAACAAATTAGATTTTTATGTACTGTGTATATATTTTATAAGTGTATAATGCTCTCTTGTTGGTAGTTTGGCCGTTTTTAATTATTGGGTAATTATTGGGACTTGTTGGTATGCAGTTTTCCCTATTGCTCCTGTGCTAGTGATTATCCTTCTCCATGCCAGTGTTGGCACACGTGCCATAGGTTGCCGACCCCTGTTTTAAACCATTATGTATTTCCTTGTAGAATATAAAAAACAAAATCATCTCTTATATATAATGAAAGTGAATGAGGACTAATTGAGAAAAAAACAAAGTGGTCTATACTCATGTTGGATAGAAAAAAAATACCAGTACATTCATCAGAATGTATCTGTTGTGTTGCATAGAACAAACAACAAGAGCTGATGGCACAGTTTTTTGTTTGTTTGTTTGTTTTTTTGGTTGATGTCATCGTCATTAAACAAAAATGACTGATATTTTACTGCTCAGTGCTGTAATTGAACAATCAGAATCAAGAGTTCTAGACAGCTGAATAATAAGAGTTCCTAATTACAGGTATAGTTCACCCAAAAATGAAAATTCTGTTGTCATTTACTCACCCTCAATTTGCTTCAAACCTATGTGTTTTTTTTTTTAATTCTGTTGAACACAAAAGAAGATCATTTGAAGAATGTTGGTAACTAAACAGTTGACGGTAGCCATTGACTACCATTGTTTATGTAATTGTCCTTGTGTGTGTGTGTGTGTGTGTGTGTGTGTGTGTGATGACATTATTTTTTTTTTTTTGGTATGATCACTGATTGCTCATTCTTACAACAAGAGTTGGTTCCACAATTTTCATTTTTGATTAAACAAATCCTTTAAAGTGAAACCGTCTGTTTGTTTCCATAAACAGCATCAGCTCCCATGTTCAGCACCAACCCTGTCCGGCTCATTGCGACTGTTGGGAAAGATGTGTCTCTGGAGTGCCGTCCGCGTGCATCGCCCAAACCTAGAATCTCATGGAGGAAAAGCGATAGAAGAGTCCAGCCCAGCCGGAGGTGAGTCTAAATCCCAGCTGAAGCACTGCTATCTCTGTGACTTCACATATTTTTTATGAAAGTGTGATAATTATCAGGATTCAGGATGAAGCAGTGGCATTCCACTTCTATGGGTCTGTGTTTTTAATTGATTACAATTAAATATGCCCATAAACACACATACATTTACATGAAACTATGTGCAAAGGGGCTTTAATCAATGTTCTTGTCCAATGATTACCGGTCTCACGCTGAGTTCGGCTCTGCTGAGGTGTGATGTGATGACAGGTTTGTTTGCTCTCTCGGAGTTAATAGGCAAGTTTGTTATGCAGGGTTGCATTGTGACTGATGTCATGTTAATTTCTTATTTATTATTTTGTGTGTGTGTGTGTGTGTGTGTGTGTGTGTGTATATATATATATATATATATATATATATATATATATATATATATATATCAAAAATCAATTCCAAATACATTGTTCTTTTTAACTTTTCACAAAATATGTTTTAAAAATTTACTGCTGTTTTCACAAAAATATCAAGCGGCACTACTGTTTTTAACACTGATAATAATAAGAAATATTTCTTGAGCACCAATTCGATATTAAATTGGCTACTGAAAATTCAGCTTTTCGGTCACAGGAATAAGTTACATTTTAAAATACTGTATATTAAATTGAAAACATTTCTTTGAAATCATAAAATTACTGTTTCTTTTCACTACCGTCTCAATTAAATATTCAAACTTGTGTTCATATGCAAAAAGAGAATGCAGAATGATGCAAAATTAATGTAGCACATGAACAACAGTGAAGTGTACAATTTAGTAGCTAGTATACAAAAAAAAAATAATAATAATAAATTAAAATAATAATAAAAAATTGTGTTCAAGGCTGTTTTTGGCCAATCAGAATCAGTTTCAAGAAGCCACATAATAAGTGTGCGCTATTAAGTTAACAGTATATTACTGGCATGATTTTTCAACTTTTCTGTATGTGTAGTTGTCCATTTGTTTTGGTATGGTCACTGATATTCAGTCCAAAAATGCTTATTGCATTTATTATGGAGATTTCAGTCTTTTGTCCTTTTTACAGTCAAAGATGCTGTGGAAAGGAAGATTTTAAAACATACACACTAGAACAGAATGCAGGGTTAAATGTAACCCCTCTGAGTCAGTTAATGTATAACATGCTGCTTTATTCATCTGTTAAGGTCTTGTACATGTAACCTCATTAAAATTAATATATAGCTTGTTTGAGCCATGATACTGTAGAGCCTGTTGGCTTATAGCTCATCCGCTGTAGCCGTTCGTTTATGCATAATCTTAAATCAGCATGAGGAAAATGAGCGCTAGCCCATGTACAAGCTCTTGATGGAGAAGACGTGTCACTCATCATGAGTGACGGATCTGAAATTATCGGCCCCTGTTGAGCGCTGTAGGCTACAAGTCTGTGAAAGGACTGCTGTTTAATAAATGAGGGTCTTCACCACAGACACATCTAGACGCAAGGACCTATTCATCTGGAAAAAAAATTATATATATTATTAATATTATTTTCATGGTGTCATTGGTTGTGTTGTGATGGTTTATAAAATAAGCTGAATAGGAAACTTGGACAATTGTATAAATGCAACCGAAAACAAGCACTGAGTAAGAAGTCTTATTAGTATTAGCCATATTACCAAATGATGAAATCACAGTTTGATTGAACTCACAGCCTTCAGTGTCAACAAAAAAGAGATATTAAAAGTGTCCTCCCGTTTAAAGGTTGATAAATCTATATATTTTGCTATATTCTATTTTAAAATTCACCCAAAAATAAACATTTTGTCATCATTTGCTCACCTTAACCTTGTTCCATACCTATAATACATACGTTCTCTTGTGGAACACAGAAGAAGATATTTTGAGATATGTCAGTGGCCCTTTTTTTTTTTTTCTTTTTTTCGCTGTACAATAAGAAGTAAGAAGTTGTTTTGGACCCCACTGACCTTCATTGTATGGACACAATATTATTTTTGTTTGAACTATACCTACGAAATGACACTATTTATCATGTGGTTGGTTACATTTTATAATTTTGTATTTGTTTTAGTTTCTCTGCTGTCCATGGCACTACTGTATCAGAAGAGACCTGTGACTTACCAGTATTAGGTGTTTAAATCCGATAGACTCTCTCTCTTTCAACACTTTTGATTGTCGTCATCCTGCGAATTCACAATGCTGTGTGCCACTGGCACCGATCGTGAGCTAATGGACTCCTGCCAAGACTGTGATGAAACCTGCAACACTTATGAAGCATGTGTCTCTGAAAAGATTTTCAGTACTTTAATATATTCCTATTACACTTTCCCCAGGTTCTCTTTTCTAAAGGGTATGCATATTCAAAGTCAATGCTGACATTTGCATTGCATAATTTTGCACTAATTTGTAACCTTTACATGATCACCTATTTTCATAATAAGATGCAAATTCACAAATGATCTTAACTTTATAAAGCCTACTGTATCATATTTAAGATACAAATTTCTAAGGTCTCTAAATGATCAAAACATTGCTGACAAAAAACTACACTTGTACACAATTGTGTACACAATCTTCTACATGTCCTTTGTCAACTTATTGATAATTTATATTGTAAAAGGAGTTTAGATCATGTTACATGTGTCTGTTTGCTGTGAAATTTTTACTAATTTATATAAATTTAACGTGAGAATACATTTTATTATATTGCATTGTGTTTTGCCCCCCACAATAAAAACCACAAAGCTCTGATCATAAAACTAATAATTAAAATTGCATCTTACTAAGACATTTTATTGGGAGGTACTGTATAGAGTGACAACTGATTTTTATGTGCATTTTATGTAAGTTGTCAGCTATACTGCTATAAAGATCTCACTCATTTAAATTTGATTTGATTTGAGTTGAGTTCCATATTTACCTGTATCATACTTTATGAGCCATTATTATATACAGGTGCATCTCAATAATTTAGAATGTCATGGAAAAGTTCATATATTTCACTAATTGAACTCAAATTGTGAAACTCGTGTATTAGATAAATTCAATGCACACAGACTTAAGTAGTTTATATAATAATATATTTGTTATATTATATATTATATATTAGTTAGATAGATTTGAATGCCATTTATTGAGCAAATTATTAATTCTAGTGTAAAAACAATGTCATCTAACTTTGTCTCTCTACAAGTTGCAAAGCATTAGACAACAGTAAAACAGAAATATACTCCCTCACTTCATAATAAAAACGCTCTACACACATTCAAAAAAATCTGAACACACCTTAACCATCAGGTTCTCAAGACCCTGAGTCCCAAATTCACCACATATTTATCACAGGTTGTGCTTGGTTGCAAGTGGACGCTGCAAAATTATTTACGAGCTTTTCTGCTGACAATGGTGCTGTTGCAAAGCAGGCAATTTATTCAGAGAAATAGCCACAGGGATTTGCGCTCTTTTCAAATTGTCCTGCAAAATGGCTTCGCCAGCCCAACAGCCCCAGACCAGTCATAATGCACAACCGCACATGTATACGGGCCTTGACTCAGACCGCAGAGCGTCGCTAAAAATGTCCACATGCAGCACAAAGCCAGCTCTCACCTTGACACCCTTCCTAACTTCCTGCTGCTTATCAAGCCATAGTTCCATTCTCTCAAATCAATAATTCACAAGTAATGGTGTAACCAGCATTCAGATGCTATTTGCCCTTCCTGCGGCCACACGCCACAGTAAAAGATACAGTTGAGTGAGAACAAAGTGTTCTTGAGGTCAGCCATGCAGTTTGTCAGACCGCACATATATGGAATCGTTCATAAAGTGGTGCAGATCACATTTGAAATGATGTTGTCTGCCATGTGATAGATGTTTGTTTGTACACAGTGACTACTGATAGATGGGAGAAGTAAACAGCCCAAGAATGCTCTGTTCTTCAGGTAACAAGGTGATGAATGGACTTTGAGCTCGCGTGATCTGATATATTGTGCTGCAAATTTTTCAGAGTCAAGCAATTTATTGTATTTTCTTTTTGTGTCATGGCAAGGGCAGATATGGTTATTTCTTTTTCTTCTTTTTTTTTTGTTTTTCTAGGGCTGCAGTGTCTGCTATGACTAGCATGAAGGACATTTTGCAGTAAGAAAGACTCTGTAAAGGAGCTATATCTAAATATTTGGGTCAAAGACATGATCTATTTTTTTTTTATCTAAATCGATTGATTTATTCAGAAAAAAATGCAAATAATAAAAGCCATTAGTTGAATAGATGTCTTATATAAGTAATAATGTGTTTTTTTGTTTGTTTGTTTGTTTTGTTTTATATAATTGAAAAACTTTTGATCAAATCAGTGTCATGCGGTGCAACCAACATGCATGAAAAAAAAACTCAAGATAATATTAACTATAAACCTTTTTGAAAATAATAATGATACTTATATGTATTCAAGCTGTAAAGAAAATATTTTTACTTGCACCACAACATTAAATTAATAAATTTAAGAACCAAATAAAACCATATGAAGTCATGAATAAAACATGTATAAAATCATAATGTTTGTATTTTGGTGTAATCGAGATGCAGTTTTTCTCCTCAGATGATGAGGTCATGGGGTCAGACAGCATCTGTCTGGGTCACAGTGTATCTCTTTCATTTGTTTAAGTAAAATCTGTTATGCTTGTGAAGGCCAAACTTAGCTGTTGTGAATAAACAGTATGTGAGCTATTCACAATGATAAAAGGAAAAAAAAGTGATAAGTCACAGGATAGCTTTGATGTTTTTTGTGACTGGGCATGTTTATGCATAAGCCCAAGTAATAATTGAAAACTCTAACAATATGGATCCTCAATAATTCAATATCTCTGTCACATAATTGCTTTGTGAAGAAGAGGAGAAAAGTATCCTCAACTAAACATAGCTGGTTGCACTTAGAAGCTCTATTAAAAATTAAAAAGATAAAACACACAGAATGACAGTTCATGTAGTCAGATGGCTGAGCTCCAGATAGTTGAAAGATATTTTGAGTTACAGATTAAAAAACAAAAAAGGGTGGGAATAAAGAATCCTAAACTCAAACACAAAGAACCATTTCAGCATAAAAAGGTTTCTAAATATGTGTGAAGAACTTTAAAGAGTCATGATTGTTTTTAAGTTTTACCAGAATGGTTTCCCAAGTTGGGCATTTTCTGTTTCCTGTAGTGACTCTTGCTCTTCCCAAGTTGGGCATTTTCTGTCTCCTGTAGTGACTGTTTGCATGCTTAGATGAAGTGGATTGGAAGCAATAATTGTCAAATTCACAGACATTTCCATGAAGCAACAGAGCAACTTTTTTCATTCAATAATTAATGTACTGCTTAATACAGTGCCTACATATACAAGAATAAAGTTTAACATTAAGATTTCAGTGAATTAATTGTTGCTGTTATAAAAGTATGCATTTGTGAGCATTAGCGTAACTCGTTTATCATGTCATGTTTCATTGTCTTGTTATCTTGTTATTAGTTGTGTTCCTCCTTCAATGTTAGTGTAGGAGTTTTATTTTTTCTCCCACCCGTTTTATCATCCACCAGATTGAAATAAGTCAGGCCCCTTATAAAAGTAATAACACACCTCTCCTCAACAACCTGCACTGTTTGAGGCATCATTCGTGTCTGCAGCACAAACAGTGTCGGATGAGATATTTGCTGAAGTGTGGAGTCTGTTCAAATCCCAAACCTTAAAAATAAACACTAGTGATGCGTGCCTTAGGAAGCTCCAAAGTAATCAGATTTAAAATAATCAGATCTGCGCTACAAACGTTATGAAAAGATATGTAATGAAATGGAGCATGAGCTACAGTTTAAGGTAAAAGATCCAAGAGAGAATCGCATGGCTTGTTTCGATTACTCTAACAGCACACTACATTGTTGAATGCTAAAGGAGCCCTTCTTTTCCCACTTCAGCCGAGTAGTTAAAATGGATTTTCAATCAGATGATCATTGAAATGAATTTTACAGACATATTTGACTGGACACAGGTGACTTTAGTAAAAGCATTTTCTGACATTAGCTGTTTCCAAGGAAGACATCTCTAGATGAAGAGAAGCTCAATCGTAAGAGGAACAGGGGTGGGATCGAAGCTGCCTTGCGTTTATCTGACATTGACAGCTGTGTGGAGTTGATGAAGGTTTGTAATTAACATGGATTTCCGCTAATGTTCAAGGGTTTTGTATTCCAAATGAAAAGTATTAATCCCATTAGTTCGAAAGTATGAGCAGCCACTCTCAAAACCAATTGGTCAATCCTTCACTAACATTGGCAAAGAAGCCCTAGTCAGGGAAATGGAAAATCGGTCCATTGTAAACAAGCCTGTGATTATGTTCTGTGATGTTTTTTTATGGTGTTTATCCAGCCTTTCCTGTACAACATATGAATGTTTCACATTCTCTGTTGTTCTCAAAGATTTTTCTCCAGAGTAGAGCGAGTTCTTTGCATCAATTGGCCTAAAATATATTTTAGGTGGCTCTAAGGGGACGTTTCATTTTTACTACCTTCGTCACGAAGGCTCATTTGCATATCGCTTATACCCACCAGGTCTCTGCTCGTCCTTTCTGTCTCCACGTCCTTGTTGAATGTGGGTTCTCGCCTTCTCCTACTTGAAGGAACATCTCTTAGTTGATTTCTGCTTATGAATTTTCCATGTACGGGTTACACTTCGTCACGCCTCTGTGAGTTTCTGCCTGCCAATTCTCATCAGCGTCTGCTGGATCAGAGTGCTTAATGCTGTAAATATGAAAGCCAAACATTACGAGACAAATTAATGGGGAAGAAATTAGACTGACGGCTCCCTTTCATCAAGACTGTTAGTTTTAGGCAGAAATTGAATTTTAATAAAACGATCGCTATGTAAATATTCATTGACACACCTCTGCTAATCAAAGTGGGGGGTCGGGGGGAGGGGGGGGGATGTACCAGAATATTCATCCACATCACTGAAATATCTGAAGGTTGCCTGAATCCATTCTAGGCCAGTGTTATTGTAGTGTCATTTATATGCTATTATTCTTTTTATTAATGCTTTGAATTCGTTTTTATTATTATTATATTTACCATTTTCATTTGAAATTTTTGTTAATTTTTAGTAATTTTGTTGGTGTTTGGTTTCAGGTTATATATATAGCTTTCTGAGAGAAGTTTGTGAAATGTATGGCATAAATGTCACTTGTTTCCACAGAAACAGGAAGATCAAATGGTGTAAGCAGATCTGAAAATGTTTAAAAAGTTCATTAAAGTTTGTAGACAACTACTCTTAATGTGAACGCTCCAAATGAATTGATAATTTGACAGTGAACAGAGACCCAATTCTACTGGACCAAAAAAAATATATCAACTTAAAGAGGTCTGAGTTTGAAATAACTTTTTTTAGTGCATTCACTTTGTCACTTCAGGCAATGGCTTTTTAAGAGCTAGAAGAAAACCAAGAGCCTGTTGCTCAAATGCTTGAGTTCTCAGGTGGTTTCTTTAGAGCGAGAATTTTTTTTTTTTTTTTTTTTATCTCTCCATTGTGTTTTCCTGGACCTCAGACAAGAAATGACTTCTGTCTTTGTCTGAAGTTAATTCATTATATGAGGGCAGCACAGAGGTGCTCTATGAAACTGCTCTTAGAACAGCGAATGAAAGTGAGCAATAAGATAAAAGCAAGACTCTAGTTATCTATGTTAAATTCAATTTGCCTTCCTGCTCTCTCTCTTGGTTTCAAAAAGAATGAAATGTCATAAGGAGTATATCTCATCTTGACTTCCGCTCAAATTAACAGTATTCCAATTAAGGTCATTTGACGTGCCGTATACTTGGGTGAGCATATTAATCAAAACATTCTGTCTTAACCAACACCAGCTATTTCACATCAAGACCTGCCTGTGACTTAAGCATAAGCTAATTGATACAAATGTGTATTATCCATACTCTTACATCTTCTAACTGTTATAATTAATGGCCCTTTCATTGCTTTGAATAGTTAATTGGCTAATGTCTTTTGATAGCCATCAACGTACTAATCCTCACCAAAAGATACTATCAGTTAATTAACATTTTAAATGACTCTATTGACAATACAATCTTTAAATCTAGATGTTAAAATTTCAATGAAGGACAAGACTTGTTCATAGGGTGAAGGTACAATGACTTTTTGCCGGTTCATTCCTAGATTGAGTTCAGACATTTTTTGTCTGCTTTTCAACAACCTGAATCTTGAAAATAGTTTTGTATATTTTTGTATATGATATGTATATGTTTGAGGTGGTGTGTATGACATATTTATAATTACATATAAGAATGGCTGAAGACTAAAATACAAAATAAATAAAGAAATGATTGCGTAGTGTCTAATAAAGTACAGTGTTGGTACCATGGTGTAAACAGTGATATACTGTATGGTAATACCATGGAATGTTGAGATATACAATAGTGTCCCCAAATATATTTTTCATACCGAAGACACAAAGTGTTTGTATTATTTAACAAAATATCAAAATAAATGGTAAAGCACAAGCACACGTTTTAAAGAAATTACAATTAAATTAAATATACTGTTCAAAATATTTGTTTTTGGGGCCACTTTATATCATGCTACAGAATGGTTACTATATTTATTCTAAGGTATTTTAAAGAACAACACGGTGCTAAAAATGTGACAATACTGTGGTACTTATGGTACTTTTCATTAGTTATTTAGAAGCAAATGTTACATTTCATTACAGGTTATTCATGTCATTGCATTTTTGTAATCATTATTTGTGACCCTAGACAACAAAACCAGTCATAAGGGTCGATTTCTCAAAACTGAGATTTATACATCATCTGAAAGCTGAATAAATAAGCTTTCCTTTGATATATGGTTTGTTAAAATATGACAATATTTGGCCGAGATACAACTATTTCGAAAATCTGGAATCTGAGGGTGCAAAAAAATCTAAATACTGAGAAAATCTCCTTTATAGTTGCCCAAATGAAGTTCTTAGCAATGCATATTACTAATCAAAAATAAGGTTTTGTTAAATTTACGGTAGCAAATTTACAAAATTTCTTCATGGAACATGATCTTTACTTAATAGCCTAATGATTTTTGGCATAAAAGAAAAATCTGTAATTTTGACCGATACAATGTTTTTATGGCTATTGCTAAAAATATAGCCAAGTGACTTAAGAATGGTTTTGTGGTCCAGGGTCACATTTTTACTTTAGGCTAATTTGTTTATTTCACCTTCTGAAGAAGTGGGGAAATATTTTCTCTGCAAGATGAATTACATCCTCCATTTTTAACAGGATCATGTTGCTTCGGAATAACACCCTCCGCATCATTAACTCCAGCCGTTCGGATGAGGGAAGCTATGTTTGCCGTGCGGAAAACCAGTTTGGTTCAGCGGAGTTGACAACCATGCTTCTGGTGAAAGGTAAGAGACTCTCATCAACCCCCAGCCCCCATCCCGTCGGCCCGATCCCGTGGTTAACCACACAAGAGCAAACAGACTGCCGCCAGGCTGAGTCGGATGGAAGAAGAGTTCATTGCAGCTTATCAGGCATGAAGATGTTTGTTTTGGCCACTCAAGAATCTGCTCACAAGAGCATCTACTGTCTCCTAGGACATCTATTTTTGAGGAGGTTGTTCTTTACCAAGAAAACAGATAATTACTAGGAGGCTTGGGACAGATTGTCTTGATTTTATTTGTTTAGAGGAACCCTAGAGATACGAAATGCATGTTACTTGCAAAATATCTATTTCATAGCACATTGTTATACTGTACATGAGTCTAAGGACCTCTTTACATCTTGTATTAAGATGCATTTTCAGTGATATGATGCATTACCATTTACATCTGACCTTAACATGCCTCTCCTATGATCACTTGTATTCAATTTTGACTTGACCAGGGGTGCCCAGATGTCCTGCAGAGTTTACCTCCATCCAGCTACACACTTGCCTTGAAGTTTTTAGTGAGTCTGAAGACCTTGATTAGCTGGTTCAGGTGTGTTTAATTAGGGTTGGATCTAAACTCTGCAGGATAGTGGCCCTTTAGGAAGAGGTTTTGGACACCCCTGGAAAGGAAATGAATGGAAATGATACAAATGGTAATGGCGATTTCAATCATAATTTTTGTTTTGGCACAACAGCAAAGTTGGAATTGATTGGTGTGGTGCACTTTCTCAAAACATGTCCCATAACATGGTGGGTCAGGGGAGAGTCGGTGGTGTTTTGTGACTATTTGAATGCATTTGATCACCTGAGAGACTACACAACAAAAGTAATTCAGTCAAATGTTTTTTCTACTACCTCTGAAAGTATTTGAAAGTGAACAAGCTCAAAATGTTTTATACCCTACTTGCACCTGTATTCAATCTCCTTCTCTTGTAATGCAACTGAAGAAAATGCATCTTAAAATCCGGTGTAAACAGGGCTTAAGACAGATCGCTTTTAAACCAAGCAGCTTTTGTTGGTCTACACAGTGAATTTGCGAGAGCAATGTGAAATCTGCCTGGGGAATCTTTCACCCTCAATCAACCTTTTCATAGACATTCATTGATGTCACTTTTCGAGTACTCGTGTGCATGTGCCCACCCCCTGGTATTCAACAGAGTACACTATGCTGGACACTACAGTTGTGGTCAAAATTTTACACTGCAGTACCTGCAAAATTTTCATTATTATATTATATATTATATATAAGAGGAATCATACAAAATGCATAGTATTTTTGTTAAGTACTGACCTGAATAAGATATTACACATAAAATATGAAAAGATTTGAAATATGAAAGAAAAAAAATAATAGTTGAATTCGTAAAAACGACTCAAAATGTTCACAAGGTTTTTTTTTTTTTTTTTTTTTTTTTTTTTTGTCATAATTGATTATGAGTCCCTTATTTGTCCTGAACAGTTAAACTGTCCACTATTCTTCAGAAAAATCCTTCAGGTCTCACAAATGTGTTGGTTTTCCATCATCTTTTACCCTTTCCAACAATGACTCAATAATGATTTTGAGATCCATCTTTTCACACTGAGGACAACTGTGAGACTCATACACAACTATTACAAAAGGTTCAAATGCTCACTGAAAAAAATTATGGAACCTGGAGGTTTTTTCTGTCAAGGTCTGATATACTGGAGGATAAACTTGAAACTCCTTTTCCCCCCTCAAAATTACGAATTGAAAATGATGAATTCTACTGTAGTTCAATGATTCATTTGTTTTCCAAATAGTAACTGTTTAAAGAGTTTCTGATATAGCTGCAGATGTTCTTTGATGCTATATGGTCCTTGTATGCTGATGACAGGATGATGTTCATGTTTCAGAGCCCATGCGGGTGGAGTTGAACCCCGTCCGGGTAGAGGTGACGGTGGGAGAGAGCGTGGTGCTCAGCTGTAAAGTCACTCATGACCCCTCGCTGGACGTGTCCTTCCTCTGGCTGCTCAACAACCAACCGCTCAACACCCAGCAGGAGGGCGGTCACTTTGAGTACATTCAAACAGTAAGCGGCTTCACCACAGATGTGTTACTGTGCACTTGTGCCGGTGCTGTAGGTTACATATATTGTAGATGATGACTGGTGCATCTATTTGGTGGTCATCTGGTTGGTATTTGGTGTTTTGTGGATAGTAATGTCATTTATACTATGATATTAATTAAGAATGTACAATATATAAGTGATAAAAGATTTATCGGTGATATATCGATATCAGTCAGTATTAGTATTTTGGATCACACTTTATTTTAAGCTATTAGCAAACCATTAATTGTGACTTTTGCCTCAATAAACTCCTAATTTGCTGCTTTTTCATAGTTAGTAAGATAGTTAAGTTTAGATATTGGGTAGGATTAGGGATGTAGAATATGGTCATGCAGAATATGTGCTTTATAAGTACATCCAAACAGCCAATATGTTAATAATAGGCATGCTAATAAGCAGCTAGTTAATAGTGAGAATTTGTCCCTATACTAAAGTGTTACCATATTTTGTAAATTACTGGCATCAACCTGATTTGCCAGGTATTAAAAGTAGCTCTTTTTTTTCAAATTTCAAACAGTAAACTTCTCCTGAAGTCCACAATCATCTCCACGGTTTTGAGCGTGTGTAGCTCAAGGTTATTGTGACTGCACCAGACATCCAGCTGCTCAACCTTTTGTCTGTAAGCAGACTCATCACCGTGCTGGATGAATGTGGTGTCATCTGCAACCTTCAGGAGTTTGACAGAGGGGTTTTTAGAGGTGCAGTCATTTGTGTAGAGGGAGAAGAGCAGTGGGTAGAGCACACACCCCTGAGGAGCACCAGTGCTGATAGGTGCTGGATGTAAGTATTCCCAGCCTTACTAGCTCCTGCCTGTCTGTCAGGAAGCTGGTGATCCACTGACATATGGAGGTGGATACAGAGAGCTGTGTCAGTTTAATCAGGAGGGTATCCAGGATGATGGTGTTGAAAGTGGAGCTGAAGTCCATAAGCAGGATCCATAAGTCCCTGGTTTGTCCAGATGTTGGAGGATGTAGTGCAGTCTAGGGGTGTGTCCGAATACATTATTCGGAAAGGCATGGATAATGGTTTCAATTTCGAATAACAAATAATTCTGCCCAAAGAATATTCGGCTGAGGCTGACACAGTCACTCCTCATGTTTGCTGGATAACAGGTGATCAGCGCGATATTATACATAAACCTCTAAAGTCACTATGCAATAATGAGTGTGTGAAGTGAAAGAGTGCAAACTTTATGAATGGAATGAGCGCAAATCAAACAACCACACTTCTGATGCCTCTCCGTGCTTCTCAGAAATCAGAGCTTGGCAAGAGTAATATCAACTAAAATACTACACATTCTACTATTTGTGTACATTTAAATGTCAGTGATTTAGACCTTGTTTTTTTTATATAATTTTATATTTTAGAACACTGAATAGGGCAAATAGTCGAAACACAATTTTTTTTTTTCACACTTTCTCTTTTTACCATACTTCTCCAGACCTGCAAATTACTTAAGTAAAATTCCATACTTTTCCCAACTACGCAGGAATCGGTGAGCCAAAGGAAAGCATGTTATTTGACATAAACCTCTGAAATTACTACGCAATAACTAGTGTGAACTAATTTAGTGTAAACTCTAGAAATGAAATATGCAAATAAAATAGAAGTGTTGCAGTTGCCTTTTTCCATGCATTTACTGTAAATTATTTAAATCAATTTCCATATTTCCAAAGTGCGTAAGAACCCATACTGTTTTAATTAGAAGATATTTAAATATTTATATATTGCATCATGATACAAGGGTATCGGCTCCGACTGTTAGAAGGTATTTAAATAAATATTATAATGATATTAAATATTGTAGTTGAACACGGTATATCTGGTCAGTGATAACTACGAAAAAAAATTGGCTATAAAACCATAGATTAGGATCAGCTCAAGGAACTGTAAAACAATACAGTTCAACCGCCGCCTACTTCCGATTTTATTCGAATACAGATACAGATACAAATAATTTTGTGATTTTCACAGATGCAGATACAAACACTGCCTACGCTGCACACTCCTAGTGCAGTCCCATGCTAACCGATAGTGTTAACAAAAGCAAATGTGAGATAAAAATGTATTTCTTGTAGTAACCATGCCATATAAGCTTGCCTCTGCAAGTCTTTGGCCTCTTTTATTGTAACTTGTATCCATTAGTATTATTACTATTATTATAAATAAAATAAAATTATAAAATACTTTAAGTATTTTAATTTCATGGTTTTTGAAAACAGTCTCATAACTCTTATCTTTAATCTGTTGCTCCTGAACAGATGGAGTCACAGTTACTTATTTTAGGGATGCCACACGGCACCAAATCCTGCTTTAACTGGAGTGAGAATCAATCCAGTGAAAGGTCAGCCAGGACCATATGTCATCATGATGAAAGACCTGCTGTGAATCACACCATGATGTTTATCAGAGTCTCAGAGGAGCAGCAGCTCCACACACCCTCCACCCTTCCTGCAGGACTGAGAACACTCCCTGATTAGAACCCATCAACAGGCATTCTGCCACCACAATACCATCTAATGACGTGATTTCATACGTGCAGGGCTGCGTTTATTTGATCAGAAATATGGTAAAAACAGTAATATTGTGAAATTGTTTCAATCGAAAAGAAATAGAAAATTGCAATTATTATATACAGTGGTGTGAAAAAGGGTTGGCCCCCTTCCTGATTTCTTATTTTCTTGCATGTTTGTCACACTTCAATCTTTCAGATCATTAAACAAATTTAAATATTAGTCAAAGATAACACAAGTAAACACAACATGCAGTTTTTAAATGAAGGTTTTTATTATTAAGGGAAAACAAAATCCAAAACTACATGGCCCTGTGTGAAGAAGGTCACAAAAGACCCCACAACAACATCCGAAGAACTGCAGGCCTCACTTGCCTCAGTTAAGGTCAGTGTTCATGACTCCACTATAAGAAAGAGACTGGGCAAAAATGGTCTGCATGGCAGAATTCCAAGACAAAAACCTCTGCTGAGCAAAAAGAACATAAAGGCTTGTCTGAGTTTTGCCAGAAAACATCTTGATGATCCCCAAGACTTTTAGAAAAATACTCTGTGGTCTGACGAGACAACTTTTTGTGAGGTGTGTGTCCCATTACGTCTGGCGTAAAAGTAACACCGCATTTCAGAAAAAGAACATCATACCAACAGTAAAATATGGTGGTGGTAGTGTGATGGTCTGGGGCTGTTTCGCTGCTTCAGGACCTGGAAGACTTGCTGTGATAAAAGGAACCATGAATTCTGCTGTTTACCAAAAAATCCTGAAGGAGAATGTCCGGCCATCTGTTCGTGACCTCAAGCTGAAGCGCACTTGGGTTCTGCAGCAGGACAATGATCCAAAACACACCAACAAGTCCACCTCTGAATGGCTGAAGATAAAAAAAAATGAAGACTTTAGAGTGGCCTAGTCAAAGTCCTGACCTGAATCCTATTGAAATGCTGTGGCATGACCTTAAAAAGGCGGTTAATGCTTGAAAACCTTCCAATGAGGCTGAATTACAACAATTCTGCACAGATGAGTGGACCAAAATTCCTCCACAGCACTGTCACAGACTCATTGCAAGTTATCGCAAACGCTTGATTGCAGTTGTTGCTGCTAAGGGTGGCCCAAGTAGTTATTAGGTTTAGGGGGCAAACACTTTTTCACACTGGGCCATGTAGTTTTGGATTTTGTTTTCCCTAAATAATAAAAACCTTCATTTAAAAACTGCATGTTGTGTTCACTTGTGTTATCTTTAACTAATATTTAAATTAGTTTGATGATCTGAAACATTAAAGTGTGACCCACATGCAAAAAAATAAGAAAACAGCAACAATTTTTCACACCACTGTATATCACAGTATTACTGTTTTTACTGTATTTTGGAAATTTTAAATGTATCTTTGGTGAGCATAAGAGACTTCTTTCATAATCTGTTTCAGAAAAACTATTTCTGCTGTATTGCAGTTGGAAACTATTCCTAAAAATTATGTCAGTTTATAGGTCTTCCTGTATGAGCAAACTACATATTTTCAAACAACAGTCAGAGGGTTGTCTAACTCACTAATACGGTAGACTAGTCGAGTACTGGACAACTTGCCAACCATCATGACCCATTCCTTGAGAGCATTTAGCAGTGTTTTAATCCCAGGCTGTTTGCATATTCTACAAAAAAATAAAAAATAACAATAATCTTTCATAAATTGGAAAACTTTAATTTGATTGACTGGCTTAGACAATAACATAAATTACTTGTTTACTACTGCGACAAGAAGTCACCTCATCTCATGCACGCATTCAAGTAACTCCTAATAGGGATGGATCACTCCTCAGCACCATCTGCAGCTGATACAATTAAGTTTAAACCGTCTTATGTCCTCTTACTATCAGATTATAGGCATATTCCCTCCGGCTGACAAGATCTTGTGGTTCCTTCACAGCAGCACTGATCACCAACCTGCCATGAAACTGTCACTATTACATATTCAAGTGCAGTGTTAGCCAGGGTTTGGGAGGTTTTATTTTTGATTAGCCCACAATGGATTTAATTGCTAATTGGCACAGCAGCTAACTTGGTGTTTGGGTTGTATAGCGAGTAATTCATGTAAAATAAGATGATCCTTTTTGTGAAAAAATTAAACACTTTCATCCACATCAACATGCAAAAGAGATTTGAGAAATAATTTTACTTTCTAATTTTTTACATTCACATTGCAAATTTTGATCCTGTTTGTTACCTTTATTCAAATTTTATTTTAAATTCAGGAATTGTACTGAAAATAACCTCAATACTGTTCAAATCTGAATGACACAAAACCCACAATGCTGTAAAAAGTTAAACGTTTCCTCTAAAAATGAACTAGTGGAGATTGTATTTCATATTAATAAGCTGGAAACTGTATTGTCAAATGCTTAGAAATGAAGGACTCGGCTAGTGTCTATTTGCATTAGTCATGTAAACTGAATTATTTATTTTTACATGTTGTTCTCATGTAGTTGTTAGCGTTTCAGTGATAATGAATACTTTATGAGTCACTTGTTCTCATGAACCCCAGAAAATGTCTGCTCAGCAAACACACTCAGAGTTGGCAGAAATTACTAGAATATTCTTAAGGTTTTTTTGTATTATTTTTTTATTTTTTGAACAAGTTAAAGAGAGAGTTTGAGAATTTTCTTTTCTCTCTCTCTCTCTCTCTCTCTCTCTCTCTCTCTCTCTATATATATATATATATATATATCAGGAATATAAGACACCCTGGTGTCCTATTATTCAATAATAGTAAATATTTTTACAGCCTCTTAGACTAATGCTGATGTTTAGTTTTCAAATATTTAATTACTCCAGATTGTAAAAGGTTTTCAAAAATATATTCATTATTTATTTTAGACTTTTCTCCAAAAAAAAAAAAAAAAAGATTCACAAAACAGTGAGTGACAATGTAAATGACGGAAAATATGTTTAATGGAAATAGTCTGTCTGAAAATAGTCATTTTATAGTTAGTCTATTTTTCTTTTGTATATGGGATAAAGTAAGCAGAATATTCCTCACAAGCAGCACATATTCGTTAAACAGTTGTGCAGCAGCCAGCTGTCTGATTCATGTTCTGTAATTTTAATCAGCCCCTGTACTAAAGAGCTGCCTGTAGACCTTGAATTATTTGCAATCTCGCCTAGGGCGTTTCTCATTTCCAGAGAAGAGCAGATTGAGGATATTAATGGTGCACATGCTCTTAAACCAAACAGGAATCTCTTAATCCACACAAGCCAATAGAGGCTGTAGCAGCAGCCCATTGCTCAGGTGTCAAGAACTACATGGAGCTCTATTTCTCTCTTTACCTCACAAAGTTTTCCTTTGTGCTTTCCTTTTTTCCCCTCCATTTAGCAGTCCTCCACAGCAGATCTCATGATCAGGAGCATCCTCCTGAAGCATGCTGGGAAATATGGCTGCCGTGCTCAGACCAGTGCAGACAGTGTGCTTGCAGAAGCTGAGCTGCTAGTTAGAGGTGAGTATGCCAAAAACAAACTTTTGATTAAAAAAAAAAGAAGAAGAAAAGAAAAAGTGATTGCAGCATCAAAATTGACCATATTGACTCCAGAATACATTTCCCGGCTTTAATTAGGCATAATAAAATCACTCTGCATTATTGAAAAGAAGCAGGTGTTTGTTTTCTAAAAAAATTATCTCAACATTCTCCAATTCTGAAATTTTCTTTTCTTTTCGATGACATGAGCAAGGTTGTGTAAATATTATTTAAACAGTTCAGTTAAATTTTTGTTTAATAGTGACTTTTCACATGATATTTCACATGTTTTTAGATATTGAATTGCGTGTGTGTGTGTGTGTGTGTGTGTGTGTGTGTGTGTGTGTGGATAGATACAGATATAGATGACATAGATGTATTAAACCCACCCATGTGATCTTGTAGTATTGGTGGATATATATATATAATTAAACATAATTTATTACCAAGAAACTTAATTTGATTGCACCCACTAAATTAGTATGGAAAATATCATTTTTAAAGAATGCTAAAACTGACAAGAAATCAAAATTGACCTAATTTACTTTCAATGAAAATTATATTTAAAAAGCAGTTTTTCACCTTGATAATTATTTTTTATTGAAAACATGAGAGAATCAAAATCTTGAGTATTATAATATATTACGGAAAATAAATAATATCTCATTCACTTAATATATACAATAACAGTTTCTGTTAATTAAATCTGTTTGAAAACAAGCAGCACATCATAATTACAGCAGAAATATCAGAGGGCATTTGAAACAGGAAGGTTGAGAACCACTGCTCTATAAAAAGCCTTTTATTTCCTGCTGCATGCTAATATTAACCAATCATATCACGGCCTGCTTTCACTATCCAAATTAATCGTCATGAGGAAAATCAAATCCTGCCCTGCATTATTTCACACTAAATATACTGTTTTCTTGGAGCCGCATTACATTATGGATGTTAACTAATTGTGAATGCCGTTTCTGCACTTTAGAATCACAAGTAATTTCTTCCTACAAGAACTTGCAGCTTCTTATTTAATTAACAGTTTGTTAACTCTTCGATATCAACTAGATGTTATTCCTGAACAAAACCTCACTTCCTTCTCTCACCACAGCTGCATGATGTGTTGTACAATTCTCTTGTAAACAAGCAGAGTCATTTGCTTATCAATGCCTCAAACACTGTTGGCCTACAAAGAAATGTGTTGTCTGCCCTAGTGGACCTTAAACCACATGTGTTCATGATGTTGGCCGGAGCGCTTCCACATGTGCACTGCTTCCTCTCAGACAAGTAAACCCTTTTGTGGTCTCCATCCAGACGTAAAACAGAAACCCCTGCTGCTGCTGCCATGGTGACACACCATGCATATTAATATCCTCGAATGCAAAGGCACCTTTCAGTCCAACCTTTTAACACATCTCTTTTCAACCCACGCAGAATGTTGACTTTCATTGGATGAAGCAGATGTCAGCATCACTGTTACAACTGTTTCCTCTTCAGCCAGTTGCACACAATGATTGCATTTAGTTCTAAAGGCTAAGAAATGTGTATAAAAAAACACAGTTTAAGACAGAAAAACGTTTCACCATTCAACCATGCCTAAGAGGGCTGCCAGACTACCCATAAAAGACATAAAGAGGAGAGAGAGCGGGTTCTTTAATGAGTGTGAAATCCTTGCAGAGAGATCTGTCATCCAAAATCATTCCATGGTTAAGAAAATCTTTGTAAAGATTGAGTGGGATTTGAATTTCACATGCATACCCATACACTGTGTTTCTCGTCATCTCGTTGATTACACTAAAATAAAAATACTTCAAAAACCACGGTAACACACTAGGTTAGGGACTAATTATCACTATTAACCATGCATTTTACTAGCATATTGGCTGTTTATTAATACTTATAAAGCACTTATTAATGCCTTAATTAATGCATATTAATGCATGACCATATTTTAGATCCCTTAATCCTACCCCATGCCTAAACTTAATAACCACTTTACTACTACTATCAAGCTGCAAATCAGGTGTTTATTAAGGCAAAAGTCATAGTTAATAGTTAGTTAAGAGTGAGAATATCTAATATTATGATTTGCTGGTCAAGAAACATTTCTTATTATTATTATTCTTAATAATAATAATAATTTGTACTGATTTATGTTTTAGAGGAAACCGTGAAACATAACCATACAAACAAACAAATAAATAAATAAATAAAAATGAATTAAATTAGTACTTTCTTTCTTTCTTTCTGTAAAGTGGCAGTAGATATATTTGTAATATGAAAGCATTTTATTTCAAATAAATTGTGTTCTTTTAAATTTTCTGTTCATTAATAAATCCTGGGGGGAGGGGGTTAAAACATTGATAAATATCAGAATCATTCTTCATAACTGAGTACCAATAATAATCATTAATAAATAAACACCAAATCAGAATATTAGAATGATTTCTGAAGGATCATGAGACTCTGAAGATTGGAATAATGATGCTGAAAATTCAGCTTTGCATCACAGGAATAAATTACATTTTAAAGTATAGTCAAATAGAGAACAGTTCTTTTGAATTGTAAAAATATTTCCCAATGTTGCCGTTTTTACTGTATTTTTTAACCAAGTACATGCAGCCTTAGTAAGCATAAGAGACTTCTTTCAAAAACATAAAAAAAAAAAAAAAATTCTAAACTTTTTACCGGTAGCGTACAATGATTGACGCACCTCAGTTCCAAAACATTAATAAGGGGCAAATGCCTACTGAGTGTTCAGAAACATGGTCCACCCAATCAGTGGAAAATCAGGGGAAAGAACATCAGAAATCGTTATTAAACACTGGAAGAACTATACTTAATGGGGGAAATGTGTGAATTAAATGTCTGTTAAATGTTTCCTTCAGTTTAGTTTGACTCAGTGATGGCATTTGTTTCCAGGCCCTCCTGGACCTCCTGGAGTGGTGATTGTAGAGGAGATCACCGATACCACTGCGACGTTGTCATGGAGCCACGGCGTTGACAACCACAGTCCAATCACCACTTATAATGTACAGGCACGAAGCCCTGTCTCTCTGGGCTGGCAAACCGTGAAAACCGGTAATCACTACCATACACAATAATTAATAAATGTCACTGTGTGTGTGTGTGTGTGTGTGTGTGTGTGTGTGTGTGTCTGTGTGCGTGTGTGTGTGTGCGTGTGTGTGTGTGCGTGTGTGTGTGTGCATGTGTGCGTGCGTGTGTAACTGATACAGATGATGTGATCAATTCAGATCATATTCATGCGCTAATAGATCACTGTTGTAATGTATATGTCATATAACAGCCATTATACTGTTCTACTCAGCTAGTTCTAAGTTCTACTCAATATAAATATAAGCCAATATAAATACTTGAGCAATGCTCACAATAATCACATTTCTGTTTTATTATATTTTTCTTTAATAAATGGAGCTTTGAGCATAAGAGTTCAAGAGCATACGATACTTCTTTCAAATAATTGAATATAATGTGTATAATTTTCTTTTACAATTAGTTTTGGACCCAGATTTAACTAATTTATCAGATTACATATAAATGTTTAAGTCTTAATGGTCACTGACTCAAATACTGAAATATATTCCTATATTTCTTGTTTCATAAGATCTCACTTCAAACCTTTGGCTTTCAGCATATTGTATGACTGCTAACAGTGTCTCTGAATGCAGACTCAAGCGCTGGGAGTTGACTTTTCCTCCCATCTGTTTGTAAGGATGTGTGACAAGAGCCCAGTGGGCCTCTATTAAATGTCTGTTGTGCTTTTTAAAATGTCACTGGCTGAAATTGTAAGGCAAATTAATTTGAAGGTCGTTGGTAGGTTAACTTCAACATCATCTGGAATTGTGTGGATCTCACAAGTCATAGTTCATCGCAAAATCAAAAGATATTTTACATAAAGAACATAACAAATATTATCATTATGCAAAATATCTGATACAATTTAAACATATTCTTGACGGGATTTTTAAAATTCACCCAATTATCTAGCTCTCACTTTTAGTAATTTGTCAGATAAATAAGAATAACAGAGTTACACTAAATAACTTTATTTTGGGTACCTTGACTGTAATACCACTTGTAATTATCTGCTATTATCCAAAGACAACAGCTTTTTGTGTCATCTGTTCAAACATTAGCAGTCTGCTTTGGATAATAGCAAAGTTTTATGCAATGATGTCATACTTTTCAGTTTGAACATTCCACACAGATGACAGTAAGAGAGATAAGGCACAATTAGTGTGTACACAATACTTTAAATGCTGAACCTAGTCAGATTAGAATCTTAATCATATAAACCACCCCATTCAATCCGAATGAAATTTCATTCCGATCGAGCTCAATCAGATTGATAAAGTTGTTTATATGAAGGCTTTTCAGTCCGATTGAGCTGTCAGTCCGATTACAAACAGATTATTTGGTTGCATGTAAACGTAGCCACTGCTACCACTTCATGTCTTTACTCTGCATTTCTCTTCTAGGAATAGAGTAGGCCAAAAGGAGCGTTCATCCTGACAAAGCATTCAAAGTCATTCATTTCCAATAAGAGATTTGAGGCAACATGAACAACAAAGACCATTTGGGGATGCAACAAACTTTAGTTTGACTTTTGCAACTACACAGCAACTCAGTGTGGTGAAGAGTTCAGACAGCGTGTATGTACTAGCATACTAAATAATTTACTTTAAAATAGTATACTTTATTGCAAACTTAATGTTTTTAGACACTTAAACTTTAGAACGTCTTTTTTTTTAACCCACTATGGACTCTTTAGCACACATCACAAGCACATCCATATATGTAATTTCATAATTAGTTGTATTGTCTTTAAAATATGATAAATGTGTACTGCAGAATGGCTTTAAAGCATAAAAAACACTGGTTTAAAATTTCATTTTTTAGTAAATGTTCATGGCAGGCAGGCAGGCAGATAGATAGATAGATAGATAGATAGAAAGATAGACAGACAGACAGACAGACAGACAGACAGATAGATAGATAGTTGTCCTCGAACTAATACAGGCACATAGGTCGTTTGTCCAAATCCCTGAAATACGACCCATCAGAGCGTATACTACAATTGCGCCCCTATCGGCAACAGGACACTTCCATACTACAGCTTTGTACTCTTTTATCTGCGCCATAATTCGGGTTTTGTATAGCTGTTGATGGAGCATCGCGTTACATGACAATATTCAATCATGTGATCATGGGTTCGATCCCAGAGAACGCACATGCTCATAAAATGCACTGTAAATCACAATTTTGCATGGTTTATGTGAGGGTAGGTTTGGGGGCAGGGTTAGGTGTGGTCATTCGTATGAATTCATATGAATTAGCGACCTAGTAAAATATGTACAAATTGCCATGAGATCGGGTTGGACCATGTAAAAAATCCACAAATTGCATTTAAATAAACACGCATTTTGATTGGTAATGACAGTCATACGTCAGATGCAACACGACACGGTCATTATTTTTATCCCCGCTAGAGGGCACTAAATTTTAAAACATAAATATAGGTCGTAATAAGGTGACTGCACAAGCGACCCATATAGTTGTTGGAGGACAGTCTGATAGATAGATAGATAGATAGATAGATAGATAGATAGATAGATAGATAGATAGATAGATAGATAGATAGATAGATAGATAGATAGAGCATTTAGGAACAGCATCTACGAAGTGCAAGACCACGTTTAGTCACAGAGTGGGGTCACCAAGAGCTGAGGCAAATGGTGTGTAAAAGTTGCCAAGGTTTTGTTGATTCCATAGCTGAAGAGGCATCCACTGGCTTTAATATCAGTACAAAAACTGTGCAGTGGGTGCTTAATGGAATGGGATTCCATGGTCAAGCACCTGCTTACAAGCCTCACATCACCAAGTACAGTGCCAAGCTTCGGATGGACCAGTGCGGATGGCACCTCACCACTGGACTCTGGAGAAGTGGAGACCTGTTCTGTGGAGTGGTGAATCACCCTTCTCTGTTTAGCAATCTGATGGGCTAGGCCCCTTACTTCCAGAGAACGGAAACATTTTGTACAATGCTATGCTTCTTACTTTGTGGGAACAGTTTAGGGAAAGCCCTTTTCTATTCCAGCACAACTGTAGCCCTGTCAAAAAATCAAGGTCCATAAAGATAGTTGGATGAATTTGGTGTTAAAGAGCTTGACTGGCCTGCACAGAGCCCTGACCTCAACCCCATTAAACACCTTTGGGATGAACTTGAACGGAGATTGTGATCCAGGCCTTCTTGTCCAACATCAGTGCCTGATCTCGCAAATGCTTTACTGGATAAATAAGCAAAAATTCCCACAGAAACACTCCAAAATCTTGTGGAAAGCATTCAAAGAAGAGTGGAAGCTGTTATAGCTGCAAAAGGGGGACAAACTCCATATTAATGTCTATCTATATAGAATGCAATGTCATTTAAGTTCCTGCTGAAGTAATGGCCAGGTGTCCCAATACTTTTGTCCATACTGTGTAGATAGATCTTTATATGTTATTTCATAATTACCTATAATATACAGTACACACACACACACACACACATATACACTCACCTAAAGGATTATTAGGAACACCTGTTCAATTTCTCATTAATGCAATTATCTAATCAACCAATCACATGGCAGTTGCTTCAATGCATTTAGGGGTGTGGTCCTGGTCAAGACAATCTTCTGAACTCCAAACTGAATGTCAGAATGGGAAAGAAAGGTGATTTAAGCAATTTTGAGCGTGGCATGGTTGTTGGTGCCAGACGGGCCGGTCTGAGTATTTCACAATTGGCACGAAGGGGCACACTTTAGGCCCCTTCATGCCAATTGGGCATCATTTAAATGCCACGGCCTACCTGAGCATTGTTTCTGACCATGTCCATCCCTTTATGACCACCATGTACCCATCCTCTGATGGCTACTTTCAGCAGGATAATGCACCATGTCACAAAGCCCGAATCATTTCAAATTGGTTTCTTGAATATGACAATGAGTTCACTGTACTAAAATGGCCCCCACAGTCACCAGATCTCAACTCAATAGAGCATCTTTGGGATGGGGTGGAACGGGAGCTTCGTGCCCTGGATGTGCATCCCACAAATCTCCATCAACTGCAAGATGCTATCCTATCAATATGGGCCAACATTTCTAAAGAATGCTTTCAGCACCTTGTTGAATCAATGCCACGTAGAATTAAGGCAGTTCTGAAGGCGAAAGTGGGTCAAACACAGTATTAGTATGGTGTTCCTAATAATCCTTTAGGTGAGTGTGTGTGTATATATATATATATATATATATATATATATATATATATATAATTTTTTTTTTTTTTTTTTGCTGTCAATCAATTAAAAAAAATAAATGAATTAATAGCACATTTTTCTGAAATTCATCGCATCTAACATTAACCCTCTGGGGCCGACATGCCTTGGTCTGTGTGATCTTCATTTAGAAACGCGTCATTAAAATGAACTGTAACTCAGCAAATACTCAACAGAGACATGAGATATATATCTTTAGAAAGCTTGACACTCTCTTCCGAGCCGCTCTCTGAGAGATGGTAAACTTTAGCCGCATTCATCACAAAACTCGCTAATTAGAACATTATTAGGACATGTGATTTGCAAAGATTCATTAAAAAACCTTATACTCACTTCTTATGGAGGTGAAGCTGGATCACGAATGATTCGCGTGAACATAGATGCATTTATGTAGATCAGGGGTGCATTCCCTTCAAAAACAAACATAGGCTAATCCACTGTCTTCAGCGGCTCAGATGTCGGGAGTAAATGACGACTGCTATGTTCATTATTACATTCAACAACAGAATACCTCAATCGCTTAGGAGTCATTCTTGTCTACATCTGGTCTGGCAGTGAAACAATGGCGGACTGATGACAGCTTACTCAGGGCGGGTCTAAGGTAAGATGCCAGTCCAGTCTGTGCTGAAACGCCACTGTCAGTCAAACTATCATGGGAGGGGCCTGACTGTGTGATGTCACAAAGACAAGCATGTGAGATTGGCTCGCTTTGAGAAAGGAGAAATCATTTAACAAGATTAAAAAATAAATAAATAAATAAAAAACACTGGGTGGATCTTTATCATTTTAAGGTGGTGGTGTACACACACTGCCAACACACATTTTCAACTTCAAACAGCTTGTAAAAGTTCATGTCACATCCGCTGACCCCTTTAACATTAATTAGACTTAAAAAAAAAAACTTAAAACAATCTTCACATAAATCCATTATAATAAATGTCAGCAGAAATATACAGAAATTGAAATTATCAAACACTAAATTCTAAATTAAATACAGATGAACCCTTAAAGCTATCAAATTTATTTTTATCCTCTTTTTTTTTTGTCTTTGTCCCTTGATTAATAGACAGCACAGCAGCTCGTTATTAGGTTGTTTTGGCTGCTATTTCTTTAAAAGCTGCCGCTGCTGAATGTGACGCGGATCAGGCTAAAGCAGCGCACCAGCACCTTTGTGTGTGCAATTAAAAGCACGTGCTGCGAGCACAGTACCGTTTCCACACTCATTTGACTCGTGCATGGCACTGAAATGGAGCACCTGTCTGAAATGTCTCCCATTCTCAGTCGTTCTGCGACCGAGTAAATGCACTTTTTATCAAGAGAAAAAGTGACAAAAGCAGCAGTTGTGAGTAGGGTGGCCAACCCTAGCCCGCTAATTAACGTGCTAATTTTGACACCACTTTTATATATATATATATATATATATATATATATATATATATATATATATATATATGTGTGTGTGTGTGTGTGTGTGTGTGTGTGTGTGTGTGTGTGTGTGTGTGTGTGTGTTTGTGTGTGTGTACTGGTAAACATGGTTTATGAGGACACTTCATGTGTCCCCATAAAACAAAAGGCTTAAAAAACACACAAAAGGTGTTTTATGAAATTCAAAAATTGCCAGTAGTTTCTATAAGGGGTAGGTTTACGTGTAGGGTTGGTGTAAGGAGATAGAAAATACAGTTTGTACAGTATAAAAACCATTAGGCCTATGGAGAGTCTGGTAAACCACAAATGCAAGTGTGTGTGTGTGTGTGTGTGTGTGTGTGTGTGTGTGTGTGTGTGTGTGTGTGTGTGTGTGTTTGTGACGCATCAGGACACAACTTTGTATAATGACATGGGTATGACACAGGTATTACAAGGAGAGGGTGACTTATGAGGACATAACCCATATCCCCATTTTTCAAAATGCTTATAAACCATACAGAATGTTTTTTTTTTTTTTGAGAAAGTAAAAATGCACAAAGTTTCCTGTAAGGGATAGGGTTAGGTGTAGGGTTGGTGCAGGGCAATAGCACATACAGTTTGTAAAGTATAAAAACCATTACGCCTATGGGATGTCCCCACAATCCACAAAAACAAACGTGTGTGTGTGTGTGTGTGTGTGTTTGTGTGTGAAACTTACATCATTAATCAAGCCTTTTTTTTATATGTTGCACCTGTTTGGATAATGGAAAAGCATTATTTTAAAAGCGCAAGAGCTAGTGGCAATATGAATGTAGTTTTTGAGATGCCAGTAAAGCATACTAAAACTCAAAATAAAAAACTGCAAAGGAATGCAAAGGAAATCGAGGCATGTGTGGTCAAATAGGGACAGAAAAAAACTGAAGTATGAAAGTAGAGAGAGGCTGAAGAAGAGAAAAAGTGAGATAAGGCAGGGTAAGCCGGAGGGGGAGAAGAGAGAAATTTTGTGGAGAGCATCTGGGAGTTTATCATCTCACAGTCTCACGCCTGGAGCAGGGCTGTGGTCCCACAGGTTATGTACAGCCCTTAACTGTAGACAGAAGTTAGCACAGAGGTTTGGTCCTCTGCCAAATGTGTGCCTGGACTGAAATGAGGTGTGTAGAATGAGGAGCCAGTCCTCTGGGCAAACACAATCTTGTGTCTGGTGTCTCTTATTTATTGACTTGAGCAAACCATGAGTGAAATCAAAGTTACAAATTCACTTTACTAGAAGCAATGGAAACAATTCTCAATCTCCCGTTCAAAGCTCAATTACACAGAGAAATAACAGAAGCTGTAATACACTGGATATGTGTGAAAAAGAAGAATATGCTTAAGTGCAAACTGATGGCAATGTTTTAATATACTTAGCTGCATGTTCAGTAATATTAGATGAAATCTATTATTGTGTGAATTTATAATAAAAAAGCTATAAGCTAAACTTTAGAGTGCTAATTTGACCCAATTAAATAGCACTTAAGGACAACTTCATACATATCTGTAATTACTCTAGTTGTAACATTGAATAACACACTTGATAAGTGTACGTACAGCACATCCTTAAAGCATGACAAAAGAATACAAAAAAATATATATATCAAAATATACTTTAAAGTAAAAGATTAATTTGATGTTATGGGCAATTTTAAAAGTATAGTTTATATTATATTATATGCAAATATCTGATATGTAGAGAGACAGGTATTGCTGTTTAAAATTGTTCTATATTCTTCTGAAATGTAAAGTGTTATGTTTAGCTGGTTTAAAATACAAAATATAGTATTGATGTTGTTCTAAATCAGTCTATGATGTTAGGGAACTAGATGTTGGCTCCGTTTCACAGCTTAGTGAGCAGCAGCATTTAAAGCATCATAGCAGCACTTCTGATGCAAAGGCTGTTCCACAACATGGGCACAGTAATTATTTATTCTGGCTAAATAATGAGCATGGCATGTGTTCTTACAGAAGAAGGCAATCCCAGAATGCACTGCGTTGAATCAAGTTCAAAGAAAACTAATGGATATAATGTTCCAAAAGTGAAAGAAATGTTGATATTCATAAATATACTTTTAAATTGTTTTGTTAATTAAAATTCAACTTCTCAAAAAATATATGTATTTGTTTTATATAATTATGTATGTTTATTAGAGCATCATAGTAATGTGTGAATGCAAAACTCAATTTCAGTAGCCATCATTAATGTACAAAGTTCTATTCTTAATACTGTAATGATAAACAAAAGTGGCAGTGTTAATTTACTGAATTACATTTTTGATGATTTACTGCAACTTAACAATAAAACATTATGCCGGTTATTATTATTATTATTATTATTATTATTATTATTATTATTATTATTATTATTATAAACTACAGAAGTTTCGCAGTAATTGCAAGTTAAATACACATTACATGAATGGGATTTTTTTTTACCTCTCTTTCTCTCTCTCTCTCTCTCTCTCTCTCTCTCTCTCTCTCTTTCTCTCTCTCTCTCTCTGTCTCTCTCTCACACACACACACACACACACACACACACACACACTGTTGTTTAGCTCAAGCATACTATATCATTCTACATTACTTTGAAAAGCCTCCAGTCTACAAGGATTTTGTCTCCGTAGATGTCAAATCTTAAATCTTTGCTTGTGTTTTAAGCTGTATTGATTCCTCACTTGTTTTGGTACCTCTCCTCTGTGCTTCACATCCCTCTCAGATCCAGAACCGGTGACAGGAAACATGGAGTCCGCCATGGCAGTGGAGCTCAACCCCTGGGTGGAGTATGAGTTTCGGGTGGTGGCCACGAACGGCATAGGCACAGGCGACCCAAGCACCCCCTCCAGAGCGGTCCGCACTAAGGAAGCAGGTATCTGTCATTGGTTCATTCACCCACGAATGTCACCGAGCTAAATGTCTTCCAATAGAATAGAAATCTAAATAAACAAACAGTCTTCTCTCAAGCCTCATTTATCCTCCACTCGGGGGATTGTTTAGCTGCATGTTGTGACACATTTTTACGACTGCTGTCACCCATCTGAACATCCAGGGTGACCCTGGTTCTATTTTAATTGGAGGAGAAGTGGAAAATAAGCCGCTTACATGAATTTAAACAAGTTTTGGTGTTTGAGCTGAAGCAGAAAGGCACTTGTGCCCTCAGGCAAAGAGGCTGCAGAATTCTCTATTTATGGAGAACAAAACCCTCGCTTTGGTTCAAAAACATTCAGCAGGCCTGCCTGATTGCGCAGCAAGAAAATGTCCCAAAATACGAATATGATGACAGCTACTTTTTTATCATTATTTAAAGCCGATTTAATTATTGCAGTCTGTGATCATATGCCACCATTCATTTGTTATTTTTAGCCGTGGAGCCCAAAACTAAATCTTTTGAAGAACCTTCACAGAGTACTTTTCCACACAGTAATAATTCCGCAGCTGTTGAGCATCAAAATTGACAAAACAACTAAAAGCACAATAAAAGTGGGCAAATAATGCAAAGTCTAGAGTTAGTAGAGACATATCCCAACAGACTAAAAGGCTGTAATTAAAGCAAAAGGTAGTTCAACAAAATACTTACACAAGGGGGTGATCCTTTTTCCAATTTAGCAAATCTGTTTATTTATTTATATATATTTTTTCTGACATGTTGGTGTTATATCTTTCCCTTGGATGTAATACAGCTAGATAAAACAAATAAATAAATATATATATATATATATATATATATATATATATATATATATATATATATATATATATATATATATATATTCTATACCCACTGTACTTTGAAGACTATGACAGTCAACTACATGATTTCACAAATTTGGAAATTGTTATGCTTTTTTAAGTAGTGGCGGAAGCACACTGCTTTAAATGAAAGGAACGGCATGTGGCACAATGACCGTTTAATTAAAATCAAAACTGTAGTTTTTGCTGTAGTTTTAACATTATTACGAAGACATAAAAGATCACGATCTATACGATTCACTTGAAAAGTAGGTTGTTAACATCTTCAAGATCAATTATGATATAAAATTGTCAGATCGCCCACCCCTAATCTATTCTATCATCCATTTAGATTCAGAAAAGTTCCTAATGTTTGCATCTCAACTTGTCATACCATGTTTGACATCACTGATGCCATAACACCATTTTTTTAAATGTCGCTGTATGAAAAAGGTCAATAATATCTCATTTCAACCCAGTTTCGTTGGAAAAACGTGAATGTGGTGAAATTACTGCAAAATATTGCATTACCTCTTGCAAGTTTCACTACACTTTCAAAGTTAAATGTCCAGTGAGTGGTGATATTCAGTTTTAACCAAAACAGATGAACGTGAACCTGGGAACATTTTATTACACTGGGTATTGTTGAGTATTGTGGCAGTTCAGAAATTAAATGTCTGGTGATCGGTGCCTGAAAGTAAAACCACTTGTTTGTTTGGTTTAAAAAAAAAAACTTGCCACTTACGCTAAATTCAACCTAAAATCTACTTGGCAGTGTTAACAAGCATTGCCCTCTTTTATCAAGACTTGTGTTTCACTGGACTCATACTCAAGTGTTCTGTATCACAAGTGCAATGCTATACCAGGTGAGCTACAGAGCAAGTTTACTACATCAGAAAAGCCATACATATGGAGCTAAAGTATTGCCTTCCAGTAGCTTAAACAGTAGAACATGCCGCTAGCAGTGCCAATATAGTAAGAACTGATAAAACATATACCTTGTATGCAACCACCTTAGTTAAAAGTGTATGTCAAATACATAAATATAATTTAAATCTAAAGTATTGTGCAAGGAACTGCATGAAAATTATTGTAATTTGTTTGAAAATAAATAGAAGTTAGGTAGAATAAATTTAAAAAAATGTAGGTAGAAGCATGTTTTTTTTTTTTTTCAATAAGCCTTTGTTATCTAATTTATTATCCCACAAAACAATGCCTTTGTAATTATGTATTTGTTTACATCAGTAAAAGAGTAAATAAGTGATAAAAAATATACTGCTATACTGTTGCAATACTGTTGCAATATATTGCTATACTGTTTCTCGACACAGTGATTCATGGCTGTGGTTTTGAGACTTACACCTATAGAGTGAATTTTCTTCCTCTGTTTTGACAGCCAAGCATTAATTAATCATTAGTCATCATTAGCAAGCAATGCACCACTCACATTTTTGCATAGAGATTTTAGCTAATAGAAACTTTAAACTAATAATATAATGCACTATTACATTGCCATATTTCTGTGTCTGCAGTTCCGTCAGTAGCCCCTGCCAACGTGAGAGGGGGGAACGGCCGCAGACATGAGCTGGTCATATCCTGGGAGGTAGGTTTGCACTCAGCATGCACAATGGACTCCCTACTGTGAACTCTTGCTATGCTAATGAATATGGCATAAAAGACTTGCAGTTCCTGGCCAAATAGATTCATGCAGCTAATTGACTTGAGCGTTCGTAATTGTATCCCATTTTAATTGCCACCATTGCAATTTGCCTATTGAAGGATTGCTACACTTATAGTCCCAAACCCTATAAGAACAGATGAATGACTATATTCTAAATGAAATCTTGTGCTTTGTGTAAATGCTGTTGGAAGCAAAAAGGACTGAGAAGTGATGCCGTTTTATTCCAAATCTGCTAGACATTTGTAATACTCTGCAAGCCTTACTTTATTCTAATTATTAACATGACACAGGCTTAATAGGAAAATTGACTATTTGTAAATGCTAACAAGTCATTCATATATATATTCATTCATCTTTTTATGTAAGGTTGTGTTGGTTTGTAGACTGAGGACATGTCACACAAAATACTTTCCATTAATTAAAGAGCCCCAAAAATCTAAATTGGAGTTTTGTGTCTGTTAGCTTTGAGGCCATCTAGCCCATCTGCTAAAGATTGACGTGTGAATTTGGCAATGTATTATTTAAAAACACCCTGTATCCAAAAATGCCTTCTTCCCTACTATATAGCAGGTGAAATTCATACATAGTATTTGGGGAAAAGTAGGCAAAAAGTACTCGGATGACCTACTATGGAAGTAGTGAAGCAGCGCAACTGATGCTGTAAGTCTCATGGCAATAATGACAACATGAAGGATATAGTGTCTGGATTCCTTTCATACTACATACGTTCATATTATATAGTGCATATTTTTTTTCTTAAACAGTCATGAAGGTCTTCATCAAATGCATATTGAATGTGCACATGTAGTGTTCTTAAATCTGTTTAAAATAACTGTTGCAGATAGTATATTATTGAAATAAATCACCGCTTAAATTGATAATTTTATTGATAAACCCAAAGATGAAAATCCTATCATCATTTACTTACCCTCAAGTTACCCTCAACCTATATGAACTTCTTTCTGCTGTTGAACGCAAAGGAAGATATTTTGAAGAATGTGCATAACAGTTGCTGGTAGCCTTTGACCTCCAAAGAGTTTTTTTTTTTTTTTTTTCATCTATGGATGTCAATGGCTACCAGGAACAGTTTGAATACCAGTATTCTTCCAAATATCTTATTTTGCATTCTTAAGTTCTTAAACTTATGAATGAGTTTTATTTACATAGTGCTCTTTTTAAAGGTTTGCTAAAATACTACTTGCTAGTCCTTTGTGAAAAAGAAGTATAAAGTAGCATTGTTGCCTTATCTCGCAAAATGAAAAATACACATTCATGTGCTGTGCCAGGTTTGATGTCACTGACACAAAAACACAACTGGTTATCAAATACGTTGTAATCTAATATGACAGTCATTTTCCAATATGTGGAATGGAGAATGAAATGTGAGAGCTGCAGCATATCGATTGGCTTCAGAAGACATATAGTGCACAAGTCATAAACTGTTGAATATAATGAATATACTGTAATACCTTATTCCTTTTTTAACTTTTGACAGTCATGGTCACTGCCATATATTATTAAAAAATGGAAATGGTCAAACAAAAGATGGAAAATAATCATTAGGCTAACCTTGAATTTTCAGAGCTCTTGGGTGGTTATTTTTTTATTTTATGTTTTTTTTTAAAACTGTTTGTTATAAGAAATTATACGATGCTGCAGTAACATCCAGTCAATTAATTTTTTTTTTTTCTTCTTTTTTTGACTGTGTGAATAGGATTCTAGTATGCTAATGGACATATCACCTTTGGTTCTGTGCACTGCTGTGAGGAGAGTTATTGTACACATAAACACGTTTTAAAAAAACACAAGAAAAAAGATTTCCAAATGAAGCCAATTAAAGGTGTTATTAACTGGGGAATTGAGGAACAGATGTATGCTGAAGTGATGATATTCTTGCAGTTATTAAATACTCGGGCCCCAACTGTCACCAGGCAAATAACTTTCATTTTAGCAGAACTATACCTTAGTGAGAAATTAAATATGATGAGTCTCATTCCAGATGCAATGGAATATTTTTACCATGATGACTTCCTGAGTTTATAACCCCTCGAGGAGGTTATCACTGTAACTACAGAATAATCAGAGTTTTAATTTTGCTTTCACAATGACAGTTCAATTATAAACCCTCAACGTGTTCACAACATGCAGAATGTGTCTAAACACTAAAAAGGTTTTTAGATGTTGCTTAGAGCTTTAAACAAATTGTGAGTTTTATGTTTCCTGTTTTAAACACACTGGAGATTCCTCAAGAGTTAATTCTTCACTGTTGTATCACTTTAAGGGACAAACTAGCAGGTATCCTGACAGGAGCTTCAGGTGCTATTTTAAGACACATAGGACATCATATTAAATTACATATCATTTAGCAGACGCTTTTAAATTAAAATGATTTGCAACGCATTAATTGGACTGTCCCCCCAGAGCCTGACTGCTTTACTCAAGGACATAATGGTGACTGAGCAGCTTTATGATTTTAATAATACTTCAGTCACCAAGTCTCCCATACCTGGAATGTAACTTTTTCTAGCACAGACCCTTTACATATTTAAAATATAAATATGTAACCATATAGTCCCACCATATTTAAAACTTTCATTAGTGGTTTCGAATTTTAACCAAAGCACTAAGAGCTGTTGACAAGGTGTGTTATTATTTTACTCAAGGTCCAACATTAAACTCACCAAGCACCAATGCAAGTAAAAATCTGCATTGGCGACTATATGAAACAATGTTACTCACTAGGGTTAGGGTTAGGTTTAGGCTGGCAACATTTTTAATGAATTCTAACAAAACATGGTTGTGAGAACATGATATGGCTTAGTTCTGTTATCAAATCACAAAGGCTGCAGTGTAGTGATATACGGTATGTTGTTTTAAAATCAAGCAGCTTATTATCCACTATTTTCAATGTCTCAAAACAGCTCGGTTTGCTGTAAATGTTGCCCCATGTGAACTGGATCCCTGCAGATGCTGTGAGTTTGCATCGGTTATAACATGCACTTTATTTTTTAATTGTAATAACCCTAACCCTAACGTGCCAACCATCTTGTCAAATTTGTAATGACAAGCATTCATAAATCTGTTGTCAACAAACAAGAAACTGTAAGGTCTCACTGCATTTTTCTGTCAAAATAAAAGCTCTATGCTTTAATGTTTGAATTAGAAAGGAATACAGCCATAAAAAGGAGTATTGTCATTTTACTGTTGTTATGTAATCATTATAAATATATTTTACAATACAATAGTATAATTACTGTGGCAATTTATTTCTTTATTGATTTGTTTAATTTTAAATTTATTATTAGACAACATTAATGATAGAGATAGAGACAGAGTATTCCAAAAAACAGCTATGTTAGGGTAAACATTTCAAATGAAAGTAAAAAGTGAAAGTCGTGACATTTGTCAAGTATGGTGACCCATACTCGAAATTGGTGCTCTGCATTTAACCCATCCAAGTGCACACACACAGCAGTGAGAAGTGAACACACCATGAACACACACCCGGAGCAGTGGGCAGCTATATATCCAGCGCCCGGGGAGCAACTGGGGGTTCAGTGCCTTGCTCAAGGGCACTTCAGCCATGGGTATTGAGGGTGGAAGAGAGCGCTGTTCATTCACTCCCTCCCACCTACAACTCCTGCCAGCACCGAGACTTGAACCTGCGACCTTCTGGTTACAAGTCCAAATCTCTAACCATTTGGCCACAGCTGCCCCCTTGCTGTGAGCAGAGCCCCCAAAAATACAGATCACTCGCAAAAGTTCCCCTCCACGGAAATCTTTAGTAAAAGGCGAAAGATTTATGCGACAATGAAGAGAAACTCGACCTGGACCTTAATACTACAACAAATACAACTAGAAATCAACAAGAACATTGTTTTATATTCAAATCATATTGCCAAGCAATGTAATGTACCTTTAGCTTCTAAAAAGGAAGACATGGATACAAATGAATCATTAATCATTTATTTGACCTGTAAAACATTTATTTTTGATTCCTCGTGCAAACAAACCTGGATTCAATTGAATCATACTTCTCAATGCCATATGCAGGATTGATTATTGTCTCAGATTACTCTGCCACAGCACATAAAAAAATGTGATGATCTGTATTTTATAACCAAACTGACCAAAAGTCACCATTGACTACTTGGAGAACAGAAAATGCTTGACTTTGATAATTCATGCAGGATTCAGGTCACATCTATGCTAAATAGGAAATTCGAGAGACACCTGTTAGTGAACACAACTGTCAATCCCAGAAAACAGATTGTGTGAACGTAGCCTCCCCAACATGTTAATGTCCTCTTCTCTGGCACAATCCCATATAGCTCTATTTTAGCCCCACCCTGTTTGTCTGTGTCCTGATTAACCACTTTAGAACCACTGAATTGGCTATGCATCTCCAATCAATACTGGCGGATATGGGAAGATGGTGTGCTGCTTTGGCATTCAGTGCATGTGAACTGGCTGCTGTGTTGCCTCTCCAATCATCTATGGGCGGTTGTGGAAGACCAGGGTGGCTGGGCAGAGAACTGCTTATTAAACAGGATGAATGACTAAACAGCTCGGCCCGTCTGCTTATTAGTGTCTGCAGAGAGAGAAAAAGTATTATGGGCACCAGGAGCAATGGACTGGACCATTACAGTTGCCCTAATTCCTATTCAATGCCTGTCACAGCCCGCCATGCATGCCGATATCAGACCGCCAGCAGACTCCATTTGCACTGTGGGTGCCACTCCTTTGCCCAACAGTCTTTTTAGATGCCTGTTCCACTTCATTTTGTAGCAGAACTGATTTTTTTCATTTTTAAAATGCCCATTTATTGGTCACCCCATGCAGAAAGGCTCAGCCAGCACCAATATTATTGGTTCAGGGGTTGTTAATTCAATTGCTAGAAACACTAGAGTGAGTTAATTACACTGCCATAGCCCTAAAAGTGTGTGCTAAAGTATTTAGTGTGAAGGTACAGCCTATTCTCTTCCATCATCTGTCTGCATTTTATTTTGGGTGCTGCTGCCAAGGGACGTGATAATTTCAGAAGCGGGTGGAAATCAGTCAAAATTTGGCATGACGGACAGATTCGCTGCCAAAAAGAGAGGAGAGTACAGGTGTTTGTCAATTATTAAAATTGCCCAAGATTTAAATCCGCCGGCTTACATTATAATTAAATTTCTATCTCCCTTAATAGATTGCATTACATTCTATTAAATTCCTTGCAGGTGTCGCAGACAGACTCTGATATCTCCCCACTCAGAATAACATCAAGCAAGAAGTCTTTTGAAAAAAAAAAAAATGCTAACCACATTGATCTAGAAATAAAAGATGTCAGGAGAAATGCTTTGTAATTGCATGATAGTATTGGCAACTGTGTGTAAGTGAAATCTTAAAGAATTTATATGTGTTCATTTAAAATGGCGCAAAAAAAAATAAATTGTTGCAATATCTTTTTTTGTGTGTCTTACGGTACTAGCTAAAGTATCACAACATCAAACAGGGACCCCCTCCAGGCATGGGCAGGGGTTGGCTGTGCCCACCCAAATGACTGTGTTGCCCACCCAATCAAAATTTGATAAAAATTACATAATATTTTTTTTTTTGTTTTTTTTTTTTGCATAGATTAAAACTAATCTGAAGCCGACTGTGTTTTAAGAAGTTTAAGCTATAGCTTGAGACTGCCCAAACAATCATAAAATAACCCCAGAAAAGTGCAACCTGTTTCTTTTATTAGCTGAATGTAAGGCATGCTGGATTCACGTGGAGGCTTCAGTCTGTTGCAGAAAAGCAGAGGCTGACAACGAGTTAAAACAGGCAGAAATATTTGTGCGCTATAACGGCGAGTTTGCACGCAATGAGGAGTTTAATACACATATGTGTATTATTGCCTACCACTGAAATTACCTGAGCAGTTTTAATGTTCTAAAAAAAAATAAAAAAAAAACATCCAATAATGTGTGTTTATTGCATGGAAGGGGCACGAGCATATAAGCGTTTAAAATGACTAGGCTATCCAGTTGAAAGCTTACCCGTTTTGGCTTGCTGTTAATGATGAATGTAAGAATCACTTACAGTACTATAGCAACAGTCGACTGGGCTGTATTATCCAGTGATGCAAACTATTCGACTGTCTTTATTTTCTTTTCTTTTTTCTTTCTTTTCTTTTTTTTTTTTGTCAAATTCCACTGTTTTGAATTAAAAATTGGGCTGTCGTAACTTTTGATCAGTTTAAAGCATCCTTGCTAAATAAAAGTATAAATTTCTATCATTTCCCCCCAAAAAATACAAATAATATATATATTGACTCCAAGCTTTTGAATAGTATATGTATAATGTTACAAAAGCTTTTTATTTCAGATAAATGCTGATCTTTGGATCTTTCTATTCGATCTTTCTTACTGTTCAAAAATTTTTGACTGGTAGTGTATCTAAAGTATATAACATATGTATCACACTCATATCGCACCTTGTTTTGGATAAGAGTAAAACGTCTTTTTTAATTTAAATCTAGCTTTATTCGCATTGGCCCATGAAAACCTCTATGACATAAACACTTGGCCAAAAAATTGCAGGGGACGAATTTGTTTTATTAAAAAAGTGTTTACGTATTCTACACTCATGGCGCACGCACACATTAGAGGCCAGTCTCATGCCAGTCTTACGCCAAATAAAAACAAAAACTTGGAATTTTTGCGTGCATGTGATACGAAATTTGTTGGCGTTCATATGATACGCAGGTTTCGCGTGCATATGATATGTATCTACCCCACAACCCTAAACCTACCCATCACGTAGCATATGCATGTCAAAGTCCATTTTTGCGTATCAATACCACAAATTTTCGTTTTTATTTGGCGTACTATTTATACACACTTTCATGAGATCGGGTTACCTCCTCCTGCCTGGCTCTTTGGCCCTCATCACTCACGGCTGAGCAAGCCTGTGATTGGATGTTTACACTGTCAATACAGGAGACAAACCAATGGGCCACTGGTTGCTCGCTGTCTCTGCTTGATGATCCTCCACAAAAAAAAAACAAAAAAAACAACAACAACATTCTGTCTGCCCCTTAGGTGCGTCGGCCCACCGGGAAAATGCCCGATTACCAATCCAGATATGTACCACCATTACACCACAGATTAATTGATATTTGACTTGTTATTCACAAAATGTCATCACCTGCACAGTTTATTTACTCGAGGGCCTGAACCAAGCCCTTTTAAATGACACTGATATGGTTCACAGAACAATGGCGAGCTCTCGTTGTATCCTTGGATGTGTTGGATTAGCACATCTTTAATTGATGTGTTCAGGCTCACAATCAAAGTGCTTGACATTTACAAGTCATCTGTTTTATTACAACTGAAAGTCTCCCCGATTCATTTGGGACACTCTGACATTTTGATGTAATTCTGTGCCATTTAGTGTTGCTTCTTTCTCTGAACCGACATAACAAAGAATGTCATTTAACTGGAAAAATATGGAGATTGAAATTATTTATTGGATACATGTTTAAAGCTTCTCTGTCCTTTTGAAGCTGTATGGTGGGGAAAAAAAAAAAGTTGCTTTGTGGATCAGCCAAATATTGGGCAGGCTGTAAAATTAACCTGTGTTGTAAACCGCCACATAAAAGGCACTGAGTATTTATAAAGTTTCTTTTAAAGGGAAGTAATTTAATAATATAATTAACTAAAATTAGCTACTTAAAATAATTAGCTTAAACTTAGCTTCAGTGCTGTTCAGTATGAAATGGATAGGATGTTGGAATAAATAAGAAAGAAAGAAAGAAAGAAAGAAAGATGTCCAGTTAGCTTTAATACACACAATGGTTTATGAAACACAAGCAGAACAAATGTCTGTGTGAATAATCTATAGAATCAATCTTGAAAAATTAATTAGTGGATTATTATTTAGATAAAGGTAAAATGCCCCTGAAAATTACCTCTAGTGGGCAAATATCGTCCCTTAAAGTTCATCAGGTCAACATCAAATGGCATTTGCAACCCATGTAACATTTTAGAGTGAAACACATTCTTAAAAATATAGTGTAACTGGTTCCTTAGGTTTGTAAAATGATCTTCATGCTAATAAAAAAATGGTTCTTTATGAAATACGTACCTAAAGTTTTTTTTTTTTTTTTTTTTTTGGTTCTATGGAATTACTGTGAAACCCCCCCTTCTGGGACCTTTATTTTTAAGGGTGCAGGATATTCAGTCTAGAAGGGAAAAAAATGGAATGAATGAATACAAATTAGAACGTGCCAAGATTTAATCCATCAGTATTGTAAAAAGTTTATCATTACATACAAGAATGGTGTCAATGGTTAAAGAGGGGGAAGGATTGATAAATTAAGAAATTCATGACAAAAAAGAAAGGGTTGGTTACACTTTATTTTAAGGTGTCCTTGTTACAGTGTAATTATACATTTAAGTACTGAGTAATATTAATTAAATAAATGTACTTACTATATGGTTATGGTTAGGATTAGGGTTTGGCTTAGGGTTATTTTTACGTAATTATGCATAATTTATTGTTATTATCATAGTAAGTACATGTAACGTGTAACAAGGACACCTTAAAATAAAGTGTTACCAAAGGATCTGTTGTAAGTAGGCTCAATTCTGATTTCCTGTTTGACTTAAATATTAGTAATAAAATGAACGCTGGCTCTGATATTTTGAAAGCACTAATTATTATTAGTATCAGAGCTAAAAGTTCAGATATCAGTGTCTTTGTTCCAGCACTCCTGTGTTGACTCTTTAACATGATATGCTTTTAACATTCAGTTTCCACACAGTTAATTGGGTACACGATTGAATTTTAAACTTTAATTTAGTTGAAGTTCACTCATTTTTAACTAGCACCAGCTATGATAACCAGAAAATAGCCTTTTTTATTTATTTACTACATTACACAGGATTGTGCTGGAGTCAAATAATTGGCCAGACTACATCTTGAAGGCTGATAATGCTCAAGCAAAATTCTTCATAAATAACCTACTGCATGACCATTTACCCTTCCCTCATTTCTCCGAGCTCAGCTGGCTGTGTGTTATTAGAATCCTTTTCCAATTTCCAATACCATTGCAATTAATTTTTTAATTTTTTTTTCTGAAGCAAACTCAAAAAAAAAAAAAAAGATATTTTGAGCAATGATTTAAGAATTTGTGTAAACAGTGTGACTTTTAATCATTATCATCCTGGAAATGAATCCAGAGCTCATAAGAATGTTCTTTTTTTTTATCCTCAGCCCATTTCTGAAGAGTTCCAAAATGGAGAAGGTTTCGGCTACATCGTGGCATTCCGAGCCAATGGCACACGTGGGTGGAAAGAGAAAATGGTGACCTCTGCAGATTCCACCACCTATAAATACAGAGACGAGACCTTCCCCCCTCTCACCCCGTTTGAGGTGAGGGTGGGGGTGTATAACAACAAAGGAGACGGGCCCTTCAGCGAGGTGGTTACTGTGTTCTCTGCAGAGGGAGGTGAGGGTCAGATGTGTTCTTGCTCTGATTGATGGGATTTATTGCTGCCTTCTATAACTTCAATAACGTGCGGCTCAACAGTATAGACAGAGTTTTTTGAACTTTAAAGTACATCACCCAACAGCTAATCCAGGGCTGTGGATGGATGTACTGTAAAATATTGTGTCCATATTTTGAGATGCAGGTACTACAGTATGTGTGTGTGTGTATATATATATATATATATATATATATATATATATATATATATATTTTACGATTACATATTAGGGAAATAAAAAGATATACTTAAGTGAACTGAATGTAATGTTTTCGGACACTTGATTACATATTATTTAAAGTTAACAGAAAATGTATTATAGTTTAAATTTTACTTTAAATGTGTCACGTTTTGCTGGAGCAAGGGAACCGGAGGAACTAGGATACATGGAGTACACCAAAAATTAATTTTTTAAAGACATCAAAGGAACCAGGAGAACACATATAGCAGGAGAGGTTAACATCAACAAGTAGATATGACAAAACCAAACTGAACAGACTGGGGCTTATAAACACAGGGCAATCAGGGGAACACAGGTGCATGGGATCATAAAGTAATCAAACTAAACAAGAACAAACAAGAAAAACAGGACCTAAGACAGAGGTAAAACATGACAGACAGTCCAGAATCCTGACATTATGCCCCCTCCCGGAAGGCATGTCCTTGCACTGTACAACAACAGAGGGGGGGCACGGGTGGGAACTTGGGATGAGGCTTAGGAGGAGGACGGACACCCAGGAGGGGGCCAGCAGACAGAGTCCAGGGAGGTGACGATGGAGGGAGGAGCCAGGGAGAAAACAGAAAGGACTTGGAGCAGGAGAAGTCAAGCAGGACCCAGGACACAGCCATAACAGCGGCCCATGGTGGAGCCAACGGTGGGAGGAGCCATGAATGAGGAATGGCTGGCGACTCCAGGGGGCCGACCAACGGCAGCTGGAGAGGTTGGCAAGCACCAGGAACAGTCTGGTGTGGCCCTCCAACGATCTCTCCTCCTGCTCCAGCAGGAGGAGGAGGTGTTCAGGACGAAGGAGGGGATCCATGGACACAACAGAAACAAAACACTGAGGAATAGACAGAAACAAAAATGGAGGGAACACACAGAGGTAACTGTTTTGGTCGGGTCTTCTGTCACGCTTCGCTGGAGCAAGGGAACGGGAGGAAAGAGGAGACGTGGAGTACATCAACAAGTTAGATGACATCAAAGGAATCAGGAGAACACACGTAGCAGGAGAGGTTGACATCAATAAGTATAACCGACAAAACCAAACTGAACAGACTGGGGCTTATAAACACAGGGCAACCAGGGGAACACAGGTGCATGGGATCATAAAGTAATCAAACTAAACAAGAACAGGAAACATGGCCAAAAAAGGAAAAAAGGAACTAAGACAGAGGTAAAACACGACAGACAGTCCAGAATCCTGACAAGAATGCAGTTAGTTGAACTTTAGAATGCTTTTTCGGTTTACATACATAGGAATTAAGTTAATTTTATAGGTAATTTCACAGTGTTTTATAGTTAACCAAAAATATAGAAAATGTATTAGCTTAAATTTATATTAATTGCAAGTTTTTTGGCCCACATAAGTAGCAATTAAGTACGTTGTTTTATAATATTGTTTAATTGTTTTTTTTTTTAATACTAAATAATAAATACTTTGTATTTCTTGTGAAACTTGTATGTCATGTATTTAAATATATTTGTAATTAGACATTTGTAATGAAGTTGCAATTTAGTACATATAAAATATATTCTTTTTAAAGGTATTATCAAATAACACACTTACAGTTAAAGTTATAATCCAGTATTTTACATGTGCTTTAGTATGTTAGACAAAACAGCAAAAAGTGTACATTAAAGCATGCCAAAAGATTAAGAAAAACAACGATTTAAAATGTACTTTGTAATAATGTCAAATTAAAAGTTTTATTTTAGCATGCACTTAAAAAGTGTTTAGAAACATTTGAATAAAAGTGGACTCTCTTTAACTACACTTAAGTGGCCTTCGTTTAATTATTATTATTATTATTATTATTATTATTCCTTTTTTGAGTGAGTTGAACTTGATAACCGAATGAGTCACATTTGTGAACTAGATCAACTGATTTCACGGAAAAGATCTGATTCAAAATATCAGTTCCAATTAGACAAGGAGAACTAGATGGAATTCAGTGAATAATGGCCTAAAATTCAGCAATCATATGACTTAGAATATGGTGCATTAGGCATATAGACTGCTTTTATTGTATTCTTTTTGAAGCACAACTCATCAGAATTTCTAATTTGCACTTGATGTGCAAATGATGACATCATTTTAATTTTTGGTGTGAACTATCCCTTTAAATTGCTTGATCTCAGTTTTGTGTGTTTTATGAAAATGCCTGTGAGAACTTTTCTGCCCACACAGAAATTATCAAGAGGACCAAACAGATTCAGTGTGTGATCACACTGTGTCAGGCTGATTTAATGGTAACCGTGCGAGTGACGTTTGCTGTGACTGCTGTTAATATGATGGATATTCTGTGTCTCTGTCACCTCTCTGTCATCTCACAGCGGGATTCTCCCTCACGATCACAGGGCTTCACAACTTACCATTTACATTCGCTTAGACTCTTCGCTCTGACTATTAACACATAAGAGATACTGATGAAATGTATCCCAAACAGTTTGTCAAGCAGGCGTATAAAGTGTATGATTTGTGATGTGTTTTAGGTGTTATTTGTTATGAAATCTGAAGTATTCTGCTTTTAAATGCAGAACCCAGGGAGCCTCCTTCAGAAGTGCAGGCATTTGCCATCTCCTCCTCCGAAATTAAAGTGATTTGGAAGCCACCCAATCCTGGCCCTGGAAGACCCCAAGCATATGAGGTAAGAGAGGGAGAAATGAATGAATAGATGGTTTGGTGCCTACCTAGACAGCATAATGTATGGTGGAAATGTAAGAAAAATATTTGTTGTGTGTATGTAATTAATATGACTTTAATGTTTCGAAAAAAGTATAAAGTGTTCAACAGTCTGGGGTCATTAAGATTTTGTGATGTTTTTAAAAGAAGCCTCTTATGCTCATCAAGGCTGCATTTATTATCTACATTACAGTAAAAAAAAATAATAATAATAAAAAAAAAATTAACAGTGTACGAAAAACTAATAAAATCTATATAGACACACACATATATATAGACATAAAATAACACAGTGTAGTACCTAATCTAATTAAAAACAAACCATGTTTCTCAATACAGTAAATGTGTGTTCTGTATGTTTTAAATGGGTCATAAACTGCCTTTTTATTATTATTATGTACTGTTCTCTGGGGTCTTATGTTTTCAAGATTTTTACAAAAAAAAAAAAAAAAAAAACATATTTAAGTAATAGGCTATTTTATGTCCTGTTTTGACCCCCCTCATTGGACTGCTCTGTTTGAATAGATGTGGAGGATTGTAGACTCAGAAGTAAATGCCCACTGCTATGATTGGCTAACAGTTGTGTATGTAAATTGAGAGCCTACAGCCTTCATAGATGGATGCTACTATGATTTAGGTTTATTTAGGTTTAGATTTAGGTTAAAATGCATAAATACTCAGTACATATCAAACGATCTGTAATAACAGAAAAAGCAATAGTGTTCACATAATATAATAAAAACAGTTACTCACACTGTGTTGCAACATTACTGTCGGATCCAATATAGTCAGCACAGCATCGTCTTTCATTTTCAGTCTTTCTGAAAATCCTGCATCGAATTGTCTTGTTTGTAAATGAATCTTTATCTCTTGGTTTCTGCGTAGAGTTGCGTTTGCCTCTCTCGTTATTTACATTACATGTGTGAATCGGTGGGCGGGGCTAAACAGGCAGTGATGTTGAAGCAGGCATTGGTCTTCTTCTGTGGAGGAGGTGTTTAGCTACACTATTACATCATAAAGTGGCACATTCCACAACCTGCCATTTTGGTAGACTGGCTTCAATATAAGCTGTTTTTAGACTAACAAGAAAGTTTTGAGGGCTGAAACTTTCAGGATGTTTTCATAGTACGATGAGCTCTTACATGTCAAAAGATCAAGGGAATTTTGATTTCTCAGTTCATGACCACTTAAAGCTCATTCAAGTGTTATTAGCTTTGCAAATTGCTAACAGTACAACTCTAAATTCAAGTCTTCCAAGGAGCAGTGTATGACAATCGCTGCCTATGCAGAATGTTCCATGATGGTTAGGATGCTGTCTGAGAAGGCAACTGCCTATGTAGGCAGTAGACAGAAAGGCAGCTCATCGGGTTTTGGAACAGAGGCACATGTATGATTGTGAACCCTCTGTTTTCCTAATCATTTCTGCAACTGTTATGCTTTCTGAATAAAGAAAATAGTTTTATGCAGTGAAATTACACAGTTTTGTCCTCCAATGAGAAATATGATCGTATTTCATCACAGGGTGATATTACAAGCTCGCCTATTATGTTTTTCATGCAAAATGTATGACAGCTATTAAAACCAAGTGACACAATTTCTCATGAAATTGGTAACTTTCACTTTTTCATTTATTGAGGCAACTCAGTCTCGTTTTCTTTCTCACTTCAAAAAAAATCTTAAATGAATGAAAGACAGAAGGTGAAGCAGATTGTCTTGTTGGGAACAGGTGAGCTTCTGGAAGGACATGGAGCAGGAGGAGACGGGGAAGAAGAAGAGGACGACGGGGAATGAGACGACCCTGCTGCTGACGGGGCTGGAGGGAAACACGCAGTATCTGATCTCTGTGAAGGGATTCAACAGTGCCGGTCAAGGACCAGCCAGCTTACCCATCAAGATCAGCACAAAGAAAAATGGTGAGTTCCCTTGAAACAACTCCTTTGGAGACATTATAAATTATAAAATTAAAAAGCATCAATGACAAATAAGACTGTCCAGGATCCAAGGAAACTGTCAAATAATGAATGAATGAATGAATAAATACACAAACTGAAAGCTCTTAGACATGTACTCTTTGTATTCCTCTTGGTTTTATATATTGAAAAAACTTTGTACCATTTTCTACAAAAGTGGCAAAAAATATATAAAAAGTAAAAAGTAATAAAAAAAATTTACACCTTAAATTTGACTATACACACTTCCTCAGTATTTTCAGTATTTTTTTAAATATTTTTAACAATACAAATATTTTTACAAATATCATGAATAATTAATTCATAAGTGAAATAATAATGAATTCAGCAAGAAATAATAATGAAAGATTATTATGTCAACTAAGGTTTCCTTTAAATAATAATAATAATAATAAAAACAGACAGACAGACAGACAGACAGATATATATATATATATATATATATATATATATATATACAGTATGGTGCTGCAGTGATTATTTTTGTAGGCCAGTCCACGTCACCCTAGTTCCCTTGACAAAAACTCAATAGGATTTTTCCATTGGCTTGTGGATTACAGCAGAAAATAAGCCCTGTGACTTACAAAAGATTATGAATCTTACATGTTTTGTTCATCGTGATAATATGCACAAATGAACACAACTTTTATGAATTTTAAAGCCTAAATGCAATCGCCAGAAGTAAAAAGCTAACTTAATGTGTCCAACAACCTTTTGCACTCCCATTTAGATATTTGTTTGCAACTGTTTTTTTCAAGACAAGTAAAAGCTTTTAAAAATATAAGGTGGTATTACTGATGTATTTCATGTGTATTATGTAGAATAAAACGTTAAAAATATATTGAGCTTGTGTTTACCACAGACTTGATTTCAGGCGTTTAACCAAAAACCCTATTCAAAAAAAAAACCCATTGACTTTGATCCATTGATGATGGAACCAGAAATACTTATTTTGGTGTTTTGGCCTACACAAAGTATGTCATCCCTGCAGCATTTCATTAGTAGCTCATTGCAAAAACACCACTCTACATGACTGCACATTACACATCAAATACAGCATCTTCTAATGTGATTGTCATATCACACAAAAATGTGAGGTTCATTGAAGACAGATGAATGGCTTGTTGGTGGATACTTGGTGCATAGTGACCATTTTGCACACTGTGTCAACATAGTGCTGTCTAGCATATAGAAGGATGGATGAATGAACAGAAATAGGTCTTGCGAGGAGGATAATAGTTTGTATATTACAATTAATGTTATTATTGTTCATTACTTAATGAGCTTTTTATCTTTCTGTTTGGTTATCTCTCTTTCTCTCTCTCTCTCTCTTTCTCTCTCTCACTATGTCTTTTCAGCCCCAAGTCTACCCCCAGGCAACCTGATGTGGATTCAGGAGGGGAACAATGTTTCTTTATCCTGGGATCCAGTGAAAGCAAGGGACAATGAGTCAGAAGTCATTGGGTACAAGGTCAGTATTGCACACAAATACTGTGGATGTAAAGTAAAACACAACATCACTGCACAGTTTTTTTTTTTTTTTTTTTTTTTTATTGTAGGTATTATTGCGTCAAGAGGGACGGGGCCACAGCCAAGTCATGAGGACTCCAAACTCAGCCGTCGTCCTGACACTACCTGAGGGGGGAACATACATCATCGAGGTGCGCGCAGTCAGTGAAGGAGGTGAAGGAGCCGCCAGCGCTCAGGTCAGAGTGCTCACCTCCTCAGGTAAGCGATGGCTCGGGTCACATTCACTGGGTGGTTTTTCAGATTTGAGGATGTGTGCATATGGCAATAGGCTTGACTGCTTTCACATAATTCCCCTATAATTACCTTCCCTTTGCACACCAACACAGCCAATTAAGTTTTCCTCCACTCTCAAAAGGAAAGACAAATATGAATCTTACCATCATTATACTACTAGGACTAGTGGGCTATTTTAGAGCAAATATTACTAAATTCGTTTTTGGTTTCTTATTCCCAAGACCTGTATTTTCTTTCTGCTGTGTAAGATGTAATTATAGTGCTTGCAAAGTAGCTCTGTGTGGCCTTTTACTTCTCCACAACTTTCTGCAGTTATTACAGCTCAAAACTCTTTAAAGCTGCCTGGACTCCATTCAAACATTGTATTTTAGAGAAGTTCAGTCTTAAGCCACTTTCAAATTGATACAGATCACTGAGTCTGTTGTTTGCTGTTTCTGGTAGCTGATGCTCCATCCACATATCCAACTGTTTCTTTGAAAACTACAGTGATGTTATTGTGTGCACACTTTGAATGACACTCTATTTATTTTTGGCTTGTGGATAAACCAATAAACGTGAAAGATTAAAGATTATTAAAAAGTCTAAATACTGAAGATCTCCCACCAGTGGTATTTTAATAAAACTGAGATAACATTTATTATAGTATATACAGTATAGTTTGAATTAATTTATTATTAGTTTTTATTTTTTTGTTAATTTACATTTTTCTTAAAGTTTTAATAATTTAGTGTTTTTTGTCAATTTAAATCTAACAGAAACTGGGGTTCGAGAACCACTGAGAGTTATTTTCAGGGAAAAGTGTAGGGTTCATGAGTTGATGAAGCATACAAATCATATAAATGAAAAACATAGAAATAAAAACAATCCAAATTAAATAATCAAAAATATATTTTATTTATCTGGATGTCATGTGACCATTAACTGACATCAGAAAATTGTGAAATGCTAATGTGTGATTCAAAATAACTTAAAATAAGTAGATATTTATTTATATACAAATATTTATTTTTGGTTAAAGGGGTATCTCTGATGTAACCAAAAGTGTTTGTTGTTGTTTTTTTTGTTTTTTTTCTTGTTAAGAAACAAAATATTTCACAAAAATAAGTTTGTTACGTCTCAATTATAAAGTTTAAAAATATATACTGTTTTCATGAGCATCATATGTTACAATACATAAATATCTAATTTCTCTCTCTCTCTCTCTCTCTCTCTCTCTCTCTCTCTCTCTCTCTCTTTTCCAATTCTAGGAGTGCGTGCAAAAAGTGGGCAGCTCTCTGTCCAGAATCTGCCTCCAGGCTTGACATGGACTGCTCTTTTCCTGTCATTAATGGTGCCTTGTTTTCCCTTGTGAGGCTACTGAGTCATGTACTGTTCCTTTAAACCTTCCCTCCGCCTTCCTTATGAAGACCACTCCCAGCCACCCCTGTATGAAGGGGATGGGCTCTCCCTCCTCCACACAGACTGCCTGCTTTGGCCTGTACCATCAGCAGGACCTAAGGGCCAGCCAAAGGGAAGCGCTTCTTTTCCAAGCATCAAGAAATGCCTCCAAATCCAGACAACGCCATTGTTTTTATTTTCTGGGCATATTTGTTTCCAGATATCTGTTTGGGATTACGTTGTAGTATCATGCTGTACAAAGTGTGGAGATAGTTGTTTCAAATCCCCACAAAACTGTAAGAGATGTTTTTTTAGGGACTGCTTTCCGGAACAGCTCTCCAAGCTGCTGAGGCCGCCCGCTGCTCTGTGCCACTGTGGCTTCCCTAATTACATTACTGCATTCATTTGACCCTTCGGCTGCCCAACAAGCAAACGCAGAGTAAGCTCAGTAGAAATAAGTGCATTGTTTTCTTATTCACATGTGGAGAGTGTGGAGACAACAAAAAAAAAAAAAAATAAAAAAAAAAATTTTTATAGTGCTGAAAATCTTACTATTTCCAGACTTGCTTTTTGTACATTGTGTTACCTTTAGAGAGAGAGAAAAAAAAAAAAAGTGGAACAGTGGTGTGTTTCGGGCGGCTGCGTCCAAGTTTTTGAACTTCAGTTTTCATTTTTGTTACGTTCAGTGGGGTTTGAGAGCTAGCAAGGTTGCTGGGCAACAGGGGGACTGATGGACGAACCATAAAGGGTTTGGACTCAACTTGTCATGCCCAAACATTTCTGTAGACAGAGCAAAGCTGGTCTGTAACAGTTGAAATAAATGTGATGTATATTTTTAAAAGGCCTCTGGTGTGTGTGTTCTAGATGAAGAGGAGCAGTTGAAGGTCTTGTAAATTGATTTTGATCGATTTGCTTTCTCAACAAAGTGTGTTGGACACAGAATTGAGTTTTTAGAGAACTTCTTTCTCAAGAATGATTCTGTACTCCCAGGATTCAATGGTAAGGGTCTAGATAAGTGACTCGAAGGCCTTCTTTGCACTTGTTATTAACATGCATTTGCAGTGATTGGATCACAATCAGCATTTGACAACTTTAAAGGAATAGTTCAGCCATAAATGAAAATTTGCCGAAAACCAAAAATTTCACCCTCCAGCCAAACTCAAGTTTGTTTCTTCATCGGAACAGTTTTGGGGAAATTTAGCATTACTTGCTCACCAATGGATACTCTGCAGTGAATGAGTGCCATCATAATGAGAGTCCAAACAGCTGATACAGCTGTATTCCACACTCTCCTGTAAAGTCTTGTGAAGTCAAAAGCTGCATGTTTGCAATAAACAAATCCATCGTTAAGGTGTTTTAACTTTAAACTGTTGCTTCTGGCCAAACTACTAGTCCAAAATCCATAATAATGCTTCCTACAGTGGCGGCACCCATTCACTGCAGAGGATCCATTGGTGAGCAAGTGATGTAATTCTGAATTTCTCCAAATCTGTTCTAATAAAAAAAAAAAAAAAAACTCATCTACATCTTGGACGAGTAAATTTTCAGAGAATTTTGATTTCTGGGTGAACTATTCCTTTAAAGTCAAATGTAAATGTATCCTCAATGTTTTGCGATCACTGACACAACATTCTGGAGTCAGATATGGATTCTGACCACAGTAATATGTACTACAGTGGCCATGCTACAAATAATTACTGCCCACTGCTTTGATGGATTTTCCAATCTGTTTTTATCTATCAGTAAATTATTGTAACGCTTAGTGTTTTCAATGCAACATTGATATGACTAGAACTTCTGTGGCAGGAGCTCTTTTAGTCATCAAGCGCTGTTGTGGGTTCTTGGCACTTTATTTTTATTCTGCTCTTTAAATGCTAAGAACAGACAAGACGCCACACTCTTTCGATCTGGTCACCCGAGTCAATGATCAATATCCCATTAATTATTCCACTGGACTGCTCTTAGAATATCACCCCCAAATCTCATCCCTCACTGACTTCTAGTCTATTTTCATGGATGTACTTTAAAATATTTTTTGTTACACTTTTCTTCACTTCTCAACCCTATTAGCATCCTTTACCTGTTATTTACTTGGCAGTCTATGGGACAGTCTCAAGCATATAGGTTTCATCCAAAATATCTTAAATTGTGTTCTGAGGACAAACTGAGCTTTTACAGGTTTGGAACGACATGGGGGATCCCAAAGGTAACACTTAGGTGCAAAACAGCACCTATAAATAGTAGAGAACCCAAAATTGCAACTATACAGATACAATACAACGGGTCAGCGCAAGACAGAACAATGTCAATTATGCATGCATTAGCTGCTAATGTGGATATTTCTATGCATAAATGTGATTTATCCATGTTTGTGAGTGGGCCTGTTTTGAACAATGAATTTTGCAGTGTTTTTCTCTCTTGCCGAACAACACCGGGTGCTTCTACATGGACGCTAATGTGGCAAGCTTTAATTATTCATGCAACACCTGTCTATGTCAGTGCATCTGATTTATGGTAATGGATTATCTACCCTGCAAAGAGGGCCGCATACTTCCGAGTGCCCAGAGATGTGGTGTCAGCAATTAGAACACACTCTCCCAGCAGGCATGTGAAGCATTGATAGTCTGGGAGTGAGAGGAAAGTGAGAGCTAAGCCATGGAGGGATGCTCTTCAACCACTCATCAGAGCCTGGCATCTGAAGCAGATGTTATATGAATTGGACTAATGTGCTCTGAGAGCTTTTAACAGTCGGGGGGTTTCAGACGTTTCCATCCTTTTTTGTGTTGGGATGGGCATTAGGGTGCTCATCTGATTTCAAACCAATATTTCACCCAACAATATATATGTATATATATATGTGTGTGTGTGTGTGTGTGTGTGTGTGTGTGTGTGTGTGTGTGTGTGTGATTGTGAACTTACTTTCATGTTTCGTGATTTATACTGCCAAACACACACATACAAAAAAAGAAAGCTCAAACAAAAATTATAATAAAACAGCTCATGCCCTATATATACACTGTATATGCACACACACACACACACACACACACACACACACACACACACACATACACATATATCTATATCTATATCTATATCTATATCCTGCAAGTTCTGCAAATAAGAATGGACAAATATTGCAAAGTCTAGATGTGCAAAGTTAGTAGAGACATCTCCCAACAGACTAAAGACTGTAATTAAAGCAAAAGGTGGTTCAACAAAATACTGACACAAGGGGTTGATCCTTTTCAAACTCAGTGATTCCGTTTTATTAATTTATTTATTTTTCTGAAATGTTGATGTTATATCTTTCACTTGGATGTTATAAGTTGCACTGAGTAAATACAGCTGGATAAAACAAAAACTGTGTCCGTCTTCATTTCAGGCTGCAAAGTAGTGATGTGTCATGCGCAAAAGATGCGGCTCTGAGAGCCGATGCTTTGTAGTGAATCAGAAGAGCCGGCTCGCATCGAGTGAGAGCCGGCTCCCAGTTTTTTTTCCTTTCGCTGCTTACCTCAAGGCAGAACTTTGTTTTGATTGGTCAGCAATCGCATCGCGGCCAATCAGATGTGAGGATATGGGATCATACCATTATGTAAAAACAGAGAGGGGGGTGAAAAAGGGCAGATAATCCGAGCGGCAACCTCCCGCTCTCTCTCGTGAAGCCAATAAGGAAGTGACTAAAACTGCAATTCATCGACTGGCCGCTTGAGGCTGGCTGCAAAAGGGAGTCAATCCCATAGACACTCCATGTTAAAATGCCCAACTTTACAGCAGAAAAAAACGTTTACAGCCTGGTTCAAAAAATGATTTTGGTCTATGGGTGACGTCACAGACACTACGTCCATATTTTTATACAGTCTATGAGATAATTACAGAAAGAAGAAAGCTGAGGCATCTGATGTTTTTGAATGCCAATCTTCACTGAGGACATTAATACTGTTTGCTTGAGTTTGGTTCTAGTTCTGTTCTGTGGATTTATTTGCTGTTTTGTTGTTAATTTGTGCAATAAAATGTTTAATTAAAATATTAAACAAAACAAACAAAAGAATGGTTTTGTAACAAAATAAATGCACAAAATTAGGCAACTATAAGGATTCTCATAAAAACACTGCACATGAAAGGGTTTTCAACACACAAACCATTAATTTTTGCAAAGTTATGGTAAAATAAAGGCCTACAAAAAATCCTAAATTAAGAGCCGTTCAGGAGTCAAAAGAGCCGGCTCTTCTTTGGGAGCTGAGCCAAAAGAGCCGGCTCTCTGAAAAGAGCCGAACTTCCCATCACTACTGCAAAGCAATGAAATGTGATTACTTTAAAGCGGGGTGATTCTTTTCTATACCCACTGTATATGAAACAAAAAAGCCTGCTTTATCAAACATGATACTCAACAAAAAACACAAATTTTTTGTCTAAAGGTTCTAAAATTGTTCTATTAAAATAAAATAATAATAATAATAAAAAAAAACTCAGAAATGTATATATGTGAAACACTAAGCATATCCATACTATTACATGAGTCAGGCTTTACAGGGTCAATTAATTAATCACTGGAAATGTTCCCTTCTGCCATATATACTTGATGCATCATGTGACTCAATACCATTTGGTGTCACTTACCTAATACGTGGTATGACCATTTTATTTTATTTATTTTTTACTGAACACAGTTTTTTTTTAGGGGTATTCATGGCACCAAAAAGTAGACTATGGTACTAGCGTGCACTACATGATCCACTGGATAGGCAGTTTACTTGCATGGCATAACTTGCACTGCACTGTCCAATGGGTTAGGATTATCACAGATCAGTTGAAGCATTTAGCTTCCATACAGCTCATAAGTAAATAAATCAGACTGTGTGATGATGATGACGATGATGATGATGATGATGATGATGATGATAGAGGTAGTATGGCAAGCAAGTACAAGAGAATTCACCATTCCTAAACTGAACAAAATAAAAATCCTTTTAATATTAATACCTCATTCATTTTTAGTGAACTGTAACATTAAACAACCTTAGGTTTCAAAGAATTCCTCATTAATAAATTGTGGGGAGCATATGGAGTTTGTTAATTGAGTCTTAATGAAATGTACAATTTTCTAACCATGTAAATGTGTGTTTTTTCGTTGACCTCGCCCCTATTGTATAACTTCATGGAATCTAATTTAAATTGTGCTTATTGTAATTAATTATATTTCTAAGTTAACATTAGCTAATTGCTGGTAATTAATTATTATGTCCAGTGATATTATAATTAAAAGCTCAGCTGGTACATAAAACAGGGTTACTATACGAGAATGTTAATGTCAACATGACACAGCGATAACAAACCATTTTAATTTCCACAGTATGATGTTATTCTGATCAAAATGTGATATTTAATGAGAAAAAAAAAATATCAAGGGTGGGACTTTTGTATACATTAATTATATTGTATACATTAAGAATTTATTGAACAGATTTAAGAAAAGAATTAACCTGAGTACAGGTTTGCTAAAACAAACCACTAGCTAACAGTATGGTTATCTTAACTTATATATTTTGTGCAGAAATAAGCAACAACAACATTTGCAACCCAAGTTCCATCTCTTCTGATGAGGTTTCTGTAAATCAAACTAAAGAATTTGAGCAATAAACTAATTGCAGACATAAGATGGTGAGGTGCGTGTGCTATGAATTATTCTGGCATTTGAATATGCAAATTTAATCAGGGTATGGCAATAAAGCGTTCTTTTTTTCCAGACCACTCCAGTGAGCTTATTAGATGAAACTTTTCTGTTTGTGACCTCCTTCCATGAGCAGTTTGGAAAGGGGCATCCGCTGTACTCCAATCCCCAGTCAGCATGGTGTTTGGATTATACTGATGTGTTCTACAGGAGAAGGGAGGCACTGATGCAAAGCAATCTAATTATCCAGTTATCAGCCAGGCCAGCAGGTGGGCAGGCTTCTGAGCTTTAGAGAGGTAGAATGACGTCCTCACTGCCTTAGCAGCATAACCATGCTCTAACACATGACATACGGGATGTCTCTCAAAACCTAAAGGCCACCTAGATAGTCTTTAGGGACAACACAGGCATACTTTTGAAGAAGTGGCTTTCTCAAATTGTAGGTAACAAAGTTATGATACCTTCTATCTTTTAAGTTTTGATACCTTATTTTGATAGTCCACTTCTAGTAGACATTAGTAGACATTCTACTAACTATAAGTAACTAGATGTCCTCTACCAGTCATTAAAGTATTTGAATGAGTATTATCAGCAGGGAAGTCCACACTGCATATGTAAATGCATGGGAACAATTTAGCATGTGAGGCTAATGTCTGCTGGGTTTTAGGGAGCGATTTCAGTCGCCAAATAACATGAGCCCATCTGCCTGGTGCTAAAGTTCTGTTCCACCATTCTTTGTGTGAATAACAACTTTCTGGAAGCATCTCCATTAGTCCTTTGTGAGTTGCTTGATAAAGTCTTTTTAACGCAGTTTAGAGTTCAGGAGACTCCACGGGCCTGTTTCTGCATCCTTGGTAAATGGGATAACATTAACATTCTAATGTGTTTGTGTTTAGTTGAGTGATTTTATCACAAGTCCTGTCAAAAAAAAAAAAAAAGTGATGCAATGTTATGTGAGTGAACACAAAGTTTTTCAGGGGAATGCAATAGTTTTGCAAGTGAAAGCAAATATTTTGCAACTGAACACAAAGTTTCTCTGGAGGATGCAATACTTTTGTGAGAGAATGTATTTTGCTTTTTTGAAACGCAATACTTCTGTGAGAGAATGCAAATGTTTTGTGAGCAAACGCATCGAAATACCATTTTTCCTCCCATTTCATTTTTTCCACCTTACCAATAGTATCCAGTAGAAAATATCTTCTGTCCTCTAAAATATTAATTGCACTATTTGGTTAAACAAAACTATCACATTCAACCAAATTAATGCAACAATGGTAATCAGACTATAGCTTAGCAATACAAACAAATGAACATTTTAAATGCTGAGTTTATTGCTCCCATCCATAGTACATGCTAATGGATATTTATCAAAATGGGACAAGCCCTTCAATGTCAACACCCCCTCTTCCATTTTCAGTGAGAAGTACGTCAACACTTGGGAATTGAATTTATCTACCAGGAACTGTGTATTTGTCTATTAGGTAACATTAATGATGATGTCAGTGGAAAAGGAAAGTGCTTTCAGAGGTGAAGTGATTTTAAAAGCCATTTTAAAAACATTTATTACATTGACTTGGTAACACACTAGTTTAGGGACCAATTCTCACTATTAACTAGTTGCTCATTAGCATGCATATTACTAGCAGATTGTTTATTTAGTACTTATAAATAGTTAATAGTTAGTTAATAGAAAGAACTGTTACTAAACTAAAGTGTGACCACTGACTTTAAGTGTTTTCAGGGAAAAAAATAAAATAAAATATATATATACTGTATACCGGTGCTGGTCATATAATTAGAATATCATCAAAAAATTGACTTTTTTCACTAATTCCATTCAAAAAGTAAAAATTGTATATTATATTTATTCATTACACACAGACTGATATATTTCAAATGTTTATTTCTTTTAATTTTGATGTTTATAACTGACAACTAAGGAAAATCCCAAATTCAGTATCTCAGAAAAATAGAAAATTGTGAAAAGGTTCAATATTGAAGACACCCGGTGCCACACTCTAATCAGTTAATTAACACAAAACACCTGCAAAGCCTTTAAATGGTCTCTCAGTATAGTTCTGTAGGCTACACAATCATGAGGAAGACTGCTGAATTGACAGTTGTCCAAAAGACGACCAAGACACAAAAGGTCATTGCAAAAGAGGCTGGCTGTTCACAGAGCTCTGTGTCCAAGCACATTAATAGAGAGGCGAAGGGAAGGAAAAGATGTGATAGAAAAAAGTGTACAAGCAATAGGGATAACCGCACACTGGAGAGGACTGTGAAACAAAACCCATTCAAAAATGTGGGGGAGATTCACAAAAAGTGGACTGCAGCTGGAGTCAGTGCTTCAAGAACCACTACGCACAGACATATGCAAGACATGGGTTTCAGCTGTCGCATTCCTTGTGTCAAGCCACTCTTGAACAACAGACAGCGTCAGAAGCATCTCGCTCCAAAAAGGACTGGACTGCTGCTGAGTGGTCCAAAGTTATGTGCTCTGATGAAAGTAAATTTTGCATTTCCTTTGGATATCAGGGTCCCAGAGTCTGGAGGAAGAGAGGAGAGGCACACAATCCACATTTCTTGAGGTCCAGTGTAAAGTTTCTACAGTCAGTGATGGTTTGCGGTGCCATGTCATCCGCTGGTGTTGGTCCACTGTGTTTTCTGAGGTCCAAGGTCAACACAGCCGTATACCAGGAAGTTTTAGAGCACTTCATGCTTCCTGCTGCTGACCAACTTTATGGAGATGCAGATTTCATTTTCAAACAGGACTTGGCACCTGCACACAGTGCCAAAGATACCAGTACCTGGTTTAAGCACCATGGTATCCCTGTTCTTAATTGGCCAGCAAACTCGCCTGACCTTAACCCCATAGAAAATCTGTGGGGTATTGGGAAGAGGAAGATGCGATATGCCAGACCCAACAATGCAGAAGAGCTGAAGGCCACTATCAGAGAAACCTGGGCTCTCATAACACCTGAGCAGTGCCACAAACTGATCGACTCCATGCCACGCCACATTGCTGCAGTAATTCAGGCAAAAGGAGCCCCAACTAAGTATTGAGTGCTGTACATGCTCATACTTTTCATTTTTATACTTTTTAGTTGGCCAAGATTTCTAAAAATCATTTCTTTGTATTGGTCTTAAGTTATATCCAAATTTCTGAGATACTGAATTTGGGATTTTCCTTAGTTGTCAGTTATAATCATCAAAATTAAAAGAAATAAACATTTTAAATATATCAGTCTGTGTGTAATGAATGAATATAATATACAAGTTTCACTTTTTGAATGGAATTAATGAAATAAATCAACTTTTTGATGATATTCTAATTATATGACCAGCACCTGTATATATATATATATATATATATATATATATATATATATATATATATATATATATATATATATATATATATATATATAAATCCCAAACACTGATACTGGCTTTTTGGCTCCACCCATTATTTTACATCAATAATAAAACAGATAGTACCACCCTAAACTTATGCCATTGGTTGAGACAGAAGGTGACATATTGAACTGCTCAGACAAACACAGTGATATTTTGAACAGTGTTGTAATCAAGACCAGCTCATTCAAGTCCAAGTACGCTGGAAAAAAATTAGTTTAATTTTAACTGTAAAATATTGTAAAAACGACACAAATTACTAGGTTAACTTTAAGTTCCTGTACTGTATACAGGAAAAAAAAACAGTTAAAGATCTAATGAGATATTGCATGTAATTTTACTGTAAAATTATGTAAATTGTAAAATTTTTAAGAGAAACAAAACGTATAATTGATATTCCCAGAATTGCGTCACACTCCACATTTGCAAAAAAAAAAAAAAAAATTCTCAATAGTTTTGTCAAGTTTGTTATCAGTTATGTAATTGTGGGTATATGTTACATGCCCATATGTTTATGTTATATGTTTATTGGATTATTTAAGTGTTGTGTGTGTTACTATTATGGTGGTTAGTGTTTGTGTGAATGTCTCTGGATATTGGTATATGTGGAAAGCTACTTGTGATGAACTGATTCTTCATATTGCTGTCTCTTTTACCACCTGCATTATTGCAGTGATTGTCAATTTATGTTAAAGATACAAAACAGATTTTAGCAGCAGTGTGCATTGTTGAACTTACACGTTTACAATCAAATATAATTGTTTGTAAATTACAGTTTTATACTATAAAATGTACAATTTGTTCTGTATTTTTTTTTTTTTTAACAGTGTAGGTTTCAAGTCAAGACCGACACCAGAAGACATTCAAGTCAAGACTGAATCCAAATTCTCCCAAGTCCATGACAAGATAAAGACTGTGAAAATATCCTCTCCACTTCACCACTGTACAGGATGTCTACCTACAACTGGATTGCTTAATTGTCTGTGCACTGTTAAACAGCAACAGGACAAGAAAACACACACACACACACACACACATACACACACACTTTAATTTTAAAGAATGCTACACATTTTCAGGGTCCGTTTGAATTTCCACTCTTTTGTTTTCTGGCCTTCTCTTATTGGACTTAATAAGATGTGAGATGCAAAAGTTATTTGTGAGAATTTCTACACTGATTTGGAAAAGAAAGTGTGTTGTCTTTACTGTCTTTTCTGGGAGTTCTGGGAAAGTGAACAACAGGATTCATCCCCTCTGATTTCAGAATGTGCACAAGGCCTTGCAATATATCCCTTTGCCTTTTACATCATCATTGTTTCATCTAAAGTAAAGCCAGGCTCAGTCAAGTCTTTGTGTACTTATTGTGTTGTCAGATTTGAGTGATCCTCTGGGGTGTTGATGGAGACAGTTTAAGCTCCTTATCAGCATCAGGACAATATGAAAGCCAGTCAACAACGTGCTGCAGCTCCATACACTCTCTGGTACCCTCCACGCAGTCTCTCTCCTGTTACGCTCCAGAACAAATTGGATGGATTACAGGCGATATACTGCATGGATCTAACCTGACTTTGATTGGAGATCGTGCAGCAGGCTGCAGCTAATGAGGCTGTGGAATTGAAGTTTTTCACAGTGTTGAAATCTTTGTCATATACGGTGAAAGTACAGAGATCTATCGACTTGACTGAAAAGGAGCCGCATTCATGGTTTTGCAACAGGCCGTTTATCCCTGATAAAACCTCTCCCTTGATGTGAGCAAGTAAAGGTTTCTTTACTGCCTATGGAGCAATCGGAGTGACTTCTGAAACACATTTTCTGCTTAATAATTGATTCATTTGAGCTTTGTTTCAAAACCAAAATAACTATCTACATAGCTGCCTTTTAAGGAAACATCGTAAGTGAAATGGAACCTCAAAATCAACTGGATAGGGAACAATCAACAGGCAACTCCATGTGGCATATGCACAACAAAAAAAAGAGTTACTTATGTGAACTGCATAACAACTGGTTCTAATAGAGTTTGTTGTTAGCTTGTTGCTAAGCTAAGAGTGTGATGCACTGGTGAGCATAATAAATACATACTGCCTAAAACAGTTTTTTATTGATATTTTCAGCACAAAACCACTTTTTTTCACCAAGCTTTTCTTAATGCATTTTGGAATTGTCTTTTCAGCAAGACACGTTAACTTAAGGTAGTATAAGGTTTCTAACAGTCTTATGGAACTTGCTGTCTAAATAGAGAGCTCACTAGGTTTAGAAAGCAAAAATTCATTCTGGCATTCCAGTAAAATTAATAGAATGTTAATTCAGAGTTAACTGGTCTTTAATAATGTACTCAAAACATTAGCTATTTATACATTGTTCATGGAAAAAAAGAGTAGTTTGTCTAAGGATTTTACATGTTACTATTTGTTTCAGAAAGTAAAAAGAACATTCAAAATTAACTTTCCATAATGTTTGCTAAATGATTAAATTAAATGTCTTAATATTCTCATATAAATATATATAGTCATGGTCAAAAGTTTTGGCAATGAAATAAATTGTGTTTTGCAAAGTCTGCTGCTTAAGCTGTTGTGGTGTTCATTCACATTGTTTCTAGATTGTGAAGAGTGATAAGATGCATTTTAAATATTTGCTAAAAGCTTCTGTAATACAGTTCATAGGTCGGAAGGAAGGAGGCGGGAACCGGTAAACATGTAAACAATTTAACAACAAAATAAACACCAAACAGAACATAATGCGACAGCCCCTCACGGACGACTGCCATGCACAAACAAAACAAAATCCAGGCCTGGTTCTCTGTCATCTTGCACTGTCGTCACTCCTCCTTTCATCCTTCCAGAGCTCCTATTATCATTTACTCCACTGGCCTCACTCTGTTCCCACAGCTCTCAGATCCACCCCACTCATCACATACCCACATCGCCCCTCACAGGCCGGGGGGTACCCACGAGACTGCGCTCTACTTCCCCCAGGGGCCCCATCACAGCAGCCGCAGCACCTGGGGGTAAGGACAGACGAGGCAAGAGAAAAGGGGCCACACTCTTAGAAAAAAAAAAAAGTTCTTTGGGGTTCTTTACGTTCTTTACTCAACTCCAAAGAACCCTTTATGCCAAAAAGGTTTTATATAAGGAGAAAGAACCCTTTTTGGCACAAAAGGGTTCTTTGGGCTTAACCATGCTTTATGTAATTTTACACATTAGGCTATTTAAAAATATTATACTACATTATATTTGCATTTTTAATTCAATTTTACTTTGACACCTTTATTCCGAAGAAAATAAACTTAAAATTTACGTCAGCACTCTCAAGTTTAATGGGAAATAATTGCCACATGATTCTGTACACTGAAAAAAGGCCTAACATTAACTGGTTTACTTAAAGCAATAGTTCACCCAAAAATGAAAATTTAATGTTTATCTGCTTACCTCCAGGGCATCCAAGATGTAGGTGACTTTGTTTCTTCAGCAGAACACAAATTATGATTTTTAGCTTCAGGCGTTGCAGTCTCTCAGCAGTACAATGCTTGGCAAATGGTAACAGAATCTATGAGAGAGAAAGAGCACAGAACGATCGGTCTGTGCAAGAAACTGAACAGTATTTATATAGTTTTTTTTTTTTTTTTTACCTCTGATTCACACAATGTCCGAACTGTTAGAACTCTTGTGAATGCGCTTCACAGCAGCAGGCACCTGAGACATCATCATCTTCTTGTTGCTTTACGGCGGATCGCTGACTTATAATGCATTGCCACCACCTAATCCTCAAATGGTCCATTAACACTCTATCTACAATCTCATTTAGGATTGTCAATGGTCCACTGGTGAGATAGGTGGCACATCTACTGAAGAAAAGTCACCTACATCTTGGATGCCCTGGGGGTAAGCAGATACACATCAAATTTTCATTTTTGGGTGAACTATCGCTTTAAGTCTACTATCACTGAATCAACCTATTAATTTATACCAACAACCTAATCAGGTATAAATGCATGTGTACGCAGTGTATAGTAACTTGGACAGTTTTATCTATTTATCTATTTTCCTTCTACTTTCCACATTTTATCATGCAGGTTCTTATGATTGACTGATAAATAAATAAATATTTTGCACTGTAACTGCAGGTCTGGACTATGGAGTGCATCATTAATTGTTTGGTCATCTACATTCAGATGAAAACACCACACGCCTCTCTAATTAAAGTAAGTTTTAAGATTTGATTTAATTGTGAGAGATTCCTTTCTTTTTCCTGTTGTACTGTACTGTCCATAGGTCTAATAGATGTTTCTCTGACTTGTATCCCCATCTTAGGATGTCAAGCCTACTCGTCGCAAGGAGAGTTAGCATCAAAATGGATGTGCCACTGACCAATAACACAGAGATGCCAGAAGTATCTGTTTGCTGTCTACTTTTTTCATCACTTTTTTCAATCAGCACTATTTAGCCCTTCCCAGTGCTGAAATTGTCATGGGCCCTTTGTTTTTATTGTTTAAATGCTTATCTGAATGTAAAATTAACATTTAATGCACATACATTTAAAAACAATACTGCTAGTCTTTTAGCTACCTTTTCAAAAACATGCAGTTCACCATCTATTATGAGTTACAGAATTGGCAAAAGTTGCAGTATACAAAAAAGTTAGACTACTTGGTTTATAGGAGAATGTGGAGTAAATACTTGACATGTATTTAAGGTAAAGGGTAATGACCTGGTGGTGAGATGCAGAATAAGGCTGTCATTAATATACTATTTGATGACAAACTTTTCACATTCTCATTTTAATTCTGTATTTATTTATTTTTAATTCTTTTTGCAAGTTAGCTTTCAATTTATTTATTTGTGCAAGTTAACATTCAATTGTTTTTATTAGTTTTTTTTTTTTTAAGAAAAACAATATTTCTAAAATGGAGAGTGCTATTTTAGAGAGGTAAAACTTTTAAAAAGTATGAATAGATAAAGAAAAATGTATTTATGTTATTCCCTGTAACTGAAGAATGATCCTATGATGGGAACCCCCTAAAGGGTTCTATATAGAACCTTTTTCCTGGCTACAAAAAAAAAAAAAAAAACCCTAAAGGGCTCTTTTGATTGAACCCTTAAAAAGGGTTCTATATGGAACCTTTTAGGGGTTCCATATATGAATCATCTGATAGAACCTTATAAGGTTCTATATAGAATCTTTTCTTCTAAGAGTGCAGAAGGATGAGGAGAGACAGACGAGAGAGAGATAAGAAAAAAAATTCTCAGTCTGATTCCCCGACACAGTGTCGCTCGGTCCTCAACCAGCTGAGAGGCGCTCACTCACAGTGCCATGCGTTGGTACTGGACATATTGTGGACAGCTCGAAGCTCCTTTGCCTCCTGGCGGAAGGCGATGGCTACTCCTGTTGAGGGCAGCTGGAAATGAGTCTCCCGTTCTCTTCTCCCCAGTCATGGCGGACGGCAGCAGGCTCCGGCCTCCTGGCAAACGGCGCCGACTCCTCTGCTCCCTCTTGGATGGCAGCCACCCCTCCTCAACCCATGAGCATGGCAGCGAGCCCTCTGTCCCACCTTGTCTTCCATCGTACCAGCACCATCACCTCTGGCAGCCACCAGCAGTCTCCGCTTCTTCCTGCTGCCCAATCTCTCTCTGACAGTGTGTCCCTTCCTCCTCCTGGGTTTCGGCACCAATGTAACAAACATTCATAGATCGTGAAGGAAGCAGGAACCGGCGAACATTTAAACATAATTTAATAGCAAAATAAACACAAAACTGAAAATAGCACGACAGTCCCTCACAGATGACTGCCGCCCAAAAACAGAATGAAAACACCGGTCTTCCACCGGTCTCACTTCGTTCCCACTGATCTCAGCCCCGCCCCACTTGTCACCGCTTCATTGGCCAAAAAAATTTACTTTTCATAAAAAAACTAATTACACTGTTTTTTGATCCTGACAGAAAATGACCAGTTAACATTAATTGTAAGAGCAGACTGATTGCTATAAAAGGCGGGAAGATGTGCTTCAAATCATTGTGTTTAGGTTAGCAATGGTTACCTTCAAAGAAACATGTGCAGCCATCATCGCAGTGCATCAAAATGACCTCACATGCAAGGAAATTGCCACAAAGAATATTGCACCTGAAAGAACCATTTACCGGATCATTGAGAACTTCAAGGAGAGAAGTTCAACTGCAGTGAAGAAGTCTTCAGAACGTCCCAGAATGTCAAGCAAGCTCCAGGACTGCTCCTCCTGAAGAGTCAGTTATGGAATCGAGTCACCACTAATGTAAAGCTTGCTCAGGTTGTTGTGATCTCCACACATAGCAAGATGAAGACTTGGAAGGACAACGGCCTGGTGTCAAGAAGGGCAGCAAAGATGCCACTTCTCTCCACGAAAATCATCAAGGACAGACTGAAATTCTGCAGGAAGTACAAGGATTAGACAACAGAAGACTGGTGCAAAGTTATTTTCTCTGATGATGTTCCCTTCCGACTGTTTGGGACATCTGGAAAATCAATTGTACAGAGAAGAAAAGGTGAACGCTACCATGAGTCCTGTGTTGTGCCAACAATGAAGCATCCTGAGACCATCCATGTGTGGCAGTGCTCTTCAAACTGTTTTGTATGTTCCTAGAACATTCAGAAATAACATTTTCATAAAATAACGAGAACATTAGAATAACATATTTGGTAACAATAGTATAGGGACCTATTCTCATTATTAGCTAGTTGCTTATTAGCATGCCTATTATTAACATATTGGTTGTTTATTAGTCATTATAAAACACATTCTAAATGACCATATTCTACATTCCTAATCCTACCCAATACCTAAACTTAACAACTACCTTACTAACTATAATATGCAGCAAATTAGGAGTTTATTGAGGGAAAGTCGTAGTTAATGGTTTGTTAATAGAGAGAATTCGATCATAAAATAAAGTATGACCAAATATTTTTGTTACCTAGAAGATTGTTGCTAGATTAAGGCCTAAATTCACTCAGTAAACTGAAATGAAATGTTCCTTTATAACAAATCTGTGTTTGTGAACTACAACAGGCTAGAAATTACAGTCTCTACTTTTTTGCCACTTTGTCCCACTATGGATCAGGTCACAGGGTTTAGCTCTAGTTTCACACTAGAGTGAGCCTGAAAAGCACCTGGAAATGATTTTGTGCTATCAATCCTAGTCCTGTCTGTCTCCACAGTGCCTTCAAGGTGAAGCTTGTCTCTATCAGGATGTGATGAATTACTTTATTTGCTCAACTGACCATTTAAAAAAAAAAAAAAATCTATTAAGACCAGTGAGAGGTGGATGGAGTAAATGTGTGCTGTATGTGCATGATGTGCATGATGTGTATATTGTTTAACTGTTGTGAAAGATCTTTTTATTGATTTATTGAATAAGTGTGTGTGTGGGGGGGGGGGGGTAAGTTCTCACCAGGGCCAGGGTTCTTTAATAAAAAAAAAAAAAAAGTATCACAGGTTCTAAAAAAAAATATTTAGCAGCACAAACATGCTAAACATAGCCAAAAAAATTAGTTGGCCCTGTCTGACGTCATAAAGGGCGTCAGCTGTATGTGTCTTTTATAAATCTGATAAAACTAAACACTTTTCATAGATATGAAGGATGCAATACTACTCTATAGGTGTCAGGATTATGGACCTGTCTATGTATGTTTTGCTCCATGTGACCCAGTTTTGTCTTCCTTTGATTGTGTTAATTTGCTCCCGTGTGTTTCGTTGTTCCCCAATTATCCTCCCTTTAAAAACCAATGTCCTTTCAGTTCAGCTTTGGTCGGGTTTACCAGTCAAGTATGTGTGTATTCCTCCTGTTCACCATGTTGGAAACGCTTTTGATTATCCATGGCTCTGTGTTCCTTTCGGTACCATAGTGTGACAAATAGGTAATTCAAATTTACAGTACATGAGATTGGCAGAAACTGTGTGTGTTATGTCCCCATTAAAATGTAGTAATATTTTACAAAATTACTGCTTCTCCTGTGTTTTTGTTCAAATATATGCAGCCTTAACAAGCATAAGAAACTTCTAAAAAAGTTACAAAAATCCTATACTGATCCCAGTCTTTTTTTTTCCTCTCCAAGTAACGCAGACAAAATGTAGTATTCAATATTTTGTATCAAAGACTTTAAGCTGTCTTTAAAAAAAAAGTCTTTCAAAAGTAAACCAAGAGTAAAATAAATATTTACTTCAGTCTCCCCTATATATTACCAAACACTACAGAATACTAGAGATGTTTCATTCGTATAGTTTTGAATGGGATAAAAATGCAACACTCAATATGGCCGCTCTATTGAATGAAGCCCTGCCTTCTGAGTAAAAGAGGCAATCCCTAATTGGTAAAGTCATCGCGTCACTGCAGCTGCCGTTAGAAGTCCCGGTTGCTATAGAAACGGAGTTTTTAAAAAAATCCCTTTTCAAGAACTACAACAAACAGTTTTGCGATGTCACAAAGCGGCACATTAGAATATCATTAAAATAATTACTGCCTAAGGAAATTCGGGGAAGGGCGAGGTTGTGATTAGAACGCTTGGTTGAGTGCATATGCCAAGACGACCACAATGACGAAGTGCTGCTGTAGCGTCAAGTTTTCACAAGTTATTACACATGCACCTAAATAATTATGTCAATATGTATGTTACAATTATGAAAATTATGTACAATAAATTACTGACAGTACAATACTGGACAATGATGTAATCTGCAGAATTTACACTTCAATTATAAGACTACAGTGTTTCATACATTAAGTGCAGGTGTTTTTATATCACTGTATTTCTGATAGGAACCAGAAAATCTTCAGAGAATTGGATGTCATTTTCATTTTATCTTGCAAGTAATGTCTGATAAAACATTGTTGGTGAGCGGAGCGCTGCTTTGTCTACAGCTGTTATCAGGGAAACCTCGATATCTACCACTCCAAAAGCGCCTCCTGCTGGCAGAGAATGAATTTGCATATATATGCCGCCACAAATAGAGTGCAAGTCTGTGGGGAAATACTGGACTATGGTATAAATAAATTCAACTATATAACAGTTTCACTGAAATTCATGTTATAATTTTAGAATTAAAGAACAATAAAATGTGCACTTATCTGAACATAGTAAATGCAGTCATTTTTAAGCTGTTGTTGACATCCTTTCTAAAACCTGATTTAGCCAAAAAAAAAACAACCGTTACCACTCTAATATGTCTTCTAATATCAGTGTGTGCAAAGGTTCTGCGTGATCCTCTTGTTCAATATTCTCGGGGAGTGAATCCGGCTCAAACTGATATGGCAATATTGATGCCATCCTTAACTAAACCAGAGCAGATGGAACTTGCTGCTTTGGGAAGGGGCGGGGCAGTACTGAAACACTGTCTAAGCTGTTCGCCAATCACAAGGCACTGGGACAGCTAACCAATCACATCACATTTCATTTATTTGGTAGACGGGCCTTCATTAAACCCGGAACTAATCGAGCTGTTTGTGCCAGGCTTGGGAGAAAGGTATTGTAATAATGTAAATTATGTGAAAAATAATGTGTTTTTCGACCATCAAGCATTAGAGCACATTCTAGTGCAAAACAAAATCAAGACTTTGTAAAAGAGCATAATAGGACCCATTTAATAGAAGTTCACATTGTTGTTGCAGATGAAATATAACACAGATAACATTAAATAAATACTTTTTACCAGGTTAAATGATTATAAGTAACTCAAACCCCTTTATCTAAACTTCTCTTATAACCGCTGGTCACGCACATCCGACGTGCACGGATCCACACTTCAATAATCTTCCCGAAATAGTAGACCATCCGGGGACGTTTGGCATACTCTTTTCAACATACGATGCTTTGGGACTTATTCTAATCTCACATACTTTTTAGGATGGATAGTAGGCAATGAACATTGAGCATCAGGGAAAGACTCTGTGGAAGTCAGTATGGAGGTGTTAAGGGGTTAGTGAGGTTTAAATTAGCTTTGCTTACGGCGATGACCATAACCGGCATCCTAGTTAGACGATGAACTAAACCTCAAAATCTTCTCCTGTGAAACTGGAACAGAAAATTCTTGTTCTTTTTTCTTATTTTTTATTTTTTAACTGAATGAACATATCAAATGAAGCCACTTTGAATTAAAGACTTTGAATCTCTGCTCATTATATTTACCAAAGACAGCTGTGTTTCTTTCTGAATTTTCTCTGTCCCTAATGGCTCAGTAGAGGACAGAATACTAAGATGTTTTCCTCTGGTGAAAGTGCATGCGAGTGCATGTAACCAGTTACTTTAGTACAAATGTGTATGGTTAGCAAATGTAATCAGTTAAATGAGAGAGTGTAGAGGTTTATCACCTGGTGTGAATGTGAATCAGCTCAAAAGTCAAACTGAAGGAAATGCGATTTAGATTTAATGAGGTGTGGGCTTGGAAGGAGCATGGCCTCCTGCTAACTGAAAGGGGATTGATTAATGAAAACTTATTAAACTGTTCAGACTTTTTTCTGAGAAATTATGTTTAAAAAGTACTGTAATGGTATCAATTTCACAGCAAATATATGATGGGCACAGATTCCAACAGATCCAGTCAAAGGATATCAAAACTGTCAAAGCTGGTTTACTTAAATCCTGAAATGACCTTCTAATGGAATAGATTACCCAAAAATGAAAAAGATGTCATTATTTATTCACCTCATCATGTCATTCCAGACCTGTGTGACTTTCTTCTTTCTTCTGTGAAACACAAAAGATTCTTTGGACCCCATCTTCTGTGTTTAACAAAAGAAAGTAAGTTGTAGAGGTTTGGAACGTCATGAGGATAAATAAATGCTCACAGAATTTGAATTTATAGGTGAACTATCTCTTTAAAAATGCTTTGTGTTTACCAGTACTTTCCCTGAACTGTCTGCTTCTGAAAAATCAGAATGTGTTCATTAAAAATCGAGTGTGACAGAGCCATTTGCACTGTGTATATATTTTATAAAAGTTTTATCTTGACTGTAGCTCAATGTAATAAGGCCCACTAGATGCAAGCATAGTGAGAACCCAAGATTAGTTTTAATTAATATAAACATGGTCTAAATGCAAACTAAAATACTTGGCTTGACATAAAATGAACTTGAACTTAAACATGGACAAACTAACCAACAGCAGTTACACAAACAAAACTAGGGACAATGAAACACCAGGGCTATTTATACACAAAACTAATGAATAAACAAGGAGCACCTGTTAACAATTAATACAGTCACAAAACAGAACTAAGAACCACATGACCAAATCAACCACTGACAAAATTACACTTATGCTGCGTTCAAGTCTTCCCGGGAAGTTCGTACTTACGAGTTGACAAGTCATACAATCTCGGGTGCGTTCAAGTCAGTTTAGTTGGCACAAGATGGTGGTGTACCTTCTTTTAATAAATTACAAGTAAATACAACAGGGTTTGTTAACTCTGCTTATACAAAATGAAGAGCAAAGAATTTGCATCAGGTGTTTTGCATTTTTTTTTAAAATTATAAAGCCACTTTAATCTATCACATAAAAACTTGTTATATTGCAATCCTGTCTATCAATTTCAACTAAAAAATTACCGTCAACAACAGACGTTGCATCCATCGATTCTGTCATGTTTCTCATTGACACGCCCCCAACTCAAACTCTGAGCTTAAAGAAAATTCTGAGTTTCCCACTCGTAATTACGACTTTGTGGTGGCATTCATGCGCGTTTAACTCGTAAATACGATGTATCCGACATGACTTGAATGCACCAATAGTCACGGGGAGCAGATGGCAAGAAAACAACAAAGCCGCTGGAAGACAAGCCTGCAACCTTCAGCCGAAAAAAAGTGTAACGGCTAATGCTGATACTGTGGCTTTGCTGGGAAAAGTAGCTTGAAGGAGGCATATAGTCAAACGAACAGAGTCTTTAATAAATCCATGTGGGAGAAATAGAGAAAACGATCACTTTCAATGACAGAGACAAGACAAACAAACTGAGGAAAGGCAGGGCGATAAATACTAAACCAAACGATGGCCTAATAAGATAATTAATGAACACATGTGGAAACTAATGAACTAATCAAGAAACAAAGGAAAACTAGGTCAAGGAAGGGAGAACAGAAACACAGAACATACATGTGACAGTAGAGGCATCACTATGCTGAATAAACAGCTTTTGTGAGGAAATAGCTTATTATTTAATGAATCAACAACCTGTTTGCTAATCAACGTGTTTTACAAGAAACAATACTATCGTTGGAAACTATAGCTTTGTACATTTTCACCTTGATATTTTTTTTTTATTTTTTTTTAATGAAATTATACTTGAATTGTAATTAGCCTACTATGTGAGTATATTCCTTATGTTGATATAATGCAATCTGGGTTATATTACGCAACGGGAACACTTTTTGTAAGTGAAGAAAACAAAAATAATGACTTTATTCAATAATTTCTTTGTCAGCGGTCTCCTCTGTGTCTCTCCATATCACCATATGCTGCGTATGCTCTTCTGTATCATCCGCGCCACAAGGATGCGCTGTTTCTACGTGTATTTAGCTTTGATTTGAAATAAAACAGCGCATCCTTGTGGTGTGGATGACATAGAAGAGCATACGCCTCATACAGTTATATGGAGACACAGAGGAGACCATTGACAAAAAAAAAAAAAAAAGTGTTCCCGTCACCTCATATAACCCAGATTGCACATCTGATGGCTGATGGAGTATTCTGATGACGACTTTCATACGTTTTATGGACCTTGCCACTGTTATTTATTTGGCAGTCTATGGGACAGTCTCAAGCGTCCAGGTATATAAAATATCTTAAATTGTGTTCCGAAGACGAACTGAGCTTTTACTGGTTTGGAACGACATGGTGGTAAGTGATTAATGACAAAATTTTCATTTTGGGATGGAGTATCCCTTTAAGCGTTAACTTCAACTAATATCAACACCAAAGTATATACAGTAGATGGCCCCAAAGCTAACAGTTTCATCTGGTGAAACTGGGGGGTTTCATTTGATTTTGAAAACATCTGAAAAGTCCCACATTTTACTGTGGTCTTAGTAATGCTGCTGTTTTGGAAGGTTCTGTTTGTCAGTCTAAATTCTGAAAATAATTTCACACAATGCACAGAAGCACAATGAACTAATTTGATACAATGCTTCTTCTTTTTTTTAAGGGAGATGGACAATAGCATGATGGTGGCATTCATGTTAAACAGCACCACTGGCTAGAGGTTTCCATGGATACAAATCAAGACTTTGGCATCATCTTTACATATGGAACAAAGACAGGAGTGAGAAAAGAAGAGATGTGAATATGTAAATGTGCAGAACTGAGAGAAAATAAGACCACAAGAGGTTAAGATATTGAAGATTCCAACACAAAGCAAATGCCAAGACATTAAAAACTTTTCATAAATAATGAATTAATAGCAGGTAATATCTAGACCCAGTTCAACAAACATCCCAGCATGTGAAATCCCTTGTAGAGGAGACGGTCTGGATTATTTTATCAGCCTTGGGAAATCAGCCTATAAACAAAACTGTTTTTGTCGATTTTTGATCTTCATTTTTTCATCCTCCAATGTGGAGTATTTTGTTAATATTGATATTGTAGAGTATATTGCATGGGTTCTCATGTATGGAGACAGATTAGTCTCAAATATAATTCACGCAAAAAACACGATTCACACATGCGTAGACAATTTCACATGCATGAAACCTAATTCACGTACACACAAAAAAAAATCACGTGCGTGAAAAAAAAAATATATTCACAAAAAGCAATTCACATGCGCAAAATAAAATTATATATTCATAAAATACATTTCACAAATGCAAAACACAATTCGTAGATATACAACTGTGCACAAAAACCTTTGAATGTTTAAAATGTACGAGTGTCTGAATGTACAAATCGTTGTTTACGACGAATCCACTCGGATTTGTGTGTGTGTGTTTTTGAGACTTTGCTGGCAGAGCTCTCTTCCCACGTGGGTCTGTCGTACTCTTTAGCCAATCAGATGCGAGCTTACCATTCAACCAATCATATCATAAGCCACTGAGAGTGCATTCAAGGAGCACGATTCTGCGCACCTTTTGCGCAATATGGATTAAGTAGAACGGAAATTAAGCCTTTACATCAGTAATCCCATAGACAGTAAAAGAAATGGACACAGCGACCCAATTGGAACTCAATTGAGACAAGTGAAGCCCATTTTTAGCGATTTTTAGAACTTCCGTTTCTGACGCGCAGACTCAAACTAAGCTTGATGACGTCAGCAACCTGTCTGACAGATGTAAATCTTCTAGTAGCTGTGCGTGCAAACTGCCATCGTTAATCTTGCAGAGACGGCGAGCTTGAGCGGGGAGTTCTTTGGCGTGAGTGAGCAGGAGTAAGTATTCTGATTAATTATTTTGTATAGTATTTTAAAATGTAACGCCAGGGCTTCTATGGGCTTCTCTCTTGACGTCTCCCCGATTGCCTGCGAGCTTCTGAATGCACTCTCGGTGGCATATGATATGATTGGTTGAATGGTAAGCTCGCATCTGATTGGCTAAAGAGTACGACAGACCCACGTGGGAAGAGAGCTCTGCCAGGAAAGTCTCAAAAACACACACACACAAATCCGAGTGGATTCGTAGTAAATGACGATTTGTACATTCAGACACTCGTACATTTTAAACATTCAAAGGTTTTTGTGCACAGTTGTATATCTACGAATTGTGCTTTGCATTTGTGAAATGTATTTTATGAATATATAATTTTATTTTGCGCATGTGAATTGCTTTTTGTGAATATATATTTTTTTCACGCACGTGATTTTTTTTTTGTGTGTACGTGAATTAGGTTTCATGCATGTGAAATTGTTTACGCATGTGTGAATCGTGTTTTTTGCGTGAATTATATTTGAGACTAATCTGTCTCCATACTCATGAGTTTACTGTGAACTAAACTCCAAGCAAATAATTATCTGTATAACAGTAAAATAATCCCTAGATTTACCTACGAATGTTGTCTGCTTTTGCAAGTCATAAGGAGATTCAATTCTGAGGCTTTTAATGCTCACCCACTTGGCCTCCATTCTTATTCACAGAGGCATGGTAAACCAGGCTTGACGCTGTTGGTAATTTCTCTCTTTTCATGCAGAAACCACATCATCTGGTTCAGAAGAAGGTCTTCCCAGCCCATGAGATAAATTGTCCTTCTGAGAGTTTCTTGAAAGGCTAACTTGGAGGCTTGCCGATTGCGGCCTCTAATCTGGGTTTAGTTTTGGCAAACAAAAGCCGTTCTTTAGATATTCAGGCAGAAATATGCCCTACAAGTCTCCAGTCACAGCCTTTCTCTGTATCATCTGCTCTGGCTTTCTGCTCCAGGCCCTGTGGTTTATGGTCCAAAGCGTGGACTTATAGTTCTCAATGGCATAACTTCATTGACCGGCTTGTTTACATGACTAAAGTAGTTCGATACAGCAGTTCTGTTGTTTTCCCATTGATGAATTACCCTCAAAGCTCCCGCCTGTGGAATACCAGACAACAGCTCACACTTGTACAAAACAGTTCTCATAAACTAAAAGAAAAATGTGATGCTGTCTGTTCTGCAATGTTGTAGAAGAGGCCTCCACTGACTTTAAAATCAATTCAGTGACACTCATTATTTTCTAAGGAGGTAAAGAAATCAGCTTTTTCTTGCAGTTACATCACAGGAGCCTTTATGTCCAGACAGATACATTAATAAATTCATTATGTAGAGAATTTTCATTTTAATAATTCCAATTAGCTGTAAAAACATTTAATAAAGAAACTTTTAGAGGTTTTTGCCTATGAAAACTATAATATATTCATGCAGTATTTAACTCTCCTTTTGTGTTCAATAACCAGGTACAATGTCTGTATTGAGGGTCAAATTGACAGATATTGATTTTCTTGCAATTTGCCAAAAATTGGCACTATAAAAATGCTAACGATTCATGTAAAAACAGAAAATCTATATTGTAGTTTGTCAGAGACTACAAAGTATTTGGGAAATTCAATAATTCACTTCTATTTTTATTGTTATTTCCTATTGTGTTAGGACTCAAACTGACCCACACATTTTTATGTTCAAAATTAGCTGCACAGACTAAAAATATCAAAAAGTGGACATTTTTGTAACGACTACTTGTAGTGAATATTTGCAGATTGAAGTGCAAATAACTACAAGCAACAATTTATAGTATCTTCCATTATTTGTACTTAGTGTATTCGTATTTAATACTATTCCTCTTCTGCCTTTTTGTTATGTCTAGATCTCAAACCCTCAAACAGCGCTGCAACAGTCTAGTAATTGATAAATAAATAATACAATAATAAATAACAACCTTTTACCAATCTTTTGAGTGTTAAAATCAATAAAGAATCTGTGAATTTTAAATGGATGATTCAGAAGAAAAGGTGTTTGTGTTCGACAAGCTACAATAAAGGTTTTCTTTCTTTTTCTTATTTTTTTTTTATTTTTACCTGACTCTTGTGTTTTTGAAAGTGTTGAATTTTTGCACATTGCATGGTAACCAATGGGGGTCAATGTTGGGGTCAATTTGACCCCAACAAGCTGTAACAATGTTTGTACAGTCTTTCCAATAAACATTTATGTCACACTTTTTTTTACCCTAAATGACAAATTTTCACAAAATGTCACGAAGAAACAAACCGGTATTTCAAGCAGCTTGAAAATCAACTGTGGGTCAAACTGACTCCCAAAACAACAGAAGGCATTGTATTATGAGGAAACTTACTTTTTATGACTAACAGTAATAGTGCTGCTTGCTTATCTGTGTCTTGTCATTGTCATTTTGTCTGTGCACTGAAAGCTTCTGCCAAGGACAAATTCCTTTTGTTTGACAGGATACTTGGCAATAAATCTTATTTTGGATCTTATTCTAAATACAGAGTGCTGCATGTCATTGCAGACAAAGACTTCCAGTAAAGGAACTGAAGCCAGCATTTCTTTACTGTAAAACAATTATTTTCTGTGCCAATACTGTTGATCTGTTACCTTTCGAAATGTGCAGTTGGGGTTATTTACGTCATGTTCCGAATTTATCGTGAAGACTAGTGCCATAATTTAATATTTTATGCTTATAATCTTGGCATTTGAGACTGACCTTGTCTGAGTTACTGTAGTACTATAACTGGGACAACAGTCTAGATAATTATTAAATGATTATCACAATGTTGTTTGCTTTGGACAAAAACAATCACAAGGCAATTAACAAAGAAAGTTATTTTCAGCTCTTCCATTTTCACAGAAGTCCGAATGGAATTGAGTTAATTAAGCAAAAACTAAGCAATATTAGATAATTGCTAGCAGTAACTTTCTAAAAATAATTAAATTAGGTTAAGCCACACAAGAGATAATTGGGAAATTTGGGTCTTGAACCATATGCATTTCGCATAGTTTATAAACACAGTTGCTCACTTGTTTTTTCTTGCTAGAGATTATTTTATCCTGTATGGATACAGAATGATTTTTCACTGCAGAAAACATCTTTAGACATAATGCCCTGAAACTAATAACTCCTTTATATGAAATGTTGCATATTATTTACAATTACACAAAAATATATATGCTATTTAAATCTTGAGCCTGACTGTGTCACATACAATAACACTTGCTCAACTGATTTTGGGGTGGGACCTTCTGTTATTTGGAGGTGGTTGGCAGTGGTAAATGATGTTTAAAACCTGGAAACAGTTGCTACTTCTTTCAATTGCATTTGGTGCTACTTCTAGCTTAGAAATTGCATGCTTCAGCCATAAGTAATGAATAGATAATATCTAATGTGCATATACCCTTTCACTTTCTATTTCTTAAATCTCTTTAAAAAAAAGCCTTTACATTAATATTTTCAACCAAAAAAGCTTTAGAGTCTGAAATCAGCTTATCTTGAATCAGTGCCTGGCCTGTTAGCGGCTACACTATTTGAAGAATCAAACAAATTTAATGACCTTACTGCGAACAGGACTGCATAACACCATCTGCAGCCTCCATCTTCATCCTTAACCAACTCAGTTCAGAAGCCCTGTGTGTTCAGCGTTAAGCCCCTGCTGAAGCACACTGCCATGTCTTATATATCACAGCGCAAACTCAATTAATGAGCAGCAGCGCGTCAGCACTCCTTACCAGCGCCTCTGAAAGCATAAGCTTAGCTGGCCTTCTCTCTTAGGTTTGCTCACAGTATGCGGCTCGTGGCAGTGGAATCTATCTCGCTCTCTGAACTACAGCTCGGTGAGGGGCTCAAAGTGCTGACTGTACTGGAGATGAGTGAGAGGAGGGTGTCTGGGGTGGATGAAAGGGAAGATTTCCCATCCCGCCGTGCTTGGTCCAGTCCTTATGGTGTGTCTTCAGAAACATCACAATAATCCAGAACTAAACCACATGACTCCAGTCCATCAGTTAACGTCTTGTGAAAAGCTGCGTGTTTAACTTTAAACCATCACTTCTTCTATAATCTATAATAATGCTACCTTAGGTGAAAAGTCCATACCCTGTTGTCCTGTCATATCAAAATCCACCAGCATATTTGTTTAGAACTGTTTTGGCTTGTAAACTGTTCTTGATTTGTACATATTCATCTTCTGATTTAGAAAATGACTTTTAACTTTACAGTTTGAAGTTAAAAACACATTAATAATGGATTTGTTTCTTAAAAACACAAATCTTTTCACTTCAGATGACGTTACTTGATGGACTGTAGTCATGTGGATTATTGTGATGTTTTTTATCATCTGTTTTTAACACCCATTCACTGCAGAAGATCCATTGGTGAGCAAGTGATGTAATGCTAAATTTCTCCAAATCTGTTGTGATGACGAAACAAATTCATCTACATCTTAGATGCCCTGAGGATTAGGAAATTTTCATTTTCGGGTGAACTATTCCTATAAGAAGTGAATCTCATTAAAGGTAATTTTTAAAAAAAAAAATGTATTTTTCATAAAAATACCTAATTTTGGACCATGACATTTAAAAACATTCACTCAAAAAATATTATATAAAAATGAATATTCATGTGTCATAATTTTAATGCAAATATAGATATTAATATGTTGCACTGTCTTTGATTTATATTGATAAAAAAAATACAATTAGAATTTGATTTTGAGATTAAATGTATTTTGTGCATGTGTTTTTTTTAATTTTTTTTATTAATCTCTACCTATTAAAGCATGGAATGAAGGAGAAGACTGAAATTGTTCCTCTTTAGGAGACAATGTTTTTTACGGAGAAAAGGACCAACTAGAAAGAAACAAACATATATAATTCCACCAGCTGACTCATTTTTATATTGTGTTTTAAATTAAAAGCCTGAAAAAAAGTTTTACTTCATATATAAATTAATGTCTCCATAAATAGGCGGTGGAGGAGGTATCAGCAAAAGGCAAGGCAAACATTCATCTTTTGTACAAAACAACACAGCACATCTCTAAGAACGGAAATTTGAAATGTGTTATGCCTGTGAGTTGAATTGCCGAGTCTCTGGGGAAGACTTTGTTATTCTAAAAACACAATTATGAGAAACAAAAACTTTAGAGGTTTCTGTGTGGTAAAGTAACTGTCTCTTCTTTAGCAGCAATGATAAAGGTTTCTATACACATCTGAAGAAATCGTGAGCGTACAGCTGTCAGCAGAGATAACAGACAAGAGGATATATTGAAAAAATGGGCAGCTGTATTCAGTAATGCTTTCATGGATACAGCATTCAGCGACATCAGCCAAGAGGTTTTACAAACCTTGGCAAAGATCAGCTGCATTATTGTCAGTGATAAGTAGCGGCCATTAGCATAATAGAGACTATCGCAACTGGGCAACACACTCAGTGTAAAACATGCAAACTTATTCAAAGTTCACAAACCAGTGTGATAAACCAATCTGCTGAGAATTACAGCATCTGTGAAATGATCATAATAAAAATATAAGGCAAAAAAACTATGCAACTTGTTTATGGGGGCTTATTGATTTTGATTCCACATTCACTGGTCTTATTTCACATTTTATATTTAGTTACGTACCTTGGTACATTTGTCAGTAAGTAAACACAGGCGGCAGCTGTTTACTGCTGTAGTTAAAGGTGCTGTATGTAAGTTTTTGACTCTACTAAAGCAAAAAAATGGCATAATATGTTTGCAGATATTTAAGAAACATGCACAGTCAGTTATCCTCCATTGAAAATGTACGTCCCGGGCCAGAATGTCAGTCTCTGTTTTGGTTTGTGAAACCCACCCACTGCCAGTTTACCCAATTGTATTTCAGCAGTTGGCAGAAAACACAGCGTATTTCATTTCATTCATCGTCAAGTGCGCTCGTTCCTGTTGGTACCGTAAATAATTTGTGGATGCCAGCTAATAAATTCTAATAACCAAATCTTGTTGCAAAGTACCGGCAACAGAAGTGGAGGTACACAAGAAAAAGTGTAAAAGATCATGCTAAAGAAACAAAGCTGCTGCAGCAGCACTTGGGGTTATGACCCAGCAGTGTTTTCATTAAGACCTGGGTGTGTATGTTTTTAAGTACAGTATCATTCTGTTTGAATTGCAGCAGACGATGAGATACATTGACTTTTTCATTTGCATAAATCTTTAATTACCCCTGTGCATTTGACTAGTGTTGCTTCTGATGTCAATAATAAAAAAAAAAGTCCTTAGCTAAACTTTCTGTCCCTGTGTTAAATGCCCTTTCTTCTAGCTCTGGTTGCATTCAACCAACTGGTGCTCAGATTTGAGAAAGAACAATGTTGCCAGTGATGCTTTACGGACTTCAGACAGTGCTGGGTAGCAACCAATTACATTTAATCTGGATTATATAATCAGATTCCAGAAAATAATACTTGTAATTAGATTAGATTAGATTATAAAATACTCGTAAACAGACTACAGTTACTTTTTTATTGATTACATATTATTCACATGGTCACAGGACATACAGGTAAAATATTTCATATTCTGTATTAAGTGTTTTATTGTGTTTGTTGTAATTTTAAAAAGATTTGTTTTAAATTAACTTTAATTTTTTTTTTTTTTTTTTTTGATTTAGCCAAATTAATTTAAACTCACAACCACCCTGCAGTTCCTTAATGAACACAAGTGTAACCAGGTGGAAAAGATGTTGTCAAACATAAAACTGTTTTCTTTACACCCTGGTTTGAGTGTACTGCGCATAGATTGGTTTTCATGTCTTGCTCACCTGTTGCCATAAAGTTACACTGGCCCTTTAAGAAACACGGCTGCATGAGTCTCGTGAAGTGCCGCGAGTGCTGCAGATGAACAGCGCGAGTTATCATTGCAGGGTGAATGTTCCACGTGAAGTGGAGGATCGATGACATTAAAATCCATTAAATCACAGAATATAGAGAAATATGCACATATAGTGAGTTATAAACTCGTTCTCTGTGGTATTGTGACTCGGATGGCTGTGTAACTTTGCATATCGACAGTGATTGCTGACGAACATGTCAGGGTGGGGAAGCTAACCGTTTTTCTCCAAAGCGTAAGTGTTGTTAATTTAATCTGTATCAATGTACCGCTGAAAAGTTCACTTGTGCATAATTTAATGCAAAAACAGTGTTATTAATGCATAGCTATTTTATTTAGAGGGGAGAAAAGTGCTCCATATAGACCCTTTGTGTTTCTGGGGCGAGTGTAAAGCATTCAAGTGAGTGTTCACTTTTATTGATTGGAAAATTGTTTAATAGTGTTTCACTGGAATGAGGGTAGTGGTATTATTGTTCTAACGTCATATGTTTCAAATGTTAAGGAAAAGTTTTGTATTTTTCCCTTTATCATCCGCAGAGGGAAATCAAGTCAGCATAGGCTGTTGTTAACGTGCTAGAGTGGTGATGAGCTGTAAGTTTGAATCATCAAATTCACTTTTGAAGTCCTATGAGTACTGATTTACTTAAAATGCAACTTCTAATTTCCTTTGCATGTACTTTTCCTATAATTTGAGTAGCCTTATTTGGTTTGACAATTTTGATTTATTGATGGCTGTTACACCTGTGTTTTTATTTGTTTTCCAGCATAAAAGGCTACTACCGTTGTCTATGTTAGCTGGTCATTGTGAATGTGTGAAAAAAAGGCAAACTCATTTCATTGTGAAGATCAAACTTTATTGTTCGCCGTGGCTGTATTTAAGTTTTAATTCTCTGTCCGAATTCCCAAAAATTTGCATACTTAATGCTGTGCTGTTTCAAGTGCAGTCTGGAATAAAAGGCCCCATTTAAATTTTCATCCTGTGTCCGGTGTTACCAATTCATATTCCGGGCCACAGAGATTTTGGTACCAGGAGTGGGGTTTCCATTGCTAATTTTGGGACATTTTTGACAGTCAGGTAGAGTAGGAGGAACATAGACAACGGTAGTGGTGAAGAGAGGTTGAGTAACAGTGCCAAAGAGGTCGACGACGTGAAGTGTGGCGTGCCTGGGAGGCCTGCGGGGAAGCAAGGGACCGGCTTTCGGAAACGCAGGAGGGTGTTCACTTCACCACTGAGATCGTTTGCGAAGGAGACTGTGAGGAATCGCCTCTTCAGGTCGCACTGCAGTGACTGTGACTGTTTTATGACTTTGTGCCATTCTAAATAGACACTTTATATGAACATGGATCAGGACGATGATGTGCCGGCTGCTCGGGCTGGAACCAGCCATGATGTGGACAGTGCTGGGGCTGCGAGTCATGGAGCTGAAGGTAATCCGGTTGCAGAACTCCAGTCACAAATATTGGAGCTAGGTCGAAGACATGACCAAGTAATGTCAACCCTTGCTAATATGAGTAATGTTGCCACTAGGTCGTATGTCTATATTCCAAGGGAGCGTCAAATTGTGCCCTTCAGTGGTGATTATGTTAAAGATGGTCAGTCTGTCGATGAGTTCATTGATGAGGTTGAACGTGTAATTCGGGTAAGGGGTTTGAACACTGATGACCAAGTTGATTTTATACTTTCCCATTTAAGAGGTTCAGCCCTAGACGAAGTCAAGCTGCGTATGGGGGGAGAAACCAAACAACCCAGTGATCTGTTTTCATATTTGCGGGGGGCCTTTAGGGAGAAACGCACTACACCTCAGTTGTTGCATGCTTTTTATGCACGCCGACAATTAGAGGGAGAAGACTTCCGTGACTTTTCTCATGCTCTCTCTCAGCTTCTGAACTCTGCTCTCCAACAGTCCCACAATGCTGTGTCTGATCCGCAGCTCGCTTTAAGAGATCAGTTCATCGAAGGCATAAGAGACACAACTCTGCGTAGAGAGCTACGCAAGCTGGTCAGAGAAAGGCCTCATTCCACCTTGTTTGATGTCCGCGAAGAGGCCATGATGTGGGTTGTGGAGGACAGACCCCGTGGTGCTAATGTGGCCAGGACTCGAAATATCGTGAGTACATGTTCTGGGGAGATGTCAGAACATTCAAATTCAGTCAGTTCTGCACAAAGTGACATAACGGCGGCCTTGCAGGAGGTAGTAAAAATTATCACTCAGCAGGGTAAAGCTATCGGAGAACTCACTAATGCAGTTCGTGAGCTCACGGTACAAAAGGCCCATTCCAGTGGCAGCCAGACTGGAAAGCCAAAAGTCAAGCCCAAGTACACTGATGATGGCCAACCCATCTGTTTAAGGTGTGATGGGGTGGGACATGTAGCTAGACAGTGTCCTGTACCACGTAGCTCCAAAAGCCAGTCCTCTGCCAACACAGGTTCTGTGGAGCAGGGAAACGGGGTCCCTCCATTGCTGTGAGCCGAGCAATGCGAGGAAAACCAGAAGGCTCCAGATGTAGCACATTAACAAAAGAACGTTTCCTTGAGCGTGCAGTTGGCAAGTGCCCTGAAGTGGATATTCACATTGGGGGTGTTCCAGTTAGATGTCTGCTAGACACAGGAAGTAATGTGAGCACCTTAACTGAAAGTTTCTTTAGAGAAAACCTCCATGGAGAGGACAAGGACCTTCACTGCACCTCTAAGTGGCTAAGAATTACTGCAGCGAACAAGCTACCACTGCCATACTTGGGCTATGTTGAACTGGACATCCAAGTGATGGGGCTAACTATACCCGAGTGTGGGTTTCTGATTGTCAGAAATGGGGACACCGCTGATCCAGATCCAACGCCCCCTGGTATCATAGGCATGAATATCACCCAGAGATGCAGAGAGTTTGCACTGACTGAGTTTGACACGACTTTAGGAGGGAAGCTGGACTCTGTGTGGAGGGAAGCCTTCAATCGTGTACAGGAAATTGAGCTGGTAAAAACAATGTCATCTGCCAGAGTTAGTGGTAAGGGCAAAACCCACATACCAGCATCCTCTCTAGCCACAGTCTATGCCAGAGTAACCAAGAAGGCCACTGACACCAGTGCGTGGCTGCTGCTGGAACCAGGGAGTGCACCATTACCGGGCGGATTGATTCCCATGCCCACTTTAGTGTCGCCCCAAAGTCGAGTGTTTCCTGTTCAAGTGGTCAACTTCTCCCAGGAAGATGTTTGGCTGCCTCCTAAAGTTCGGCTTGGGATACTTACCCACTGCCAGTGTGCTGAAAGTGACAGTTGTGAGGTGAGATTCCAGCGCATCTCTGCTGACCATGAGGAGGTGAGAATCGATCAGAGAGACAAAACAATGTCTGATTCTGATCTAAGTAATCTGTTAAGTAGGCTACATATAGGAGGTACTCCAGAACAGCAAGCGGAGCTTGGTGTACTACTTATGAAGCATGCAGATGTGTTCGCAGTTCATGATGAAGACCTGGGATACACAGATCGGGTAAAGCATGAGATCCATTTGACAGATGATTCTCCCATTTCTCAGCCATATCGCAGGATACCACCGACTCAGTTTGAGGAGGTCAAAGAGCATATCTCGGGTTTACTTCGGAAGGGTGTCATACAGGAAAGCTCAAGTTCCTTTGCATCGCCCATTGTTCTGGTGCGCAAGGCTGATGGAAGCCTGAGGCTGTGTGTGGATTATAGGAGACTAAACTCCAAGACTAAGCGTGATGCTTTTCCATTGCCGCGCATCGATGAAAGCTTGGATGCATTGGGTGGAGCACAAGTTTTCTCGACAATAGACCTTGCTAGCGGTTACCATCAAGTTGCGGTCCATGAAAAGGACAGACCTAAAACGGCCTTCACTACACCGTTTGGCCTCTATGAATTCCGGCGTATGCCCTTCGGACTATGCAATGCGCCCGCAACGTTCCAGCGGCTCATGCAGGCCATCATGAGTGACTTAGTTTTCCAAATTGTGCTCATCTATTTAGATGACTTGTTGGTGTACTCGTCCACCTTTCACGAACATCTGGTGCGCCTTGAAACAGTGTTTAAAAGGTTGAGGGAAACTGGGCTAAAGGTGAAAATAGAGAAGTGTCATTTCCTGCAGGCAGAAGTGAGATTCCTTGGCCATCAAGTTTCAGCTCAAGGCGTGAGTACAGACCCTGATAAGATTAGTGCCGTTCGGGAGTGGCCAGTCCCTAGCACTCTCAAGGAACTTAGATCATTCTTGGGGTTCTGTAGTTATTACAGAAGATTCATCGAAGGGTTCTCCCAGATAGCTGGGCCGTTGCATGATCGAGTGAATATGTGCCTTAGAGAGACAAGTCCCATCAAGGCAGCTCAGGTGTTTAAGAGCTCTTGGTCTTCTCAGTGTCAGACTGCTTTTGAATGTCTCAAAGACAAACTTACCAGTGCACCAACACTGGGGTATGCTGATTTCACGCTTCCCTTTGTGATTGAAACTGATGCGAGCAACCTGGGGTTGGGAGCAGTCTTGTATCAGCATCAAAAGGGTAAGAAGACTGTGATCGCATATGCCAGTAGGAGGTTGAGAGGGGCTGAGAAAAATGATCAAAATTACAGCAGCATGAAGCTGGAACTGTTAGCGCTTAAGTGGGCAGTCACTGAAAAGTTCCGAAGTTATCTGCTGGGGTCCAAATTCACCATTGTAACGGACAACAACCCCCTCTGCCACCTCACGACTGCAAAATTAGGAGCCATTGAACAGCGCTGGGCTGCCCAGCTTGCTGTTTTTGATTTTGATGTCAAATACCGGCCTGGACGATGCAACACGGCTGCTGATGCCCTTTCCAGGATACCAGGATCCAGTGAACCAGACTCTGAAAGCGAAGACACAGAGTATGACGGCTGTGTGGCGATCTGTAACTCCCTCAGGACAGGAACCGCTCTGGGGCCAGACCTGTTAGCAGCCGGTATGGAGCACAGCAAAGTCAGGCAGCTGCAGGCGTCCTTGGCTGGAGAAGATGATGTTGTGTGTGAGAATACTCCCACTTTGCCAGGGTATTCAAAGGAAGAACTTCGTCGGTTTCAGGAGTTAGATCCAACGCTTAGTTTGTTCAAAAAGTTCTGGAGTCGACAAAAGAAACCTAACAAGACAGAAAGGTTAGGTTTGCCCAGATCTGTGTGTTCCCTGTTGAAACAGTGGCCAAAGATCAGAGAAAAAGATGGTCTCCTATACCGTGTAATCGAAGATGTTCATACTGGTGAATGTCATCAGTTGCTGGTACCCACCTGCCTGACAGATCAAGTCCTGAAAAATGTCCACGATCAGATGGGTCACCAGGGGATCGAGAGAACCTTAGGCTTGTTAAGACAGAGATGTTTCTGGGGAGGAATGAATGAGGATGTGGAACAGTGGGTGAAACAGTGTCAACGCTGTGTGTTAGCAAAGATGCCGCAACCCAAGATTAAGGCACCTTGGGCTTCATTCTTGGCCTCCCGGCCATTGGAGGTTGTAGCTGTCGACTTTACAACTCTTGAACCAGCCACAGATGGGCGAGAAAATATTCTAGTAGTGACTGATGTGTTCACAAAGTTCAGTCAAGCATTTCCCACTCGTGATCAGAAGGCTGAGACCACCGCCAAGATCCTCCTCAGAGAATGGTTCCTGAAGTATGGAGTTCCCCAACGACTACACTCTGATCAAGGCAGGAACTTTGAAAGCGCTGTGATTGCAGAGCTCTGCAAGTTATATGGGGTCAAGAAAACCCGCACGACCCCGCATCACCCCCAGGGCAATCCGCAATGTGAAAGGTTCAATAGAACCCTTCATGACCTCTTGAAGTCTCTCCCGCCCGAAAAGAAGCGCAGATGGCCAGAACATTTATCTGAGCTTGTTTATGCATATAACGTAACGCCACACTCATCCACAGGATACTCACCGTACTACCTGTTGTTCGGGGTCCAGCCGCATCTGCCAGTTGATGCTCTGTTGGGCCAGGAGCCCGTAACAGAAGATAAGCCTGACTGGTTAAAAGTGCATCAAGAACGTCTCCGAGATGCCCATGTTCGAGCAAAGGAATATGCTGAACGGAAAGCTGTGGAAAGAGCTAGGCAGCATGAGGAGAAGGTTTATTGCCCAGCTGTAGAAGTGGGGCAACATGTGTACCTGCGACACCGCCCACCTGGACGAAACAAGATTCAGGATGCCTGGTCTCCCACTGTGTACAGAGTGTTAGAGGTTCAAGGGACCACATACACTGTGGAGCCTGTTGGAGGAGGTCCAGCAAAGAGAGTGCACAGATCCAACCTCAGGCTTTGTGCTAATCCATTCCCGGTGCCAATGCCAAGGTGTCGAAAACCACCTGTTCAAGATGAAATTATCTCAGATTCAGAGCCAGAGATGCCATCACTGGAGGCAGAGTGTGTTCTAGTGGAGGAAGTGCTGTGTCCTTGGGAGCAAGCAACAGCAGCCTCGATACCTGAGTGTGCAGAACGGCCAGTTCCTGAGCCCGGAGACTGTTTGAATCATCAGGTGGAGCATCCTGCCAGGAGAGGTGACTGTGCAAGATTCGAGAATCAGGAGATAACTGATGATACCCTGGAAGTGACATCAACATCTGTTGAGCTAGAAGCGGAAGGTGTCCACTTACCTGTTGGGGATCCAGCGATGAGACCTGTGCCTACTCCTAGAAAAATAAGAAAAGAAAGTGGTAGGCAAGAAGAAAATTGTCCCACTGTGCGTAAAACGCAGAGGACAACTGCAGGAGTACACAATAACCCGTACCGATTACCCAAATCTGCATGCAATGCAGTGTCTTTTAGTCCTGATGTGCTCTCCCAGGTGCTAGCTGGAATGGTCCTTTATACCACAGGGCAGCTTCAAGGGGGCCAAGATGATTAGTGTTGATAGTCACCGAGGACGTTGACATTCAGCAGGGGAGAGTGTAACCAGGTGGAAAAGATGTTGTCAAACATAAAACTGTTTTCTTTACACCCTGGTTTGAGTGTACTGCGCATAGATTGGTTTTCATGTCTTGCTCACCTGTTGCCATAAAGTTACACTGGCCCTTTAAGAAACACGGCTGCATGAGTCTCGTGAAGTGCCGCGAGTGCTGCAGATGAACAGCGCGAGTTATCATTGCAGGGTGAATGTTCCACGTGAAGTGGAGGATCGATGACATTAAAATCCATTAAATCACAGAATATAGAGAAATATGCACATATAGTGAGTTATAAACTCGTTCTCTGTGGTATTGTGACTCGGATGGCTGTGTAACTTTGCATATCGACAGTGATTGCTGACGAACATGTCAGGGTGGGGAAGCTAACCGTTTTTCTCCAAAGCGTAAGTGTTGTTAATTTAATCTGTATCAATGTACCGCTGAAAAGTTCACTTGTGCATAATTTAATGCAAAAACAGTGTTATTAATGCATAGCTATTTTATTTAGAGGGGAGAAAAGTGCTCCATATAGACCCTTTGTGTTTCTGGGGCGAGTGTAAAGCATTCAAGTGAGTGTTCACTTTTATTGATTGGAAAATTGTTTAATAGTGTTTCACTGGAATGAGGGTAGTGGTATTATTGTTCTAACGTCATATGTTTCAAATGTTAAGGAAAAGTTTTGTATTTTTCCCTTTATCATCCGCAGAGGGAAATCAAGTCAGCATAGGCTGTTGTTAACGTGCTAGAGTGGTGATGAGCTGTAAGTTTGAATCATCAAATTCACTTTTGAAGTCCTATGAGTACTGATTTACTTAAAATGCAACTTCTAATTTCCTTTGCATGTACTTTTCCTATAATTTGAGTAGCCTTATTTGGTTTGACAATTTTGATTTATTGATGGCTGTTACACCTGTGTTTTTATTTGTTTTCCAGCATAAAAGGCTACTACCGTTGTCTATGTTAGCTGGTCATTGTGAATGTGTGAAAAAAAGGCAAACTCATTTCATTGTGAAGATCAAACTTTATTGTTCGCCGTGGCTGTATTTAAGTTTTAATTCTCTGTCCGAATTCCCAAAAATTTGCATACTTAATGCTGTGCTGTTTCAAGTGCAGTCTGGAATAAAAGGCCCCATTTAAATTTTCATCCTGTGTCCGGTGTTACCAATTCATATTCCGGGCCACACAAGTTTGGGAAATCTTTGGGATGTAATATTATCATTAATGCACTTCATGTTGTTAATAAAAAAAAAACTAAAAAAAAACAGTGCTTCTTATTGTCATATCAATATGATACAAATTATCCTAATTAAATCAATGTGATAAACGAGTTAGGTCAAAATAATCAAGAAGTAGTCTGATTATACTGTATTACCTGAAATGTGTAATTTACTGGATTACATTACTAATTACAATTTTTGTCATGTAATTTGGAATCAATAATGGACTACAATTAAGTAATCAATGTAATCTACCCAGCACTGCTTTCAGATACAGTGTATGTCCTAAGAATGACAATAATATATTTCCGAAGAGCACAGAAAGCAATTAAGTCGGAGCTTACAGTGGCGTCATTTGATTGATGTAAAGAACATTAGGTGGAGGTGTCTGCAATTTAGTTACTAACACCATAATCAATCTGGTTTGCCGCTCCATTAAAAGCTCTGTGTCAGAAAACAACCATATGCAGTCTTGGACTTGAGTGTCCAATGACTACTTCAAACCACTCACCATGTGGTGAACCCCTACTGGGGTATTTACGAGGTCTCTGAGGACATATCGTTTTAAAGATAAATGGCTAGAGAAATGGACTTTTAATGGCAGAATGACAAAATAATCTTTTCATATGGTGCTGCGGGAGGTATTTAGCACTCCTTTCCTGTTTAGCTAAGTGGTTAAACCCACTTAGAAAGCTTAGCAAAAACATCAGTGCAATTACTATAGAGTTTATCTTTCAATCCAAAACACAGATTTGCAGGCATAATAGCATGGGCTAGGGTCCCACAATAGAGTGCTGCAGGGATGACGTATTTTATAGGCCTAAACTCAGGATTGAACTAGAATTTTAGCACTTCTGGTTTCATTGTCCCAAAGTCAGTAGGGTTTTTGGTTAAATGCCTGAAATAAGATCTGTGGCAAACAAATATTATGTCACGATTTCCACATTTTATTTTATGACATAAAATGCATCAGTAATAACACCGTGTCATTTTTTTAAGAGAGTTTTTACTTGGAAAATGGTGGCGTGACTTACAGAGGTTGTTCTGTCAAACAGGTAAATTCATCAACTTACTACTCCACTTTCACAGCCTCACTGTGTTCATAATCATGCTCTTGCAAACTATTCTAACTGAAACTTTCAGGAAAAATGTTTTGTATTTATTTATTATAAATTTTGAAGAGTTACTGGAAGCTTAATAGTGGTGAGGTTCAAGTCATGAAAAGTTTTGTGGAGTTCATTTATAGCCTACATTTAGTTTTTATTTACAAAATGCATAAAGGCTGTGTTCACTGTTAAGAGTTTCTTGATAAACAAAACATGTAAGAATCACACACTTTTGATGGTAACAGAGCTTATTGTCTGCAATAATCCAAAAGCCAATAGAAAAATTCTATTGAGTTTTTGTTGAGGGAACTAAGGTGATGCTAACTTCTGGGCTGGCGTACAAAAACACATCATCATTGCAGCACTATATAACAAGTTACGGTTAATATAGCTCTTATTTAAGTTGGATAAAAATAATGGTCTATTGCATAACACTCTTTTATTAAAAACGGGAAATACTGATTCATTCAGGAAAGAAAGAAAAAATCTATTTGCTTCATCCAAAGTCAGTCTCTGAGTTGGTACTTCTTTTGAATAAGAAAATACTTTGTGACTGTTAAAAAAGTACATTTTATATAGTATGAAAATGTGTAGTTTGAATGTAATCTGGGCGTATTCATCATGTTGCCATTGTCATGTGACCAAACACCATCAGTTGTGATGTTTCACTCTCATTCACAAATGCTCTCCTGTGTGTACTTGATGCACACTTCAGAACCTCACCGGAAGTCCTTTGGGAACTTTCTGTTTAATGAATATTGAAAATTCTGAGGTACTGCTATTTTCACATACTAAAAAAAAAAAAAAAATAGGGAAGTATGTGTATTCGGATGCAGACACTTTTTTTCCTGAGTGAGTCACTGAATCATTCATTCTACGGATTTGTCCAAAAACATTGATTCATTCAGCAACATGAATGAAAGGACAAATGTCACATTTGTCACATTTAAACAAATGAACAGAGATAGCTTTAAATAATAATAATAATAATAATAATAATAATAATAATAATAATAATAATAATAATAATAATAGGAGCGTCAAAAAATAATTTTCCAAACCATATTTTGACTGTACCCAAATACACCTGAATAAACCTATAAAAATGAGTTATATTTTGGAGCTGTCAGGATGGATTTTGTAGGAAATTACATACATATGCCATTCGTATCATGTCATATCCATACACAGCTACACATTGAAGGAAAGAAATCAACCACGGATCATTTAAAATGACAATTTCTTTAGTAAATCAAGTGCTAAAACAATGTCGACAGCATGTGCAAATAAACAGTGTTACCAGCAACGAGAAGTCTGTGACATCAGAATTTCTTTATTTTTATTTTTGTTTTTGCTTTTTGCAGGGACTGTTTGTGTGATGTGGCTACTCAGGGTTTCATTTCTCCATCTCACCTCAGCGCGCATGAGATTAAATGCACTTTTCTGACAGGGTGCTAGACAGGACAGTAAACTAATGACTTATAAATCTGACCATGAGGAAAAGTCATGATTAAAAAAGTTTGCAGAAGCCTCAACGCTTCAGATTTCCAAGAAAGTGGCCTACGGGGAGCGAGGAGAAGGTGCTAAAGGCGCCTTGTGTAATTCTACCGCTGATGAAAACTCTTAATGCCATTTCTATCTTATCAAGGTCCCCTCCTCAGCCCCGACAATAGAGCCATCATCTGAATACTAATGCATTGGTAAGGACATGCTAGAGTTCCATTAAAGAGAAAAAAATTAATCGCACACCTGAGCTGAGGCAAACTTCTCATCAGTTACAGCTCTGAATAGCCAAACTCTCTTAAATTTTTTTTCTCTTAATTTTTTTTTTTACACAAATGCAAGTATGTGTGTATACTGCATGAGTAAATATATATTCAGTATATTTATAGACATGCAGTACCATATCTTATTACATATACACATATATTATAAAATAAATATAAATTTTTTTATATTTATGCTTTGCTTTCCGAAATCTTGTTTCTTTCACCTGCACAAACCAGTGAGTGTGATGGCGAGGTTCTACAGAAGGCCCTTTTATGGAGATGATTTGGGCTTGTTTAATGCAGATTTCTAGCCACAGGCACATAGTCTGTTATTAAGAATGAATCGGAATGAATTAACATAAAAAAAATAGGTGGAAATTATGATTAGTAGTAAATCCACCCAATTATTAGTGAATAATTCACACTTTTTGGAGAAGTCAGTGTAGAAATGACTTACCTGTTACTGCCTCTGCAATAGAAGAAAGTATTTTAACATTTCACATCAGCTTTAATATTTAATATTGCCAGTGGCATTGGCATCCCAGATATGTTAACAATAATTAGGATAAGTAATTAGTAATAAAAGTAATAATACAGCCTCTGTCTTTCAAATCTTTCCCTACATCCTTACTGCATTTTAACAAACTGCTGCCCGAAGTCTCTGAAAATATACAGTACTTCATTAAATCTGAAGGCTCGCACAGTCAACATCCGATTTCATCCGAGACAATTTTGAACATACTACAGGCATCAATGTAGCTCACACTGTTAACGTCTTCAACCAAACACGAGTCTCACAAAATGATAGCCTAGTGTGTTTCAAACATTGAGTATGGAATTATAACTGCACAATATCTTCAGCAACCTTTCCCTCCCTCTTTCTCACAAATAATCAATCACTTTGAAACTGGATGAAAACCGAGATGGAAGAGAAGGAAGAAGAGAGATTCAGGACTACAGAAAGTCAGATCAAGGCAGCTACTTGATGGCTTAAACACAACACTTTTGTGGTGTAACGGGCGCTAAGGGGTGTCGGAGTGAAGCTGTAACACCCAGAGTCTTCAGCACAGCAGAGGGTCCAGATCTCGATGTCCAGATGGAGGAGAAAAGAAATAGAAGGAAGAACATTTGAGATGCAGCATCTGCTGTTTTAGTGGGTGGTAGGGGTCGATATTTTCAGTCTTACATCTATGTCCATATTTATTTTATTAGCTCTGAAATACAACTAAAATACAGTAAAAAATTATTTAGTGGGCATTTTCAATTAATGGGGTGCAAAATAGGGTTTGCAACCCTTTAAAAAGTTTTTCATCCTTTCAGCACTTTCTAAGGCCTCTATCAACATGATCAAAACTTTGCTGAAAAATCAGTTGTACATAATCTTCTACAGACATTCTGTCATCTAATTGATAGTTTACTCTTTTTAGCAATTAAAATTACTATTAGTATAATTTAAAAAATATCCACCTATCCACACCTGTTTTTTTTTTTTTTTTTTTTTTTTGCTGGGAAGTCTTTACAGATTTTTGTAATGTAAAGCAAGAATAAGTTTCATATTATTAGTAAAATCATATTATTCATATTATTCATCATAATATCATTAGTTATCATGTTAAACTGTGAGTACCAAACATGATACAGGCTTTTGAGGATCATTTATTTTTTTCAATTCTCAGTCATCATTGTATTGCATTGTATATTTTGCCCTACATTAAAACTTCCGAGCTTTGATCATAATACTAAGAATTTAAATATCATCTTACTAAGATTCTTACTAAACAAAGTCACAACTGATATGCATTTTGTGTAAGTATTCTGGTATACTGTACTTGTGATATACAATACAAGCTATTAGAATTTCATCTTACTTTTTAGACACATAGATGTCAAATTTGCATATTTTTGATCAGTTCACGAATATATGTTTCAAATATGACACTCAACAAAAAATATATATGCAAGCTTTATTGGTGTTTTATTTTAGATTTGGTTATTTCCCCATATACTGTATACATACTGTGTGTGTGTGTGTATATATATATATATATATATATATATATATATATATATATATATATATATATATATATATATATATATATATATATTTAAGCAGATAATAAAATATTAAAATAATTACAATATTTATAAAACTAGTACATAATATATATTTTAATAAGTTTATTTAAAGTTTCTTTATTTTATATTGCCAACAAAACAATTGTATGTGTGTGGTATATTGCAACACTGCATGCAAATGACAAAAACCTGTTCAAGAAAAAAGATCACAAATGATGTGGCTTAAAATGTGTCATATTTCAGGAGCTTTCAAATTTACTGCAGATTTCTTGCATCCGAAGGGTGAAAGGACAGTTTCAAAAGAGATTTGTTTGCATTTGAATAGACGAGTGTGTCTCAGAGACCTCCATTATTTAAATTGTGATTATGCTAAGATTCAGTATTGGTCAGAAGGATATTAAAAATTTGGAATATCTGTTTGCGCTCTCATAATTGGAAATATCTAGATGGCCTTTTTGACTTCAAAGGAATGTAAAAAAAAAAAAAAAAAAAATCTAAGCTCATGTTGCAAAGGTCTGTCACTTCATCTCTGCAAGTCAGCTGAAAAGAGGTAACATCGCCCCCTGGAGGTTCATAAGATAGCACTGATGATAATCAAGCATTATTGCATTGCGAGTAGCATAAACAAAAAGACAAAGCATAAAATGTCTCCAAACCCTTTAAATTATCAAATACTCTTACATAAAATAAAAAAAAATTTTCCCTCCATCCTTTCTATTGTGTGCAAATTGTCCCCTTTGCTCAGTGTTCCAATTTGATCCTGGATTTTTTTATTTTCCTTATTTATTTATTTTTTCTAATGTGCTCAAATGCCTGCCCGCAAAAGAAAATTAGCCAAGTGGCATGACTGGGTGTGGTGAAGCCATTTATTGGGCTGAGGAAGGGCGAGTGGTGGAGGATAAACCACGAGTGCCCACCAGTTAGAAGTGAAACAAAAATGCATGAGCAGACATGCTGCACTGACTCACCAATCCTGTGAAAGGGGAACTTGGCTATTTATCATCCCAGCCTCAGATTTGCTCTAGGGGCCCTAACCAGACAAGCCCCTCCATGTGAATCGTCAGGGTATTAAAAAAAAAAAAAGTCTTTTACATCGAACCTCTCCTTCAGCAACATCTAAGGGCGTCTAATTGCAATCTTTATAGCCTGGGATGCACTGCATAGAGAACAGTGCATTTGCTTTAAAAGCCAACTGGGAAAAGAGAGCAGGAAAGAAGGTAGTCTTAGAGTAATTTCTGCTCTTCGTAATGTCCTTTCAGGTAATAGATCAGACTGTGAAATTTTACTGCTGAAAGGAAGACAAGCTGCATAAAATGTATTTCTGGATGTTAGGGCGTTTCTCTGGCCACTCTTTCAAAGTGAAAAGCAATAAACCCATTAACTCAGTACCAAAACCTAGTGAGCTGGCTACATTTTAAGACATCATAGCTGCAATTTCGACACTTCCAAATGTGTTCCAAAAGGCAAGCGGTTACATTATACTGCTTTATAATAAATTATAAGACAGAATTATATGTACACTGAAAAAAAAATGGTATATATATATATATATATATATATATATATATATATATATATATTGTATATATATATTGTATATATATATAGTGTGTGAATTTTACAGTTTTAAATTTTTTTTAATTTTGTTCATTTTTCATTTTTTGATTTTATTAATTTCATTACCTGATGTAATGTTAAATAGTTAAATAGTTAAAATGTTATGTTAATTTACTCACCTCCAGCCATCCAAGGCCTTTTTTCTTTTCTTTTTTTTCTTTTGTAGAACAGTAAAGAAGATTTTTAGCTGAAACCGTGGTCCTTGGTGATTCATAAAATGTAAGTCAGCAGCTACTGGCACTTGAGAGTCAAAAAGCATATACAGGCAACATAAAATGAATACCTGTGGCTCCTGACAATATAATGACGTCTTATGGAGCGAAACTATCAGTCTGTGCAAGAAACTGAAGATTATTTACAACATTAAACCTTGACTACGACATGAGTCATATGAATTCAAGTGTGAAAATGTACCTCAAGATATTAATTAATATATTCACTAACAAACATTTAGTCAAGGCAGTTGTTATTCACATATGAATTCATATGACTCGTATCATAGTTAATGTTAGTTATTGATTAGTATATGCCTTAACTCATTATTAACTCAAATTAAATTAAAATTTTATTTTGGTATAAGTACAGTACATGAATATTCATTGTAAAGTGTTAATGCTTCGTATACAAAATACGATAGTTCTGTACAACTACGAAAAAAATATATAACACCTACAGCACCTACATAAATGAATAAAAAAATAAAGCAAAAACAAACCTGATTGGCATTTTTAATCATCATTTTGTAGAAACAGAGTAAAACAATATCATCCTGAATTTATTTATTTTTTTTGTATAAAAGGTATATCTTTTTCCAACCAAAGTGACTTGAACGCATCTGATAAGACTTCCCAACTTGTAAATACAAACTTCTCAGGAGAGTTGAATGTATTAGCAGTTGACAGCAAGGTAGTTCGGCAAGCTTTCAAAGACACTAAAGTCACCCCTGACCTCCTTCTCTTTTATAAATCTTCTCTTCTTCTCTTTTCCATTTAGATTCTCTCTCATTTCCCCTCGCTCTGTCTACCCACCCTAACCCATTCTTCTCTTTATTTCTGTGCTTTCCACTTTGTCTCATTAAAAAGTCATCAGGCTTAACCTTTCTCCTTACATGTGGGCAAGGGTGTCACCAACGATTGACTCAGTTTCTGCAAGTAAAAAGACCTTGCTTTGAGTCAAGACACAAATAAATGCGGGAGGGGGACTTGTCCGGCAGTAAATGCCACACTCTAATTGATAAGAAATGAATCTCAATTAGGGTCATTAATCATGAGGAGAGGGAATCGGTGACAGGCTGAGCGCTCCACAGGCCGCCGTCTGCAGACGAGCCGAGTGGCGGAAATTGTGAAATTACCTCAAACGTCAAACTGTGGAAGAAAATGCAATGCTGTCATCGCAGTCAGTGTCAGACGCTGAGACAATGCATCCTAGCTGTAGGATCATGCAATGTTAGAATAAACCTGCCCATGTTCTGCCCATGAGTTATTTGTTTGTTAATCTGCAATGCCTTTGACGTACAAAGTGCGGTTTGCACAGTGCTCAGTGGACAATGTGTTACAATTGAAGTGACATTGTGGGCACTGGTTTACATATAGTTTTTATACCAGTTTTGACCTTTTAGTGTCTGATCTGCCTAATGTTGTGCATGCCCATTTCTTATCTGGCCTGTTTTATGAAAACATCCATTTATAATTGATGAGCGCTGCACAGTATTCTCCCATCACAGAAAGCTACAGTATAACGACATACTATGACTCGTTGGGATTCCCAATTGCACTTCCATGAGCTGCATCCTCTGGAATTGTCACTTTATCTTGCCTCCATCATATCCTAACTCTTCGTAATCCACACACAGACCGTATAAGAGTCTGCACCTGCACAGTTCTGCTGAAAGCTGCAGATTTACACAAAATAGACCTTTATCACAAGGCTTCAGGTGTAGGGTGAAAAACCTTCTGCTTTAGATTTTTAATGCATAATTCATCTCAAAGAGTTCATCTAAACAGACCTAGTACCTCAGTTCCCAATGGGTTGATGATAAGATTTTTTTGCCATTCAGCTGGATGAACACATGTATTTTCGAGTATCAGGAGGATAAGTGTGTGTAAGCAGACTGCTTTTTTACAAAGTCAGACAATTCAGAAACCATTGGTTTATTTATTTATTTATTTTTTTAAAGCAAAAACGTCACCGTCTGTGGTAGAATTAGGTTTGAAGTACAAATAGGAAACCAACATTACATTACATCACAGTAACGTTAACATCAAAGGTTATACTCATTTTTTCCCAATACTAATATATATATATATATATATATATATATATATATATATATATATATATATATATATATATATATATATATATATATATATATATATATATACAATGCTGGACCAGGTGAGATACCTGATTCGTTATACTTTCTATGAGCACAGCAATTAAATCTGCTGAAGTGTCTTGACTGATCCATAATTTCACCGTTCATTACGATGATGAGTCAAACAGGACCCCTGGGACACCCCACCCGTGTCCACGCAAGAGCATCCACATGGGAGACCTCCACGCAGCTGGTGAAGCCAAGGCCTCCAAACACACACTTCAGCCAAGATGCTAAATCATTTATTGATGTCAGCTGAAATATAATCAGGAGCTTGCACATAACAAACCCGCGCAGGGAAGCTAATCAATGCAGTTTCTGCAAGCATACTGATATCTATTACGTGTGCATCTATCAAAAACAGATATCACTGAACTGGTGCATAAATGTGTGCTTGGTATTCTGTAATGGTACAGTACAGATGGGTGCATGCAGGAGTACAGTAAGTGTGATGTCAGTGCTATTGCAGTGTATACAGTACCTGTTTCCTTGCTGAGTACCATCCTAATTAAACCCAACTGCTTTGAAAGACACCACAGGCGACCATACAACACTGCAATCAGCCTTGCCTCATGCTGCCTGTTATGGCATGATTCCCGTTAAATTCTATTTTTTAAAAGAACATTTTTTGTCACTGAATTCTCCTCTAGGCAACACAATTACATTAAGCCTCACATTCACAAAGCAAACGCTCAGGCATTACCCCATCACAGGAGCATTTCTGAGTCTCAGGCTGTGAGGAGGTCTTCTGTTCATCAAGAAAACTGTGAAATAGCTCCAATTCTCCCTGTCACTTGAACTGACTGTTGCTGAAGCGAAGAGGCTGAATGCTAAAATACGAAAATGACGAGTGTGGGAAATTACAGCCTGCACACCAAAAGAGTTGCTGTCCGATTTGGGTTTCACATATGAAATGCAGCTGCAGAGTTGCAGAAATAATAATAAAAAACATACATGTTCTCCTTAGAAGAAATATAATGCAATAATGTAGAAACCTTCAAGACAGACAGATCATGAGACTGAGATGCAAACATGTATGTGTCTATAGAGGCTTGCAATTTATTTTATTTATTTATTTTTATTATAATGGTTAATAGTCAAACTTGGTGTAAGTTATGTTTCCATGGTGTACAAACACACACACACACACACACACACACACACACACACAGCACTTTTGCTTCCAAACAAAGTTTTAATACTGTGAATCATGGCTTAGGACTCTTTATTGAAAACATTCTTGAAATGAAGATAGGGGGTGATGGTAAGGTGGTCACTGATGAATTCTTGTCTTTGTTGCTCATGTCATCTTAAATAAATGACCTTTGGTCGCTTTGTCACTACAAATGGTTGTCAGTGTGAATGCCTCTTTGGAGGCTGTCTGTTATTTTGCACAGTTGTTTTACACTAGTAGCATTTCATTCTACTTCTGCTGTCTTTCAGTTTTGGTGTAATGGAAAATGTAGAATTGCATATGTAAATTAGTTGGCCAAAGTGTTTTAAATTGGTCCTCCTGCTTTGCGTCGACTGAATGCTCATTTGGAATTTGACATCATTATCGTCCCAGCGTGCCCTGTATTTGTGGCCGATTCTACCGGCTCAAATTAGGCTGAAGTCTAATTACTTTCATTTAGTAAGGTATTAATTCAGAATTCACCCTCTCCCCCACTCTCATTAGTTCCGGCACAATCTATCAGACGGTATAATTACAGTAGTCTGTTTGGAGTAGAAAAGGGGAAGAAAAGAACGGAAAGTGCCTGTATGACATGACGATATTCATCGACTGACGTATAAACATGATTTCTGCTGCTTTACAGTTCATTTCGGTTGTTTTATTTCCTTGGTTGACATTTATGTGTTTTTGGTAGTTTTACATCTGGGTTATAGGTGGTGTGAGCGAACGGTATAGCCCTTTAAGGAGTTGTTTGAGCGTTTGGTTTATTGTAGCCATATATGTCTGGCCTGTTTCATTAGACCTTGAAAACTGCTGCAGGTCATCAGACATCCAGGAGCTTTCCTGATGTCACACACAGATAGATCTACTCTGCTGTATGACCCTTCAGGCTGTACAAGATATTGTCAAAGCGATCTTCCTGATATGTTGCTCTCTCTCTCTCTCTCTCTCTCTCTCTCTCTCTCTCTCTCTCTCTCTCTCTCTCTCTCTCTCTCTCTCTCTCTTTCTGAGGATTAAGTGGGGGTCTGTTGTGCACACTTTCTGTGTTTTATCACCTGTAGGGCATCTATGAACACCATCATCCATGGCAGTAGATCCCAGAAGGACATGTCCACACGTCCACACCAACTTTGTGTAAGCATCATGTAAATCAATAGGGCAAGATGCCACTGGCCACCCCTTATTGACCATAGATGGCCCAAAATCTCGTCTCAATACATTTAATGAAAGGCTTAAACTTATTAGTTTTGTCAGTTCATCTGAACATGAACATTTGTGTAATTTAGTCAGTTAAAACAGTTTTGAGGTTAACTGATCTAATTTCGTGCCTTTGTAAAATACTGTTTTGTGAAGTTTTTTTTTGTGTCTCTTAATAGAGGATTTGTTGACACGTTAATGTTTTTAGATTTGTGGAAATATTGTCTTTATTTTGCCCAAATTGGTAAGGCTTGAGCGACACGTTACTAGTGTTATTATATATATATATATATATATATATATATATATATATATATATATATATATAGCCTATATATAATTTATTATTTTATATATTATATAAAACCTGCTATTTTATATATTATATAGGCTATTTTAGTCATCTTCATTACTTATTTAAATCTATATTGAGTGAAATAATTAAATTTTAATATAAAAATATGAGCAATTAAATATGTATATATATTCATATGCCCTTTAAATGTCATAGGATGAATGTACCTTTAATCTCTTTTACTGAGATTCTGCTTTGTTGGTCATCAGCTATCCAGTTAATCAGTTTAATTGTCAAAACACAATTTTAAATAGAATAGTTGATTTAGTATTTTACATTTATGACACATAAAAATATAAAAATAAAATGACTACCTTTGGAACTATTTTCTTTGGCTGAAATGCATATAAACCAGCTTGTCAAATTTAGTCTAAAGTACATATAACTGGGTACTAACTTTCCTATTGAACTGTATAAAAGCGCCATTAAACTTTCATTTGTATTTTAGTGAATATCAACAGGCCTGTGATAGATAGATAGATAGATAGATAGATAGATAGATAGATAGATAGATAGATAGATAGATAATGTTGAACGTTAAGAGTACAGCTGTTACAGATGCAGCAGGTCTACGGGTGTTATCTAATGTTACCAGCAGGAGTCTCATGATCTCAGGCTGGCTGCTGCAGAAGTTTGGCTTGATGAAAGTTCCGAGCGCGGAAGTGAAGAGAAACTTTCGCATGAATCTCTGCAAGAGAGCGACACTTTCCGCGTTCGAGTGTGGATGAGGATGATAATGATGACACGCGTTCACCAGTCTGTCTGAGGAAATACCGAGTTGCACTGTTCTGTGAGGCTTTATTTCAGGTCTGATTATGGGGTTGCCTACTTTAGAGTTCAGTGACTCTTTTGTGGACAGTCCGGACTTTAGAGATAGACTCAAATGTCACGAGATCGAGCTGGACCGAACGAACACGTTCATCAAAGAGCTGATTAAAGATGGACACCAGCTGGTCTGCGCGCTCAAGAGTGAGTAGCTACACAACACATCGCTATAATAATACCCGCGTCTCTACTATCGCCGCTTATGTTGGCTGTAACTCAATACCTAGTGTGCTGTCTACTCAGAAAGCATGTGGTCAATAGGCGTGTTTTAAAGCGCGAGTGGGGTGCTTAACAATGGTGTCTAGGTAGGCGTCTTACTAGGTTTTGAGACACAGTGATGAATGAGAAATATCAGAGTTTGTTTATTCTTCCCTGTGATCACAAATAATAATAATAATAATGAAAACATGGACCACTTTTATTAAAAACAAAACAAAATATTACTCTAATTTCCAATAGAAAATGCACTGATGGCCTTTTTTTTTTATCCAAAAAGACACAAAATCACTGATGAAATTACTGTATCTAACAATTAACACAGCATGAAATGTCGCTGGTTTTAATCACATCAGACAAAATGATTTTAGCCTCACCTCACTGATCTTTCTCTGCTGTATCCAAGAATTCCTTTCATAGAACAATGTGATATTTTAATTATTTTAAATTTAAAACATAATATTTAGCTTAACACTGTTACTGCTTGTTGTTTCTTCTATTAAAGACAGGAAGCCAGGTAAATAATCTCATTACATTTGATCAAATTATGCTCAAATTGTAGTGTTGACAACATTTCTGAAGCGCAACTATATTCAGCACATTCAACAAACACAAACTTACCAATTAAACATTTTTTTTTCTTTAATTTATAAAAATAATACTTACTTTTAAGTTGAATTGCAGCCCTGTTCTTTACAGTGCACCCTTGTTACTCAGTCGAGCGTTCTGTAGAACATTTAATCTAAATTTCCATGTTTAATCAATGTTTATTGCTTTGAATATCATTTAAATTGAAACGGCAAATGCAAGATTCTATCCTTAGTTTGCAGCCTTTTTGTGAAAGGGACATATTGACAAATGTTATTTCGCTATAAATATGCTTGTGTGATCAGATAAATTAATGTACATTCAAATAGGCCTAGTTAGAAATGTTCAGAAATTTTGACTAATAAATTTTTATGTCATATGTAATGTGATAAGGTAGCCTAACTATAAAATTACAGAAGTATAGAGATTTTTTTTTTTTTGGTCAGGGAAGAGAGACAGAAAAGGAGAACAAACATTTTGAAATGTTAAGTGTCAACATTTCTATTTCAGTTCATGCTTGAATGTTTGTGTGATGGTATCTTCTCTCTCTAGAGTTTATCTGAAGTTCTAAATGGTGTACAGTTTACTGATCAAGGCCACAGATACACTGGGACTGTTGTGGTTCTCAGTGTAGTCTGTCACTAGAGGCTTTCGGTTTATTAGCTACTTACACTAAGTGCTTTTCTTGAAAAAAGAATCATGGTGAAATTCAGGTTATTGTTATTTGTATTATTTTAGACCTAAATTGTATGCAGGATTAAAATGAGTATGCCAAAGGTGCCCATATGGTGTATTTCCAACCTGATTTCATGGAAAAAACCTATGGTGAGTTCATACAATGTGAATCGATTTTTAGAATAAAGTAAGCTAAGCCCACCCCTAATCAAAACCGTAACTGGGATGAAAGCAGATCATACGCATTCATATAAATTACCACCAATTCGCCAAAACAAAAAATAGTTATTGCCATGCAATTGTGTTGGTATTTACAGAATACATTCTTGAAATATGCAGCTTTGCTTGCATCCTTGCATGCTTTTTCAGCTAGTATTTTTCTGCCAGATGCATGAATGTAGATGTACTGTACTGTGTGTGGAATGCTGGAATTGTGATTGTAGAGGATTGTGGGTAAATACAGTACGAGCCCCTGCCCTCCTCAAGGTTGCCCCCCCCCCCCCCCACCCCCCACATTGCCATGCCAAGGCTGTGAAAATGATGCGGCTTCTTTTGTGTGTGTGTGTGTGTGTGTGTGTGTGTTTTACAAATTGTACAAATTTACTTCTTTTTTTAAAGTAATCTTCTATCAACCATTTCATTTTTAGACAACTTAATTCCTAAATTTCCTGAATTCTTAATTTGCAATTGACACAAATGTTGCCATGTCAAATTTGAACTCGCACTTTCTCAAAAAATGGTCGCAGGCTAGATCCCTTGTGTGTGTGTGTAATTGAGACTTTCAGTATTATGTGGCACTGCTGACCTTCAGACATAGAAACAAAAGGTAACTTTTTTTGTCACAGAGTCACCAGCAATGTCAGGTTCTTCAGCTCCACCCACTCGTTCACAATCACCAGAATTCTGATGCACTTCACCTGTCAGCACCAAACAAGTCACAATATAAAACCACCAGTTTTTACTGGATGTCACATTAGCTCTAAGATAACAGCAGATGATGGTAGAACTGTCTAATGCTGTTAAAGAAATAATTCAACCAACAATGAAAATTCATTCATCATTTAATCACCTATGTTGTTCAAATCTTGTGTGACTTTTTCCAGTTCTATACTGAAGACTGTGCTGGTCTTTATTTCTGTACTTTTTATTATTTTACAATGAAATTTTTAAAACTTAGAAAAAGGACACAAAAGTGTAGAAATAGAAGTGTAGTCACTGTGACTTGTGGATTATATTCAGAGTCTTCTGAAGCCATATGATAACTCATTGTTGAGTCAGTGTGTGGAAGTCAAGAATCAGATCAGTTTGGTTGTGAATGAATCATTCGGACCGGTTTAGTGAACCGGATCAATGACTTCATTAAAGGAATAGTTCACTCAAACATGAAAATTTGCTGAAAATGTACTCGCCCTTAGAATATCCAAGATGTAGATGAGTTTGTGTCTTCATCTGAACTGGTTTGGAGAAATTGTGCATTTTATTATTTGCTCATCAATGGATCATCTGCAGTGAATGGGTGTCATCAGATAGAAAGTCCAAAGAGCTGATTAAAACGTGACAACAATCCACAAGTAGTCCACACAACTACAGTCCATCAATTATTGTCTTGTAAAATTAAAAGGAAAATCCATCATTAAGGCATTTTAACCTTAAACTGTTGCTTCTGGTCAAAATGTGAATCCATAATAACCCTTTCCCTCAGTAAAAAAAAAAAAGTCCTGTTGTCCTCTCACATCAAAATCCACTAACATTCTGTGTTTGTTTAGAATGGTTTGGGCTATTTTTGCTTGTAAATGGTCCTTGATCTGTGCATATTTCTCTCCTGATGCAAACGAAGCAAATTCATCCCTGGACAAAGCAATTTTGTACTGTAGAGAACGTTCCCGGTTACTTAGCTGTAACCTTGTTCCCTGAGAAAGCGGAACGAGATGCTGCGCTGCTCAGTGCATTGGGAAACGTCTTGTTCGTGACCAGCTGTGAATAATGTGTGTAACACGTCGATAGAATTGACCCGGCGGTAATATAGCCTCGGTTGATGACGTCATCTGAGCGTGCCCGCAACACGGGGCTATAAATAGATAAGCCACAGGTGCATAAACAGGACATTTTGTCTGAAGAGCAGTCCTGGGACATATTTCAGTACGGCAATGCAGCGCAGCATCTCGTTCCGCTTTCTCAGGGAACAAGGTTACAGCTAAGTAACCGGGAACGTTCCCTTTCGAAAGCTTCAGTCGATGCTGCGCTGCTCAGCGCATTGGGAACGAGAATACCCACGCCGCCGTGCTTGAAAATGTCTGGACCCCTAAGGTTGTGCAGGTGTGCTACCAAACCACAAGAAGGCCTCAGACATTAGCTTGTGATGTTGACTCAAGGACATGAGAGCCCGGAGTAGCATGGACATCCAAACTATAAAATCTTATGAATGTGTGCGGAGAGGACCAACCTGCCGCATCACAAACCTGTTGTAAGGGGGCACCCCTTGCTAAAGCACTAGAGGAGGCGACCCCCCTTGTGGAGTGAGCTCTAAGACCTATAGGCGAAGCTTGACCGCGCGCCTCATAAGCCAAAGCAATAGCATCTCTGACCCAGTGAGACATGGTCTGCCTGGTGGCAGCTGCTCCTCTGTTACCACCACCATAACAGACGAACAGTTGCTCCGACTTACGCCACTGGCTAGTGCGGTGGACGTAAGTCTGAAGAGCACGGACTGGACACAGTCTATAAGATTTCTCCTGCTCCGGCGTTGCAAACGGCGGAGGACAGAAGGCCTCTAGAACGACCGGATGTACAGCCGAAAACGGAACCTTAGGCAGGTAATCAGGATGAGGATGCAGAATCACTTTCACGCTCCCTGGGGCAAAGTCTAAGCATGATGGTGAGATAGACAGAGCCTGCATATCCCCAATTCTCTTCAAAGAAGTTATTGCCATGAGAAAAAACATTTTTAGAGTTAGAAGTCTATCAGACGCTGACTCTAAAGGTTCAAAGGGGGTTTCAACCAGACCCTCGAGAACTATAGCTAAGTCCCAAGAAGGCATCTTGGTTTTTACTGTAGGCCTCAGTCGTCTGGCCCCACGAAGAAAGCGAGAGAGCAGAGGGTGTCTCCCGAGTGGCATCCCGTCAATCAAGGCATGGCAAGCCGAAAGAGCGGCCACATAAACCTTAAGAGTAGCAGGGCATGTGCCTGTTGACAATTTCTCTTGCATGAAGTCCAGAACTGAAGCAATATGGCATGGCATGGATATTATCTCCGAGAACCATACCCTGTTCGGCCAACGTGGCGCTATCAGCAAGAGGCAAGACCCTTGTTGGCGAACTCTGGCTAGGACTCCCGGGAGCAGAGAAACTGGAGGAATCGCATACAGGCGCATTCTGAGCCATGTGTGCGCCATCGCATCCAGACCCAGGGGGGCTGGGTGACTCAGAGAGAAGTAGCGGGGACATTGCGCTGTCTGATGGGAGGCGAAGAGGTCCACCTCTGCTTCGTAAAATTTTTCTCAAATCTGTTTCACTACCTCTGGGTGGAGTTTCCATTCCCCTGTCGGAAGTGTCTGTCTGGACAGTAAATCCGCTCCCACATTCAAACGCCCCGGAATGTAAACTGCCCTGAGTGACAGGAGCTTGTCCTGGGCCCAAAGAAAAATCTGCCTCGCTATCTTGTTCAGATTGCGTGAGCGCAGACCCCCCTGGTGATTTATATACGAGACTGTTGCTGTGTTGTCCACCCGTACTAGAACATGACAGTCTCTCAAATGATGGAGGAAATATTTCAGAGCCAGAAATACGGCCATCAGCTCGAGGCAATTGATGTGCCAATCGAGCTGATGACCCCCCCATTCCCCTTGAGCTGGGTGGCCATCCAAGACTGCTCCCCAGCCCAACAGGGAGGCATCTGTCGTTAGCAGTCTGCAACGACACGCTGCCCCTAGAGTGGGACCCAAGGCAAGGAACCGGGGTCTGAGCCACAGAGATAGTGTACGAAGCCCGCGGCGCGTCACTTTTATTTGCCTTTGAGGATTGGCTCTCGGATGAAATCCTCTGGCTTTTAGCCACAACTGAAACGGTCTCATGTGTAACAGCCCCAAAGGAATCACCGTGGATGCTGAAGGCATGAAACCTAACATCTTTTGATACTGACGAACAGTGCGATCCTGGCCTAGCCTGACCTTGCTCATGGTCTGCTGAATGGTCTCGATCCGAGCGGGAGACAGTTGTGCCCGCATCGTGATCGAATCCCAAACGATCCCGAGATAAGTCATTCTCTGGGCCGGACAGAGAACACTCTTCTCGGTGTTGAGTCTCAACCCCAGAGAAACTAGATGAGCTAACACGATGTCCCTGTGTTGTAGCACCATCTCTCGCGATTGCGCTAGTATCAGCCAATCGTCGATATAATTCAAAATGCGAATGCCCTGGAGTCGTAATGGAGCCAGCGCTGCATCCATGCATTTTGTGTACGTGCGGGGTGATAAGGCTAGGCCGAAAGGAAGAACCCGAAACTGGTATGCTTCGCCCCCGAAAGCGAACCTCAGGAATTTCCTGTGTTGTGGCAAAATCTCTATATGAAAATATGCGTCCTTCAGATCGATCGTGATAAACCAATCGCGATGCCGAATTTGCGACACGACCGTCTTGACGGTTAACATCTTGAACTTGAGTGCTCTGATTGTACGGTTTAAGCCTCGAAGATCCAAGATTGGACGCACTCCCCCACCCTTTTTGGGAACTAGGAAGTATCTGCTGTAATAGCCCGACTCTCTCTGTGGAAGAGGAACATGTTCTATGGCCTCTTTGCCCAGAAGAGTTTGTAGCTCTTGAGACAGTACCTGCATCAGCTCCGGTTTCACGGAAGTGGAAACCACGCCGTTGAAACGTGGAGGATGACGAATAAATTGGATCCTGTATCCTATCCGTACTGTGCTCAACATCCATGCAGAAATGCCTGGCAGAAGTTTCCACGCTGCCAGACTCTCTGAGAGTGGTACCAATTTCAATACTTCCTTTTGAGGGGATGTTAGATGTTCCGTGTCCAGAATGATGGCAGGAAGCACTGGAACATCTAATATCTCGCTGGAAACCCCCGCCCCCCGAGGCACAAGAAGCGGCGGGGATGGAGGGGTTTTGTGAGGGTAACGGGGCGGGGCGAAAAGCTCTCGAGCGCGCACCACCCCGTGAGGGACTACCCCCACCAGCACGGGCGCCATGGCATCAGGACTTCTTCTTCTTATTAATAAAAGTCCTGAGGTCTGGCTTGGGAGGTTGCTGAGCACGGCGAACCTGTCCCCAATCCCTACGAGGGGGAGCACGGTCTGCCACGCTCTGCTTTTTAACCTCCCTGGTTTTTGAAGGACCTGGGCGAGGCTGGGTGGCTGATGTCCCCTCCCCTTGAGTGCGGCGAGGAAGAAACTGAACGAACGCTTCTTCATGTTTCTTTACTTCCCTAAACCTGTCGACGACCGTATTAACCGAATCGCCAAACAGGCCAGATGGAGAGATAGGAGAGTCTAAAAGAAACAAACGTTCCTTCTCTTTAATGCCCGTCAAATTAAGCCACAGATGCCTCTCCTTGCTGACCAAAGCTGACATCGACCGGCCAATGGCACGAGCCGTCTGCTTGGTCGCCCGGAGAGACAAATCTGTGGCCCGACGAAGCTCAGCGAATGCTTCCTCGTCGATTGTACTGCCCACACTCAAGTCCTTCAATAGGTCAGCCTGGTATGCCTGTAACACTGCCATAGTGTGCAGCGCAGCACCAGCCTGACCTGCAGCTTGATAAGCTTTACCCACTAGCGATGATGTAATTCTACAAGGTTTAGTGGGGAGAGTAGGTTTCTTCACCGAGGATGCAGATTCAGGCGAGAGATAGCTCGCAAGCGACTCTTCAACCCGAGGCATCTCCGAATACCCCCGCGACTTTGCATCCACGATAGTTGAAAAAGTCAACGTCGAGGGCACAAAGATGCGGGAAGTATATGGTTTGCTCCATGACTTCGACAGTTCATCATGGAGGTCCTCGAAAAAGGGGAGAGACTGATGTTGCGGTCTCTCTCTCCTACCACCCGACAGAAACCTATCCTCCAGCTTACTACGTTTGGGGGTCTCTTGGTCGCGTGGCCAGTCAAGCTGCAGCCTGTCCACCGCGCGAGTAACCACCTCGAGCAGCTCCTCGACCAATTTCCTCTCGCGAGAGGAGCGTTCAGAGGCGGCCTGCTCATCGCCTGAAGACTCAAGAGATCTCATACTCATCCTCCTCGTGAATCGAAGATGCACCGAAGCGCGCTTCGAGATCACGAGAGAGAGGATGCGTGGATCTGGTGACACTGTAAGCGAAAGGGACGGGCCCGTCGCTCGCTCGTCACGCAGACCTGCACGAGAGCCATCCGATGAAAAGGTGGGTGCGGTCTGAAAATAGTTCAGACGAGCACGAAGCATCTTCACTGAGAGCAGTTCACAATGCTCGCACTCGCCCGTCTCTAAAGCCAGAACCGCGTGCTCTTCCCCCAAACAAACAAAACAGTAATCATGCGTATCCAGCTCATACATAGGACGAGAGCATGGAGGAACACAACACTTACTGTTTCGTTGGGTCATCGTACGAAGATCTGTAGTAGACAAAAAGAATCTTCCTGACGCACACATGCACAGAATGATCTGAAGACAAAAGACCTGTTGATGCACCTGTGGCTTATCTATTTATAGCCCCGTGTTGCGGGCGCGCTCAGATGACGTCATCAACCGAGGCTATATTACCGCCGGGTCAATTCTATCGACGTGTTACACACATTATTCACAGCTGGTCACGAACAAGACGTTTCCCAATGCGCTGAGCAGCGCAGCATCAACTGAAGCTTTCGAAAGGGAACTCCTATTTTAGCCTTAAGCCACATTTGAATTTAAAAATGTCTTAATGATGAGTTGTTTATTACAAACATGCGTTTTTTTTTGTTTTTTTTTTCACTTTACAAGACATTAATTGATGGACTGGAGTCATGTGGATTACTTATGGTTATTGTGTTGTTACTTGTGGATTATCGTCAAACATCTCTCATATAGTCTCATCATGGTGTCACAGGAGGCTGGGACTGATGTCAAGATTTTTAGTGAATAATGTCTCAAATTTCAATCTGTTCATCACACAAAGCTATCATCTGGCTTCAGAGAACTTGAGATACCACGCACAAGGAATAAAAAAATCTCTCCTTTTGTGTTCCATGGGAAAAATGAGGTGTGGAACAGCATGAGGGTGAATAAATTATGACAGTTTATACTTTCAGGTGAACTATTCCTTTTGAGTTACTTGTCTATCAAAGTTACTTTCTGTGACACTCATAAAACTCTTATGTCCTTTAGATTACTTCACATGACACACAAAGACACAGACTTGCAGTTTAATACAACAACTTTCAAAAATTATACAAAGGAATAATTGTCCTAAAAGCTCTGTTTCAAATAGGTCTATGATCCCTCTCTGTACTGCAAATTTGTTGATTTAACCTTGCTTTCTACCCAGCAGGAAACTTTTAAAACTAGCATTTCTTTTTATCATTCAGAGACACTTTTAAAGTGCTTCTCTCCAGTCAAATGAACCCAAATGAATAATACTGTCTCTCACACTGATGTGTCACTGGGCGGCAGTGCAATTTTGTTTACTTCATTCAATGCTTCAGCGGGGTGCATGTTTTTGGAAAGGTCACATAATCCTGCAGTTAACGGCTGCCCATAGTAACTCTGGTAGAATCTCGGGTGGTAATTTCAGTCGCTTTTTCGTAATCTAATATAATCAATTCATTGTGCTTTTTTACTATACCACAAAACAAGGATCTTTCATTGTTGCTGTCTATTTGTTTAATCAATAAAATAAACCAAGAGAATTACAGTGTAAGTGAAAATATGCAGTTGTTACTGCATATTTATCAACAATGTAAAAAATTAAACAGGCAGAATATATACATTCTGTATGTATGCTGTTTCATAATATAATAATAATGTAATAATAATATATACAATAATATAATTTCATAATATAATCATAATAAAATGAGTTACGTTTATGATGATCATGTTATTGTGTGGTGTACTTTAGGGATACTTTTCACAGCATATTAATCATTTTTATGGTCTTTTTTTATTAGCAGCATGTTCAGAAAACTTAAATAGTTAATGAAAAAAAAGTAATGAAAAAATTATTTTACAAAAATTTGATTCATTTAGAAGTTTCAAAGTGGTCTTGTTTAAGATGATGTAATGTGGCACCAGAAGTCACACAGAACAGACAGAAATGTTGTAATTTCTTGTTATATTTGTTATAATAAATTTATAATTGTTACAATAAAGTAAATTTGTAATAAATGCAATCAAAAGCATAAACTCGTTAATTATGAATACAATAGAATCAACTGAATAATTCTATGAATAAAAGTGCCCCTGATGGATTTTTGAAAATTACCTTTCATGCACTGCGTCAACTCAGCTCAAAGTGAATGAAAACATCCTGCAAAGATTTAAAACTGAAAGTGCACTGTGTATAAAGTTATTGTCTCTCAAAATAAAGAGTCGACTCTGAATCATTGAATCGAGTCGTTTTTAAAACGAATCACAAGACGTTTCATGTTGACGTCAACATAAAACATTAGCATACTGCCCGCCCACTTGTTGGTCTTTTCGCTTTGGTCTGAATGAAAATGCTGATTCATTCTTTGCCACTAGGTGCTGCTTTTGAGTGTAAATATAGCGGTTTCCCTGGTAACGCTGTACACAAAGCAGCACTGTGCTCACAAACACTGCTTTATCAGGCATTGCAGGCATGATGAAATAAAACTGAGACCAATCAGACCAATCAAAGCTGATTAGCGTTGCACAAAGGACGGGTTTGGAAAAAAAAATTTATCGTTGAGTGAATCGTTTGGGAGTCATTGAGCAAGTAAGGTAAAAATAAATGCATATTATAAGACAATGAAAGTGTTTTTTGACCTTGCATGCATGCCATCATGTTATTGGGGACTCCCAAAACCAAAATAAGTATTTTGTGTATCAGTTTTACAGTTCAAATCAAGTTTTTCATATTCAGAGCTAGCAATCATACAACACCATTGTAGTTGAGGTGTAAATGAAGCCAGTCTAGCTGCACTACAAAGATGCTCACTCAGCAATGGAAGTTTGAAATGAACCACAGCTCTTCTGCAAACATGATTAGGCCCATCTAATTCTGCAGCAGAGAGTCTGTCAAGGTAATTAAGTGGAGCTCAAGCTGAAGGACTACTTACCGCCCTAATAGGTTAGAGGTGCTTCCTGATCAAAAGGCTCTTTGCCTTATGAAGGTGATTAGTGAACTTCAGCTCTGAATAAGAAGGATGTGAGGGTCGGATTTCTGTTCACATTAAAATAATTATGTCCATGTAACTGCTATACAATTGCTTCTCATCTCTGAGTGAAATATTTAGGAAGAAGTATTGTATATTAGAGCCCAAATTCATAAGGACTGTACAGGCTAGTGATTTTTGTTTAAATTTGTATGTTCTGACTGCTTCTTATATGTGCAGTGGTTGCGTGATCTGTTGGCTAGCATAGGTTAACATCTTCTAAACTAGTATTAGTTGAAGTAGTATTTATAGTTCCTGACTTTTAATAAAACAGACTGTGTGACTTTGAGGAATAATGCACGAATAATCTACAGTAGATCAAAATGTGCATTGCAATGCAGGTTCAAGGGACTTAATTTAAATGAAAGCCACCTCTTTAGCTATTGCTCACGTGTAATGATTATCTCTCCGTGTGCCAAGGTTTCCAACCCCCGTGATAAAGGAATGTGAATGTCTAGGTTAGTTGAGATCTATTTATAGTGTCGTTGAGATTGTCGATTACCAAAGAAAATGTTTACTTGTCTCAGAAAAATTGCTTTCAGTAATGCATGTATAATGGAGATTACAGGTCACGGCATTCTAAAGGGTTTATATAACTGGAAAAATGTATAAACCCCGCACACTACTCAAGCTTGCAGCATTACAACATGTTTTTATCAACATTTTGGTCAATAAACCTTCCTCAGGCTTACAACTCATGCAAAAGTATCAGCAAATTTAAACCGACTCATTTACAATAATTACAGCTGTTAATAACAACCAAAGTCACACCTATAATTATGCTATATTTAGGTAGCAAATGACAATTGATGAAATTATTAACGTGGAGACAAAGGTCTTGTTAATGTTTCTCAGTTTTGTATGAGGTAATTTAAGCAACAGTTTTTCAATAACGGAAGAATATATAAAAGTATGGTAACTGAGGTAAAAAGCGCCTTTGCTGTTGAGGCTGAAGGCACAATAATTAAAGGGACCATATGACGTTGCAAAAAAGAACATTATTTTGTGTATTTGGTGTAATGCAATGTGTTTATGCAGTTTAAGATTCCGAAAACAACTTATTTTCCACATGGCCGAATGCCTCAAGCGTGTGACGGAAATGTTACGATTTTTTTTTTATATATTTTTTTTTACATTTTTGAGCCAAATCTCAACATTGTCCTATGGTGTAACTGTCTCAAGCATGGTTCAATAAATTGCATCTTTTATAAAAACTTTTTAAAAGAAAAGCATAAAAATGTTAATAAATACATCAGGTATAATTTTAGAAGTGTCTATTTTAGTAAATGGCGATCTTTTTTTTCATCCATATATTTCTAAAAGCATAGGAACTTCATACATTTGCCAAGGAAAACCATGTCCTCTGGTGTGACACCATATTCTGATTTTAAATCGGCCAATTCCACAGACAGCTTTAATTAGTTGAAGGACCTCATTCAAGATCATTCAAGATTACTGAAGCCCCATGTGAAGCCCATGACGTGGGCTTTTGTCTCAGAATTGTTCAGATATTTAACTTATATATATATATATATATATATATATATATATATATATATATATATATATATATAGAACTTATATATTATATATATATATATAAAAGAATATTTGGAACCACTATAAAAGTGTTACGTTTTTTGTCCTTTGGTGCGACACCCCTAAATTATGTTTTGTTTTGTTTTGTTTTATTAAAACTATGTTAAACTACATAATCATGGAAAATTATGCAAATTTGTCTTGGTAACTGCTAATGACAGGTTAGCTAGGAATAGCAAGGTCATAAACTGACACAAAAAGCTGAAACATCCTTCGGTGTACACCTGTACTGTCACACCGGAGGACACAGATGCCACACAAGAGACACGAGGACGAGGTCTCTTTAAGAAACATTTTAAATAATGAAAAAGATTTGTTTAATTCCTTTTTATTCTTTTTTGATCATTTTCAGTGTTGTTAAATATGATAATTACATTAAACTTTGTTCTGATGTTTCTGCAGAAAACTTGTACTGTTATGAAGTGTCATGAAAATAAGTATAAAATGTAATTTTGTTGTTTGTTTCTGAGACAGAAAAGTAATTTTTAGGTATTTTAGGTAATATAATCAGATTACTTTTTGATTACTTTTGACCTTACTCGTTTATCACATTCATTTGAATAGGATAATCTTGTACCATGTTGATATAAAAATACAAAGAGGAAGAACATATATCCCATTCTTTGTTATTAATGTCATGAAGTGAATTAAACATTATGTCAAGGGTTCCCAAACTGGGCTTCGTAAAGGAACTGCAGGGGGTTTGTGAGTTTAATGGAAAGCTAAGAATGAATTATAAATCATAAAAATGTCAAATTAAAATAAATAATTTTAATAAATCATAAATTATTTTAAAATTATAACAATCATATTAAAACACTTACTAAAAAAAGAAGTATTAAATTTGTTTATCTGCATGTCATGACCATTAATAACCATCAAAGGGTACTTCAGGTAAATATTTTAGCTGACAAAAATAGTTTAAAAATGCTTGCATTACATGTAAATAAGAATTAAGATGAATTTGTGCATTTTACTGTAATGTGTTTGAAAGACAAAAGTCTTCCAAAGACACAGTAATGCATGCTTAAATAACCTTTCATCAATGTGTTCATCAGTAGTTGATGCAATGTTGAAACACTTCTTAAACCTGAACTGATTTCTGTAAGTCCAGTGGTCTAAAGCTGTGTAGCCACCTGACTAGTAACTGGTTTTATTGTGAATGTCCACAAAACTGGAAGACTTTGAGTGTGTGTAAGCAGTAAGCTATTGACAGCAATAGGCTATAGACAGCAACACAACTACTACGTTCAAAGCCTTTCTGGGCTTTGAACGTAGTAGTTGTGTTGCTGTCTATGCAGGGTCAGAAACCTCTTGGATTTCATCAAAAATATCTTTATTTGTGTTCTGAAGATGGCGAAGGTCTTATGGGGTTGGAACGACATGAGGGTGAGTAATTAATGACAGAATTTTCCTTTTTGAAAATGAAAACACCCCACCCAACCCCCCCCCCCCACCCGCTCTCGTAAAGCACAAGCCGCCAGTGCACTAAATTTGAAAGCATTTCTCTTCCTCTATCTCTTCACTAGTAAGGTCTCTGTTTGAATTTCACTACTCTTCTGGGAGTGATGTGTGTTTATGTGAGTAAGTGCAACGCTCCAGGGGCTTTGCCGCAGGAAATGCGCTGTAAACAATGTTGAGTAGGCTTGTCCTTTCCTCCCACACTGATAACTTTCCTCACTGACAGTACTCTAAGTGTGTGTCTGTGTTAGTTTGTATCAGTAGGATTCAGGATGCTGAGAGGCTAATTAATCTGAACAAAGATTGGATTGTGGGGAGTTATTTACACAGTGAAAGGTTCTAATTCTTCAAGGCTCCAAGAAACAAGTTACACAGTTTCCACTGTGTTAGAAAATGTTAGACTAGCCATTCCATCTATAACAATGTCAGTGTGAATACGGCTCTGACCTTTACAGATTCACTCCCAAGAGCTGTTGCCTGATATGACCTGGAGTCTTGGATGAGAGAAACACTCTTTATTGACTAACACATCATCTCAAGTGATGCTGAATAAGCACACATGGATGGCATGTTAACAGATTTTCTAAATTATGTATTTGTTATGCTCATTACAGGTACTGTAATACAGTATATCTTACTTGCTGGCTATTCATTTACAATAAACCGGCGTTTTGGGAGCCTGAAAATGCAAACTTTTGAAAATGGGTTTCAAAGTCCAAATATTTCAAAACCGTACTACTATCGTCTACTGTAAACTACCAAAACACAAATTTGTGAAAATGGTGATGTCATACACATGCATATTACATATTCATTCTATAGGAATGCGTATTGTGCGTAGGCGCATAGTGTTTCTTTAAAAAGTGACATTGCCATCTACTGGCTTGGAATGCATAATACAGCGTTTTTAGTCTTTTTTTTTTGACGGATCTGTATGAACGGGGATCATTTTGACAAAGTTCTGTCTGCGCGCAAAACAACAGTTTTTAGTACAATTGTTGTCATTTAAATGTACGCTAAAACTAAAACGATTAAAAACTGAAATAAAATATAAAAATCAAAAATGATTTTATTTCAACTAGTTGTCAAGGCAACCATTCTCTTTTATTATTTGAAGTACTAAAAGAACTGAAACTATATTTTTTTTTTTCGCATTGATAACACTAAGAAATGTTGCTTGGGCAGAAAATCAGCATATTAGAATGATTTTTAAATCATGTGACACCAAAGGCTCTAGTAATGATGCTGAAAAGTCAGCTTGCATTACAGGAATAAATTAAATTGTTAAAATATATTTAAATAGAAAAGAGTTATTTTAAATTGCAAAAAATATTTCACAGTATTACTGTTTTTACAGTATTTTTGATTAAATCTGTGCAACCTTGTTGAGCATAAGATCCTTTTTTTTTTTCAAAAAACAAAAAAAACTTAATTATTCTAAAAAAGACAAAAACAAACAACAAGAGAAACTAGGGAAAACTTACAAAAGAAAAGGGTAATAGAAAACAAACAAAAAATCTTTTAAAAATCTTAATATTAACAAAAGTATATCAATGGTACTAAAATAATCAACTTTTATAAATGGATAACTTTTTGCTCTTCAGCGTGTAAATTCATAAGTGCATGACCTGGATGATGTCATTTTGGTTTATGGACACTCAATTGTGAAAATGGCATGTGACTGTATTCGAACTCCTTGCAGCAGACAGAAAAAACATATCTATTTACACAACAGTCAGTGTTTAGATACAGTTTTTCAGTTTTTATATGCTGCTTGCAGAAATATGTTTGAAAAAAAAAAAAAAAAACAGATCATTGGCCTATTGGTTTGACAGCCTTGATCAAAGCCTTGTAGTCTGTGACTGTGCATTATTCATCAGGGCAACAGTTGTCTTTGTAATATTTTTTATTTTATTTTTATTTTATTTTTTTATGTAGTTACATGCTCTGCCTTAGAAACTACTTTCCTTTTCAAATGACTGGGAATCACTTTTATTTTTCAAGCACATTTTTCAACCACTTAGTTCCAATCTGGTAAATAATGACCACAAGTTGTCTTGTTGAATATCCTTGTTCCTTTTGAAATATATCACATTGTTGAAAGTAAAGTTTCAATATACTAAGTAAAGACATGGTGAGTTACAGAACTGAAAACTTCCTCTCCAGTCCAAACAAACCATTAACTGAAACTAACTAAACGGCTGAACTTCCTGAACTAGGTACAGTTAAATATCAGTATATCGTGATTATTATTTTCAAGATGCTGGATTGTTTCTTTAGGTCCTTCTAATATTTTTTTTTATTTATACATGCATGCATTCATACTTTTTCTTACACTTAAATTAATGAAGCAGCAGGCTGTCTAAGTGTAAAGTCTGAAACTGCTGTTTCTCAGGCCTTCACTACAATCGGCCAAAATAAAAATGTGGTTTAAAGGGATACTCCACTCCAAAATGAAATTTTTGTCATTAATCACTTACCCCCATGTCATTCCAAACCCGTAAAATCTTCATTCCTTTTCTTTTAAAAAAAAAGCAAGAAACAGCGCATTCTTGTGGCGCGGATGACACAGAAGAGCATACGCAGCATATGGTGATATGGAGAGACACAGAGGAGACTGACAAAGGAATTGTTGAATAAAGTCGTTATTTTTGTTTTCTATGCTTACAAAATGTTTTCCTGTCACTTCATATAACCCAGATTGTACGTCTGATGGCAGATGGAGTATTCTGATGATTACTTTCATACCTTTTATGGACCTTGACAGTGTTACTTACTTGACAGTCTATGGGACAGTCACAGGCCTCCCGGTTTTCATCCAAAATAACTTAAATTGTGTTCTGAAGATGAACAGAGCTTTTAGGGGTTTGGAACGACATGGGGGTAAGTGATTAATGACAACATTTTCATTTTGGGATGGAGTGTCCCTTTAACTTGAAGTTATTACATAAATTACTTTTTAAAATAAAAGACTTAAAAAGTTTTAAATAAAACAGAAATAAAATAATCACAGCATTTACAAAACCGCCTGTTTAATTCTAAGCATTAGTGAGAGGGAAGATGGCAACGAAAAATTAAATCCTATTGTTTGTTGCAAGAAATCCTCGATTAGTATTATCAGTGGGCCTTGACTAGCAGTATCTCCCAATGGCCTGTCTTTCATCTTATAGTTCTATCTGTCTTACATTGTAAAACTTGTGCCAAGATCTGAAGATATACAGTACTGTATAATTGATCATTTATCCAGATGAATTGTAAGTGAACCCCATTCAGCTAATGCATTAAACAACGATCTTTAAATAATCCCTACTGATGTAACATTTCCCTTTGCTCAGCAGAAAGGAGCATGTTGCACTAAACGATATGCTCTTCACTGCTAATTAAAAGTGATGCTGTGTGATGGAATCTGAATGAGATGCATTAGTTTGTTCTGCTGGATGTTTGTTTGGTTTTGTTTATGCAATATATTTTAGAAATGTATTGCTTTTTATGTATCTAATGTATTACAGCCGACACCTGATTTTGTCATTTTGTCTTTCCCCTTGTAGAAGTGGCATGATTACCATTTGAGATGCATGTCACTTTGCTTTTGTTTTTGCTTTTGCTTTAAGAGGCTTGTTCGTAAGACTTGTAAGAGTGATTCTATCAGAATCAAATCAGAATGAATGTATTCTGAGGCTCTTGAGCCATCATGAACAAAGTTGTTTGTGGTCTGTGGTTCTTGTTGTGTCTGACAGCTAGTATTTCCATCTGAATGAGGCTGATAATGGAGGTCTTGTCTTGCCGCTGCAACCTGTTTGATTGGCAGAGATGTTTGGGTTGCTTTTTGTCTGGTTGTGTTTATTGTGTTCCCTTAACCTCTCTTTAATGATGTAGCTTTCTTGTAAGTTGGTAAATATGTCAGAATTTTGCATACGTTTTTGACTTGGCATGTTGCAAGGTCACTTTGTGTAGACAGACACAAAGACAGTCGTGTCCAGTGTAGGCGGATTCTTGCTGTTGCTGCACAATGCGACATGAGCGTTAGCGGTTGTGTCTTGTGTAGATCCTAATTTATACTGTAACCGGTTTTTTGGTACTGAATGAATTGCAGTCATACTTTCAACATTTCTCTTGCATCCTGCATGTTTTAGGAGCACCTATGATAACTTAAAATGCTGTCTATGTAGGCAGCTCACTAAAAAGCAGGGCTTATGTTAAACATTTCTACTTTGTGGCCCATTTTAATGCAGAGGTGCTAATTTTGTTGCAACTAGGGTTATTTTAATAATGTTGATAATGGATTAATCTGTCTGTTACAGTAGGTCTTTGATTAGTCTGATTTAAAAAGCAAAATGTATTTATTTAAAAAAAAATATGTAGGCTACACTATACATTATGTGCAAAAAAGGGTTAAAATATATATTACATTCTAATAATAAGGTACTGGAAGTGTGAAGTTTAAAGAAGTAGCTCTCTCTGTTCTATATTTCTATGTAATTCTGTCCATGGAAATGCATGAAGTCATGTGATTGGTGGAAGTTTTCAGTGCACAGTGTGCATGTGCGACTAATTATTAATCAAATTTGTTGTTGATAATTTTCATTAAAGGAATAGTTCAAGCAAAAATAAAAAGGTGCGGAAAATGCACTTTATTTATTTACTTTATTCTGCAGTGAATGGGACGGCACCCATTCATTGCAGAAGATCCATTGGTGAGCAAGTGATGTAATGCTAAATTTCTCCAAATCTGTTCTGATGAAGAAGCAAACTCCTCCACATCTGAGATTGTCTGAGGATGAGTACATTTTCAGGAAATTTTCATTTTTGTGTGAACTATTCTTTTAACAATTTTAATGATGAGTTGTGACATCCATAGTTGAATGCACATGATTTTATCTAAGTCACTTGGAAAGTGCAAACATTTAACACAGGTTTTAAAATATATATGCTACGGATGTCAAAAGTGGTGCCAGTCTGATTCTAAAAGTGCTGTGGGTCCTTTGAGATCAGCCATTATTAAGCAATAGCGTTCCAGCAGGTCTAGATGAAGCCACCTGGCCATGTAAATTCAAAGATCAAATATTTATTACCCCTCTCCATGTCTTTTTTGGAGTTTCAAGCACGTACAGTGTCATTTAGGTTGAGATACAGCAGGCCTGACTGGGAGATCGGTGCTCAGAGAGGTGCTGACTGGAGGAGTGTCAGGCCTGACTTCCTCTGGCTGACACATGGGCACCCCCGCTGAGAGGCTGATGAGCGATTGTCATCGTTACCTGGAGCAAGACTCATCCACTTTCGATCCCCTCTGAGTGGAATCAAAGGACAGGGAACTCCTAAGGTTCGATGAGAGAACAATCCCTTGATTCTTGTTAAGCTGGAGGTAGACGAGGGTCTCTTTGATGGGCTGCTTTCATGGCAAATCAGTATGGTATTCTTGTCAAGAGCATCTGATTGGGTATCAGAGGAATACAAGTTTTCTCTGAGACGTTCCGTAATATATTACCTGTCAGTCTTCAAAAGAACATTATAATTTGGTGGTTATGTTTCATGACTTTTACGAACCTCGAACAAAGAAAACTTGAATGGTCCCTTCACATGTGTGACAGTCAGTAAATAAATAATGTAAGTGGGCCTGCTGGTGACCACATTCAAGATAATACACAGTTGACCTTATCCAAGTGCTGTGGAATTTTTCAGATACACAGATACTACAATTGTAAGTGTGTTTTTTAGACAAACCTATGCTTTTAAAGTGCCCCTATTATGCCATATGTAAGGTTGCTAATATTGTTATATTAGTTATATTAGCAAGGTCAAAAAACATGTTAGTTTTCTCAGAAAATAGATTTAATTTTACCTCATTTCTAAATGATTCATAAATGACTCGTGCGAAGCAGTTCAAAGAATCAGTCTCTCTAAACCCCTCCTTTCCGTGAGCTCTCACTGCAGTGATTGGTCTGATGATGCAGTCCAATCATATCTCTACGGCTCTGGATTGGTCTACCGTGTACAGCGCGTGTCGGAAACAAAACGCCAATTGCCTTGACAGAATGACAGCCCTGGAGACTTGTCAATACATAGAAAAGCTTACCAACTCAAGCCAGATTCTGATGATGAAACGGTTGAAGTGGTTGATTGACAAGAGACTGATTCACAAGCACGACTGGAGCAGGACATTCCTCAGTGTCAAGTGTCAAGTGTTGACAAGTTTGTGGTAATTATGAGATGTGATCAAACACGTGTAGGATACAGCATCTTCTGGAAATGATGTTAACTACATAGAAATTTTACTGTGTTTGTGGGCAGGCAAGTTGGCGACCTTAAACGTGGGTGGACATTATTCAAATGTGTTACTTCATGACGTAGAGCCGTAATAAGATTAAAATTCCTGACGACTTGTTTCGGCAATGGCGAGCCGACTCTTTTTTTTTTTTTTGACAGATAATAACTTTATCTATCGTGCATTGTCGGCTTCACAACTTTGCTGATAGTTTATGTTCACATACAGATACATGACACACTGCATGAAAGGTAATAGTTGAAAAGGCATAATAGGGGCACTTTAAAAGTGATATAATCGCTTTGTGTACAGTACTTTGCAAATGATTTGACATGTAAAGTCATTTCAGAAATGCATCCACAAGCATTTAGGAATGCAACACAAATACTGTACTATGCAGATTTTTATGGTTATTGTCAGAAAAAAGGCAAAGGAAAGAAAAAATGTTTTGTTTACATAATATGTGTGTACTGTGTATATTTATTATGTACTGTATAAATAAATACACACTTATACATTATATATTTTGAAAATATTTACATGTATATATTTATATAATTTAGATTATATATAAATATATTTAATATACTAATATAACATATATTTCTTAAATATATACATGCATGAGTGTGTATTTATATATACATAATAAATATACACAGTAGACACACACATATTATGTAAACAAAAACTTAATCGCGATTAATCATTTGATAGAACTATTTTAAAATAATATTGTGCATTAAAATAAAGCTTAGACATTCCATAAAATGGTTTGATTTTATGGAAAAACATCAATTAATATTTTTTTTAAATGAGCTTTAGTTTGTCACAGCTTATCAAAAACATGATTCGCTACCCACTATTGCTAGTTGTTGGCCTTTATATATCAGTAAAAGTGCAACTTCTCATATTAGTGATCATTTTATTGGAAAAAAAAAAAGATGAATCTTCAACATATTGGCTCTATTGTACTAAAAGTGAAAAACTGCAGTGTTTTTGAAATGCTTATATCTGCTAAATGTTAATTTTGTCTCCTTATGAGGTGCTAGCATATAATGTCGATGACTATGATATATTATTTATGAACTAGAAGTGACAAAACCCATTTTGATTGGAAAAAAAAATGTTTTTAAAAGTTTGGCAACAAATGTTCTAGATGTGGCTCTTCTCATCCTGTATCCAACCAGTCATGGCTCTGCTGGAGCACTAGGTGACACAATGCCACTTTTTGAACCGGTTCTCGCTTCCAAGGCATCTGATAAATGCTGCAGGGCCACAACTTATGCACACTATTCTACAGATGCCAAAAGTGCCCTTTAGCACTTTATTGCAATGTGCCTGTGATGAGAGGGGCGGGTACTGGAGTAAATGATAATGCGCAACACCTGCGCCACTCACCGGTCTCGAATACCATGGAGGAGCTCCGGAAGGATAAAAGGAGGAGTGACGACAGTGTAAGACGAGAGAGGACCAGGCCTGGACTTTATTTTGTGTTTTGTGTGCGGCAGTCGTCCACGAGGGGCTGCCGCTTTACTTTCATTTTGTGTTGGTTTATTATTAAAGTTTTGTTTAAATCTTCGCCGGTTCCCTCCTCCTCCTTCCCGATCTACGAATGTTGTTACAGCGCCATATTGCTTTCATTGAGAAACATTTGCCGTCAGTATAATGACGCGAAAGGCATGTTGATTTTATGAAATTAAATGCTAGGATATAATTTTTTCATCATGGCATGATATTTGGGGCATGAGTTTGATTATCATTACTGTATTGAGTGAGAATGGGTTGGCTTTTTTCAATGAATGTCAGTGGAGAAGAGGCTTAAATACACTGATTTCAGTACCTTGTCTTTTGTGAGGAAACAGCTGACTACTTTATGAACTGATAGCCTATCTTTGAGTAAGCTATATTATAAATCCTGTTTTATAAGAGAAGTCACTGAGAATTGTGTCTTTATTTCTATTTTTTATGTTATCTGGATGATTGAATGTCATAAAGCTGATTTAATAAAAAATATATTTTAGTCATGACAACTCTCGGAAATAGCTTGTAAAACATTTTATTAATGTAAATGGAGATCTACATATGTTTGGTATTGGTGGACTAGATCTGCTACGCTGCTGCTGCTGTAGAGCAAGTATGACTTGCTTCTGCAAAACAACATAAATAAAGAGAGAGGTCCCCCAAGCAGATCTAGGCAGGTGGTGCTGGGGAGGTGGTGGGCTAAGGAGAGGGCTCTCATAGCATGAAGTGACTGAGCAAAGGTTTGCAGAAGACGAGGTTATATAGAGGAACTATTTATGAATGAGTGAAGCCGATTGGTTGGAGAAGTTACGATTGAATAAACCTATCAGGACGCTAATAGAGTTTTATGGCTGAATTATTTATTTAAATTCAAGCTGTGACTTGATATTAATAAAAGATATTGTGGCTTTCCCACAACTTATTAATTTGTTTCCTCATTTTAGTTAAATCATGGCCACAATGCACTATTCATACTACTTTAATTTAAAGTTGCACTGCTTTAAATTAAATGAGAATGAATTAATAAATTGTGGGAAAAAATTAGGACATGGTCACTTTTTATCTAAAACGAGGGATTGAATTATTAAATCAAGGCTAACAAATGAATAAATCATAGGAATGAATTCTTAATTTGTGGTGATTAATGTTTTTTGTTTTTTTTTATTTTCTGTATATCTGGGGCTCTATACAAATTGGTTGCTGAGTGAAAACGTTCAAACCCTGATTAGGGAAGTTAAATGGTGTTTGATTGTCATTTTATGTTGACTTCAAAGCTGCCTTTAAACCATTACTGATGTTTAAATTTAGTATCATCCAGTAGAATTCACTGAACACACTGCATGCTTTAAGTACGTTTTACAGTGGATACTCTCCTATTCTGTTTGTTGTTTTTTAGAGACTTGCGTGTGAGATCATATTATTGTATTCCAAACGATGGAACATTTTGGAAAGTGAAGACAGAACTGAAATGACTTTTCTCTACACACACCCACCTACACACACCCACGAATATATATATATACCCCACTATTTGCAACACACTATTAAACACAAGCACTGTCACTGTCTCTTAAGGCTTGCTGTTGTAGCAGGACTGGAGGAAATGTCCTTTTCCTAACAGGCAGTGAGCTACAGTATGGAGGCACTCTTCCATGGCAGGCTGTGTGGAGGTGTGACATCAGATGAAATCTGTGATAAAAGCAGGCTGGAAGCCCATCATATGTGCACACTGCTGCCAGGTTCCACAGCATGCCCTGTAATTACACTCTCTGCAAAATTACACGCCAGATGCAACGTGCTTGTTAATATCAACAGGAATTTTGCTAAGTGCCGACATGCATGTTCTGTGCACAGTGAATCATGTTTAAAGGGATAGTTCACACAAAAATTGGAAATTCTGTTATTATTTACTCATCCTCATATCATTCCAAGTGCATAGAACTCTTTTCCATACAATGACAAGTCTGTCAAGCTCCAAAAAAAACAAATATAAAAATGACAGAAAAGCACCATTAAAGTAGTATGACATCCATGTGTTACTGTATATTCCAAGTCTTTTGAGGCCATATGATGATCTCCCATCACAGCCATGATATATTTTTGTGATAAACACTGAATAAGTACTTACATTTTGAGCTGTTCCTTCACCAGGAATATTATCATTAACTAAAACCATTTAAAACTTTAAAACCATTAAAAATTAATAAATAAATAATAATAATAATAATAATAAAATCTTTACTTGAAATAAAATAAACATTAACATAAAATATAAAATAACATTTAATTTATGGTAGTTGCAAAGGCTTTTTCAATTTTGTTTAGTAAATAACTTGAATTATATAAACTAAATCAAATAAATAAAAAATGAATAAAACTACTGTAAAAACAGTAAAATGTTGTGACTTTAAATGGAAGGTAACATTTTAAGTTACTGTGATTTTTACCCTGACCTTTTCTTTTTTTTTTCTTTTTTTTTTTTTTATACATTAGAAGTGCTACTTTTGGTAAAACTACAAAACCAATCATGTTCACACAGAAATTGTACAATGCTTGTAAATCTCGTATATATATATATATATATATATATATATATATATATATATATATATATATATATATATATATATATATAAAATATTCATTATGTTTATTACAATTTTACTTAGTTACACATAATTAACAAATTATACATGTTATTAATGGTTTAGCTTTTCTTGAAACATTATCTAGTTAATGCCTAACACCAAACTCTCTTACCATGTTTCTCCCAACACTATACCCTGTATAGTTTTTTTGTTGTTGTTGTTGGAAAGACTAGTCTATAAGATTTTGGAAAAATTCTCTGTGTTCCATAAAAATGAAAAAAAAAAAAAAATCCAGATGAGTTTAAAATGACATGAGGGCGAGTAAACAATGACTGAATTTTCAGTTTTGATTTAACTATTTCTTTAAAGTTAAATGAGAGTGAAAGTAAGAGGAAGAGAAAATGAAGTAACAGGCAAAAGAAAATAAATCTCGTAAGGTCTGAGTGGCAGCAATGTGGATGTATGTGACCTTTTAAGAAATGTCCTCTGAACATGCTCTTCTTCTGGTATCTATTTTTGCCCTTTGAGCTCTGATTGTCTTGTAAGGAAATGTTTTTTTCTTCTTCTTCTTCTTTTTTTCTACCCCTGAAACTCAGGAGGTAATGAAACATATTGTCTCTTAGTATGTGTGTTATAGGGAGTGGTTCCAGCTGGTTCTATGTTCACTTCCAGCTTTTGTGAGTCAGTTTGAGTGTGTAATGCTTTGTGACAGCTCACACAGCTCTGTCATCCTTCTCGAATCCAGTATTCCATCTTATTCTTACTGATGTATCATTAAAACCCAGTGTGAACTTGTGCAATTACTTAAAATCTCATACTGGCGCATGTCCCATCATGCAGTAGTGAGAACAGCTAGTGTTACTCTTGGCAGTGTGTTCATTACACCAGATGTCTGAATCAAGAGCTGTGTTCCAAAACATACTGAGATGCCTACCTAGGGCGCATCTTTATACATCATAGGTGTACTTCTGACACAAAGTCTGTTGAAAAGGGTCATGCACAATTATGCAACCTCAGAACAATCCTAGTTTGAGTCAAAATTTAAGGCAGCATTGCTTGCAGCTGCTTAAAGCATAAATGGGTGTTTCGTTGAACAAAGTTTATTGTTTTTTCCATTTATCAGTGGATCAGATATCCAATAACCCCCCCGAAAATGTTTAAGTATCTGAGAAAATATCAGTAAAAGCTATTATGGGTCAAATTTTACACATGAATGACTATTAACGAAGTTGTTTCCATTAATTTTAGTCTCTTACGATGTCCAATTTAGACTAGGATGTTGACTTAGAAGGCAGCTTGCTAAGGTTTGAAACATAGCCAAGAACTCCCCATTTACAGCTCAATGTGACCGCTCTGTAGAGATGGAGAGCAGATCTACAAGCCATTACCTTTAGAGATAAAGAGACAGTTTGGAGAGCTGAGGTAATACAGGAAGGGAAGAGGAGCAGAATGCCACTAGGGAGACCTCAGTGGCAGATGTGCGATTTTCCAGGTGTTTCCACGGCTTTGGGCTCAGAATTTGAAAACCGATAGGGCGGCAACAGGTGTCCTCCTCCCTCCTTCTCCCTTCATGACACCCACTTGCATTTTATTCAACGTCTGATCTCAGGAAAAGTCAGGCCTATTAGAAATTAATGCTCTCACTGGAGGTTTATGAAAGTACTGTAGTTATGGATCATCACTGCAGTGGTGATGCTGTCTGTTGGTACGAGAGGTGCAGGGAGCTGCATTATTGATGGGACTCATTCAGCTTGACTGAGCAGACTCACATCTCAAACAGATTATTGACCAGCACCCTGGAGTCTCAGAGCTGGAGCATGGCATGAGATGATATACATGCTCACTCAACACATCGGTGGATAACCTTGTTATGCTCTCTCAGTGCTTGGGTGATGCATAAGGCCACAGATAAAACCTGATACTGGATTAAATTCCTGTGTTTATCTCAGTTAGAAGCTATGACTAGATTTAAAACATATCTTTTAATAGCAAGCAAGATGTTTGCAAATGGAAACTGGTTATTAGTGTGTTGTATGTGGTTTCCAGGGTGCTGCTCTGCAGTTGCTAAGGTGTTATGAGGGGTTTTAGTGCATTGCTGTCAGGCTTAGGTCGGTCCCCATCTTCTTCCATGGTGTGTATAAATAAATATATATATATATATATATATATATATATATATATATATATATATATATATATATATATATATATATAAGTCAGTGGGGATCAGCAACTGTTTGGTTACCCATTTTGTTCAAAATATCTACTTTAATGTTCAGCAGAATAAACTCGTACAGGTTTGGAACAAATTGAGGGTGAGTAAATTGACAAGGATTTTCATTTTTGTGTGATCTATCCCTTGAAATAGTAGCTCATTTTCAAGTGATGAATTTTGTTTGAAATGGCTACACCCCACAGGAAGTTGAATTGTAATGATAGGAAGAAAAGTTTCATTTTAAAAAATAACACAGGGAATGCTTTCTAGAAATGTTAATTTATTTCATAATTTAATAAGTGAAACTTAATGCAGATTTCTAAGAGATGTCACATTTCAAACATCCATCAATACATTTCAAAACGTAGCTTTTCTAGTTTAAAAATAGTTTTACGATTTAATTGATTTGAATTTTATTTCCATATATATCGTAATAAAATTGCAATTACATTCAGTTTGCAACCTCAACTCAAATTCATTTCAATTCAAAGATTGATTTTGCATTTAAAAGTACCTATATAATGGCGCTTTTCCATTACCAGTACCAGCTCGACTCGACTCGACTCGAAATCGAGTGTATGCTGTTTTTGATCCTTGGGATGTGGCTGTTTCTCACAGCAAGAAGACAAACGTTGTTTCTGGAGAGGCTGAGGGCAGCAAAACGAAACACTGCTGGCAGGGTTATTCAGGATACTCCATCTGGCGCGTGCAATGATGACGCAGTAAATAGTGATGATTCTCTCTAAACAATCGGCAGTCTGCTGTGTTTTCACGTCATGTTTTAGTATCGCCTCAGCTCGCTCAGAACCTCGCCGCAGGTGATACGAAAAAAGTACCTGGAAGCAGGTACAGGTACAACTTTTACACAGTGGAAATCCAAACAAAGGCGAGTCGAGTCGAGCTGGTACTGTGTAGTGGAAAAGCGCCATAAGCGTCCACACCTACACAATAACATTCTGTTTATTATAAGCGTCATGTATGTTTTATGACACTTTAAATGTTCCATATAAAATTAGGTAGATTTAGATTGGCTTTCAATGTTTTTATAATGTTTCAGCTGGGGAAAAAAAAATCTTCCTGAAAGTCACTATATTATTCATTCTTCTTTATATTGTTACCGTAATGGACTTTTTGTTATTCTCGAATTAAAACATATAAACTTAATAGCTATAGTTATTGTACTTTAATGTAAACGGCCTTTAAATAGGACACAAACCTGGTTGCTGTGTATTTTCTGGGTGGTTTCTAGAAGGTTGCTAGGGTGGTTTCCTAGGAAGTTTTTGTGTGTTTCTATGCAGTTTTCCATACACATCAATATAAGATCAGTTACTCATTTACAGACATTTCCAATAATAAGCTAGTCAATCATATCAACCTTAATTTGCAGATATAGATCTTAAACACACCTACTTAATTTCAAAAGCCGGAAAATGGACAGGAAAAAAATATGTTTTACATTTTACAGTACATTTCGGACGGTCATGAAAAACCTGAAAAAAAAAAAGAAAAGTTTTGGAAAAAATTAATAAACCTAGAAAGTTTTGGAAAAGTCATGGAAATTTATTTCACAAATCTCTGTGCAATAGAATATATTTTTAATCAGGTTGGTGTGGGATCATGCATATATCACATAGTTTTACTCATTCCGGTATTTATTTAATACATTTATTTCTAGACCACAGTAACTGGGGGGCAGGCAGGGGCCACTTGTGCTTTTAGAGGGCACATTATAAAATTCATCTAAACCTACAGTACTTTCAGTATTATTCATTCAGTCATTTTTCACCATGTCATGTATCACTGCAATCTCTAGAAGTAATTGCTATAGCAATTTCAACTCAAATTAATGTTTCATTACCAGATTTTGTCTTTGCACAGTTGCTTGTTGACGTGGGGGCACTGGCCCAAATACACATAAAATGATGTCAAAATGCCCGTCCTAGCGAGTATCTTCATAAACACAGTTGGTTTTGTCTTAAAGGCACAATACAGTATGTAAGATTTTCGTAATAAAATATCCAAAACCCACTTGCACAATGTGATATATTTCATGCAGTTGTGTACTTGCGTTATCCCAAAAGTTCCCGAGGACAAAAATGCTGCTGTAAAGTTAAACTAAATTGAAGTTTTTTGAGAGTTTAGACTTTAGTCAGTCATACTGTTCCTTGACAATGTAAATATACTTTGCACGCTCTCTCTGTATAATTTATTCGCTGTTCGAATAACTTTGGAAGATACAGGTACATGATTCGGACATCTCTCTTTCAAAGCGTCTTCAAGCTTCACCTCTGTTATTGTTTTGAAAATGTGACCTCTAGTGACGAAAACTTACATACAGATTGTGGCTTTATGTTAATGTAAGCTGTTGTTCAAAAAGAAAACACATTGTTTATCAGTTTATTGAATCCATGCAGTTGGTCTTAAAGGAACAGCAGCCTAATAAAGCTTTGTCGTCTGTCATTAATGTTAATCAAACAAAAAAAGATCAATCACTGCTCTTGTCTAAATAATTAAATTTAATTTGAAGGATTAATCTGTTTTTAATTAACAGTTTATTCAATTCCTTTATATTTTTGTGCCTGATTACTACTGTTAGACCTAAACTGTTTCCTAAATGAAATCCAGGTCCTGAGTTTAGTTGTTAATATTGGTTAAATAACTAATAATATTCAGTGATGTGATATTTTCTCTGCATGGAGTAACGTCTGGCATAGTCGCAGCTTGCACTTATTATTAAAACAAATAGAAAGCAAATAAGCATTAATAGTCATTAATTTTAGATTACATATGCTATGATAAATTTTAACAGATTTATATTCTAATTTTACTTGTATACTAAAATAATGGAACTTTAGGTCTTGAATACTGTCTCAAAAGTCATGAAGTCATCCAAATTTATTGGTAAAAATGTGTATGAACCCTGTAATTCTGTAATTTTGTGTGCAAGAAACTCTGACTTAAATTGTGACCTTAGGGGAAAAAGGCTACAGAAATGTATGATGTGCTGTGTTGTTTTTATGGGTTGTGGGAAAAAATCACATCACATCCTGTTGCCCTTTGCTGCAATGTTTTCTTTATTTAGGAATCATGGCTAATTTATCCACATAAAATCTGTAGCCATTAGAACTGAACCCTGTAAGTGGAATGTTCCAGTGTTTACTATAAGTGAGATTGCAGTGTTCTCTGTATCCTCCCTGAACTCTGCATTCTGTATGTACTGTATGTTTGGTACGTGAGATTCAAAGAGCCAGAAGTTACAGAAATTTTATTTCTCTCTGCTCTTGCTCCTCTTATGCCAAAAAGTGGGCAGAAATTGAACACAATGTTTGATGCAGCTGTATAATGCACAAAAAGCTGAAATAGAAGGAAATTAAAGTCATTAAGTGTAAAATTAACATAACCTTAAGTTCTCTTCTCAGTCCTCTCTGCTATTTTTCAGTGTTCAGTGTCAGTGCTATTGCTAGATTTGACCAAAGCGAGCCATAATGCCCCAAATTAGACTTATGTTGAACTTGAAGGCAAAGCATTTGCATGGAATTAACTTTTGATCTTTCTGGAATTACAAGCCTTCCTTTGTGGCAGATTCGTGTCAGTCTGCATATTAGTGCTGGTCTATCTAATGAGCATTACAATGCTTCCTCGTGGCCTTTCTTGATTGATGGTCAATGAAGAATTTACCAAGCCAGCAGTCAAAAGTGCAAAGTTAGGATTCCTCCCAGCAACGTTGTGAAGGCGTACGTATTGCGCTTTTGACAAATCTTATGTTCTTAAGATTGATAGAGTCATTTTCCAGTCCTGTGTTTTTCCAAATAGAAGATTAAGGAAAAAGTAATGAGAAAACCTTTTCAGAGTTTTTTTTTTTTTTTTTTTTTTTTTTTTTTTTTTCGTCAGAAAGCTTTTGAAAGCTTTTTTGGTATTTGGAGAAGCAGTCGGGTCTATCACCTCTTTTAAGGCAGGATGAAATGGCTTTTCTCTGCTGTCTCATTAACCGTTTTTTGATTGAGTTGCTTAGCATTTCCTGCTCAAGTCCCTTCCACCCACTCTTGATGACTGAGATGTACATTTAGCACTCCAAATGAGAACTCATTCAGTCTCAGCAGGGAGTGAGGATTCTGTATTTGTCTTTTTATACAGACTCCCATGGTGTCGTGCTGAAAAAAGGATACACCTTTGACTCAAGTGGCTTTGATTTTAGTTTGATTTTTAACTCTTAGTTAGCGTTACACTTTTATCGGTTTAAATCTCTTTTTCTTTGTTTCAGACCTCTCGGCAGCCGTGCAGAAGTTCTCCCAGTCTTTACAGGAGTTTCAATTTGAGTGCATTGGTGACGCAGAAACGGATGATGAAGTAAACATTGGTAAGTGTGATGTCAACTGCTGATTTGAGATCTGCAACTACTTATACTCCTTCAGTCTTGTAGATGTACATGACAAATCACAATAGGTTTTCTTAAATATTTCAGTGATTTCTCCTAGCAATTAGATTAAATAGAGAACAAATGCAAACGTTTGCTGAAGTCTCCTGCTTAAATGTTTTCCAGACAAAAAGAGTGCGGTTAATCGAATTTTTCATGGATTTAGATTTTGGCTTCCAGCAATTATGAAAGCATGGTAATCAAGATAAAACGATTATCGTGCCACATTATTTTCCTTTCCATTACAGCAGTGCATTTTCGCCCCTGCTTAAAATCTCAAACTTAACATCCAAACATGTAACGTGACTGTCATAAAAAGTAGAGTTTGGGTACTTGGACTTGGGACTTGGACTTGGACTACAATTATGAATGAACTAGGACTTGAGATTGACTCAGACATATTGGAGTGAACTGGTCTGAGTACAGACAATTCTATGTCATGTGTACCATTAAAGATACAAAAATAGGTTGCAACATAAAATTAAGATTAATAAACATCTCCCACTCAAACTCAATTGGTTAAAAGGATAGTTCACCCCAAAATGAAAAATATTAATTATATGGGCTATGCTATCCACACTCAATTTCTCTAAACTCTTACTGTACATCAACAGTTGTCTCATTTGTGTATATTTTTATTTCTCGTAAGGGGTTCTAGCAGAACATCTGAGAAGGTTGAAGTCCATTAACTCACCTAAGCTATGAAAAAGAGCAACATCTGAGTGAAAAAAAAAAAATAATTTTTCCTCCAAACCTATTAAAGACGATCTGCTTAAGCATTCTAAGATCATCTTGATGGAAAGTTCTCCTAATGCTCTGAGGAATAGTTTCCTTCTTCGTCCCCAAATGTCCCGCACACTGTCCCAGATGAATGGGATTGACATTTTAATCAAGAATTATCCCTGGAAATTCCATATGAGGTAGATATAAGTCATCCAGAGTTGAGTAGCAAAGACGGATTTCTAGGCTCTTGTTTCTTCCACTCCGACTCTTTGCCTTTCAGCTATTGGTTACGATCTTTAGCATGTGAGAAGTCACAGAAGGACTTACAGTTCATCGTTGTGGTTAATAAACACATCCTCATATGAAAGTCCAGATTTAGCTCAACAGCTCAAGGCAGGTCTCAGTGCCCAGCATGCATAATGCATTGTATTGATTTGCTTACATTCCAGACAAAAAGGTCTCGGCTCAGCCCTTTAAGAGATCAGAGTAACTAATTGTGATTTGTGTCAGAGATTAAGGAAAATGCAGACGGTTCACCCTCGGTGGGCACGGAGCAGATGTGCTGAGAGTTAATACGCCCTGATGGGTTGATCACTCATTCTGTTCTGTCTCTTTTTGCAGCCATTCATCTCTTTCTGTCCTTCTCTCACTCCTGCGTTCTCTCCTTATGTGTCATGACTTTGTTTATTATCTTCCTGTCCTGCTCTGTGCATTGTGTGCTGGCTTGACACTCAGACCATCTGCATCTAACAGTTGGCTTCCAGTCTTTCCGTACTCTCAGTCGCACAAGCCTGCTACCTTTCCTTCTTCTTTTTCCAAGCAATCTGATGAGAAAAAAATCTATGTAAATGTGTTGAGGTGTGGCAAAGCAAGCTCATAATGAAATTCAATTTGGCCCTTTCCTATCTTTGTCTAGTCGCCAAATAGGAATGGGTTGAATTTTTGCAGTTTTATTACCCCTATTTGTATGATTAAAAGGATGTTGGGCGGGCCGGCCATAGTGGGAATGTTTTGGAAGGTAGCGACACAAAGGTATCTTTACGACTGTTTAGCTAATGGACAGCTTTAATGGACAGAAAGGTTGATAGGAAATGATAGGGCTACAGCTATTGATTTACACGTGTAATGCAGTGGAATGATTTGGGTTTGCATTCCATGGACAAGTGAATTCTGATGAAACATGTGGCTGCATGTTAATACAATCTCTTTGACATGTATCCAGCATTTTGTTCAAAGTCTGTTCAGTGATACTCTGATAAATATTGTGATCCATCCATCCATCAGTTACTGTATATAATTGTTTCATTTGATCATAGCAAATCAGAGGTAGAAAAAAAGACAGAATATTCTCTTAATCATCAATACAAAATATTTGAAAAAAAAAATGCAGCATTGTGGTTGAGACCCATTCATTCAAGTCTGGGCATATATATATATATATATATATATATATATATATATATATATATATATATATATATATATAAAAACTATAATTATTATGAGTTTTTAACATACAATATACAAAGTAAGGACTACGGAAAAAGC